>CM066320.1:222895711-223428711 GCA_033807775.1 Saussurea involucrata | reverse complement strand
AGAAATGCTACAATTTTTGTGATAAACATGACATTGTCAAGTTGGATATGGCGGAAGGTTATGTTAATACAAGAAATCCAAGGAAAAAGATGAACATAAGCAATTGACATTATTATAATTATGATCTATTCAACACTGTTTTGGATATGCAGATTCGAGAGTTTGGTGATCGTTTTTGTGAGATAAGCACCGACTTGCTTCAAAATATGGCAGCTTTGCATCCACGCAATTCTTTTTCTCAGTTTAACAAATCAAGCCTATTGAAGTTGAGTCAGACGTATCCACGTGATTTTGATGAGAAGGAAAGGATCGGTCTTGAGTACGAACTTGACATTTACTATCATTCTGTTTATAATGATGTCAAATTTGCCAATTTAAACGGCAATGCCAACCTTGCTAGATTGATGGTGGCAACAAGAAAACATCTTTCTCATCCTTTAGTCTACCGATTATTGAAGCTAACATTGATTTTGCCCGTTGCAACTGCTACGATCGGGTACAAATTTAGGAGTTGATTCTCGATCCTATTAAAAACATATTTTTTGTAATTATTTTTGGGTTTATATTATATTATATTATTATATGGTGTCACCGTGGGAAATTTTGTCTAGGTCCGTCCCTGCACACACACATGTGTGTATATATATACACAGACATGGGATCATGTGAGAAGTGGCCTTTTAGGTGAAAATTGTGAGAAGTACTTTTAAACCGTTGATCACTTTTATTCAAATACTGCAGCTTAAAAGGGAATTGATCCGGTGCATCTCGGTGCATCTCATCCTAATGTTCGTCTATCTCTCATCCAACGGTTGATAACCACTTCTCACAGGCTTCTCACCAAATTTGGCACTTCTCACCGGAACCCAACCCCATGTGTATATACATATATATACACACATATATTACCGAGTATGTATGTGAGCATGTATATTATATAGAACTTTTGTGCAAGCAACACCAAAATTTTAATAGCACAACAATCCTAAATCATCTTAGCATGTAATAAAGGTCTATTTTTTTAGTTCGTGTTTTCATTTCTGCCATTTGTGGGTCCTTTTCAATGATGTAGTGGATAAATATAGATGGAATGGAATCCAAATAATGGGATAAATGAAAACAGAGCTTAAAATTTTAATAGCACAACAGTCCTAAATCATCTTGGCATGTAATAAAGGTCTATTTTTTTTTAGTTCGTGTTTTCATTTCTGCCATTTGTTGGTCCTTTTCAATGATGTAGTGGATAATATAGATGGAATGGAATCCAAATAATGGATTAAATGAAAACAGAGCATTAAATTTTTGTGCCTCCAGACCAAAACCCGCGTATGTGTAGCCATGAGTAGCCCTGCCCAGTCCAAATATAACTAGCCAATGTAAAAAATCAAACAAGACCAACAAGCAGTCTCCAATGTAAACCCACTAACATAGAATGCAAAGGCTTGTTTTACCAACTTTAAAAGCCATCATAATATCTATTTATAATAAAAAAGTATAAGAAAAAACATAACAGTCTAACTATCGTAACTGCGCACCGGAAATAAGTAGTGATCGCTATTCTTTACTTGTATTAATCTTAAAGAAGTGCTGAAGAATTTCCAAAAGAAATGCAATGAAACATGGTCTCATTTATTTGCTTGGAAGACAAGAGTGAAATATGAGATGCAAATAAATGTAGAGATTTTGACTTCAATGGTTAATGAACTCAACAATATGCAATATAGATATGAATATGAATATACGTCAATCACTTATTCAAAGATCAAACATTCTTCAACTTCACATTTGGATTACATTATATTTATTATAAACACATTTCAATCCACATCATGTATATTAAGCATCCTCTATGGATCCTATATGAATGCTTTACATGTCTAAGGCAAAACTTAAATGTGCATCGCATATTGTGGGCAAATATCCTTCCACAGGTTAAGTGAAAATCAACCTCATCTTTTTTTTGGAAGGGGCCGGGGGTAACCGTGGGTTTCTAGGCCAACTTATGCACACCAACCAATCCCTCGGGCGACCACGAATGGCCCGGAGTCATCGCAGGTGAACCTCCATGGCCACACAGGCTTTGGAAGCGCCTGGATTTGAACCTCGGATAGATGAGATTTTCCACTAACCAGTGGGTTGTATGCCAAGACCCAGGTGGTTAGCAACCTCATCTTTTGCGAGCTCAAGGATATTTTATCAGAATTCGTTTTTAGGTCTAGTCAGGCTTTTAATTATAAATAAAGGAAAATTCACCAAAATAGCCATATTTGACCCCGTCTTATCACTTTTTAGCCTCTGAAATATCTTTTTTTTAATCACCAAATGGCCCCAGATTCCCCAAGTGGGTTCTGCAAACGCACATTTTCTTCCGAATTATACATTTTTTATATATTTTAATGAAAACAGTCATGGGGAAACTCACGTAAATCACCCCTTCGCGAATTGTCTTCCAAAAAATATTTTTTGGTAAATGCATTTTAGTGCATAAATTACCAAAAATTAGAGGGTCACTAAATTAATGCACTTAAATGCATTGTTATTCCAACGGGTAATCGATGCACTTGAATGCATTTTACCAAAAAAAAAAAGTTAAATCAGCAAAGGGATGATTAAGTGCCTACTTGCGAAATCTTGGGCCACTTGGTGATAACAAAAGATTATTTCAGAGTCTAATAGGTGATAGAGGGAGGTCAAATGTGGCTACTTTGGTATTTTCCATAAAAAACATACTAAAAATGAACATTTTCACCACGAGATATGGTTACTTTAGCATTAGTTACCCAACTTCACTTCATAATATTGAGAACACACTAGCAAACCTCAATGCAAACAAAGATGTGGTACAATTAACAGTAAGAAAAGAGCCCCTTTTAATCTGTCTGCACATCAACTTCATCCAAGTCACTGGGCATCAAGATCCAATCTTTTTAGAGAAATCACATTTATGCATAGAATCATCCACGAAGAATTTTTTTATTTTACAGTGTTTTAGATTTTGCAGTACAAGTGGACTATATGTTATAGTAAGAAAATATAGTTGTGATACAAATATATTTATACCTAACTATACTTTTGAAATCTCTTTATGGACATTACATAACCCACAGTGACAAATTCCTGTCTTTAGCAGGAATTAGAGAGCAGTAAACACAACCCCACATTAAATTTGCAAGCAAATAGGCAACTATAAGCACAAATAAAAACCAATAAGCAAATTCAAAGAGAGAATTGTTTACCCTACCTAAGAGAGCACGGACTTTTTCAAGACCATCTTCTGACACAGGCCCATTGGGTGATAAAGATACTTTACAAGCATTATAAAGCTTCTGTATTGCTGGCATGATTTAGCCACACGACCGCCAAAACCGCTGCGTTTAGCCCTGAACTAAAACCAATTCCCCTTTGCAGAAATCTTGCCCGACTGCAGTAGGTTGAAAGTAATCGTGAAGCCAGGCAGAAGGGTCCTCTAATAGAACAGAAGACCCTTCAGAGCTTTTACAAAGCTAGTGTAGTGAACTGGAATCACGAATTGTCAGTAACTAAATCTTACGATGCCACCGCACTTTGAGAGAAGAAGAGTATCCGAATCTCCATCAAATGGCAACACTCCACATGGTTTCACCACTGCATATGAGACCATGAGACCAAAAAATAACACTGAAACTTCAGCAGTGATTCATTGTGAAAATACGGCAAACAACAAACCTTTACAACAAAAACATTGTAAAGGTTTACCTTCACAATACTTTCACACTCGTTTGATGTGAAGATTTAGTGTTATTTTTGTGGTATCGCGGATCTCATGGAAATAGTTTGATCTCACACTCAAGTCTCTCTCTCTCTCTATATATATATATATAATGATATCAAAATAAATAAAGTAAGATTATTTTATGATAAGGATTTATTCAATTTTAAGTTTCAAGTATGATAGTATGTATGAATGTCTTATTTGGTCAAGATGATAAAATCAGAGTTCATTTTTTAGCGGTTTTCAATGATTTTGGTGTTAAGAGTATCAATACTAAGCTTGTTTATTGTAATGATAAAAAAAACTATTAAAAATCGTATTTAACATAGTTAACGTTTTAATTTAAACAAATCAGATCATAAAGCCCTATCTTTATTCACTCTAAATAAAATAAAATATGATTTTTATGATTTCATTTGTTTAAATTAAACTTTTAATTACATTAAAACAATAAAACCATATCTTGTTTCATATTTAATATAATTATTTTTTATAAAATTTAAACAAATAAAATCATACAATAATATCTTATTTTATTCATTTTGAATCGTTATATATATACACATACTTGTGTAGGAGTTAAATCATATACGAACCAAAAAAAGATTAAGAACCATGAGAACCGATCTAAGCCATAATTTGGTTTTGATCTCATGGTTATAATTAAACTTTTGATCACATGGTTATAATTGAAAGATTGAGAACCGTGAGAACCCATCTAAGCCGTAATAGATTAAATCAATTAATGGTTTAGATCGGTTTTCATGTTTTTCAATCTTTTTACGATTCTCATTTGATTACCGTCCTACTTGTGTAATACAAATATTTTATTTTTTATATGAAAAGAGACAAATGAATAAGCTAAAAGGCTAAAAGGCCTTTGATTTAACGGAGTTAACAAAGATGTTAGTCAAAGGGGTCATGATCAAAACAAATTGAATACCTCAGGAACCAAATCCACAATAAACATATCATAGAAACCCTAGTAAAAAAAATCATCAAAACACAGGGACAAATCCACAATTCACTCTATTGATTAAAAATGCATAATGGTGGATAAGTGCATCTTCAATGCAAGGTTCTTAGAGCGTCTCCAACAGCTTCTCCAAAATTGAGAAGTGAAAAGGTAAACGCTGCACAACAGTAGTAGGGGCGTTAAGACCGGAGCTTTTTGTAGTGCTAGCAGGAATGCCAGGATGAACTGGTCATCCCCATACCTTCTGCCTATCTCATATGTGTGGAACCAAATCTCTAAAAAATCATATTTATCTCTAATAGATTCTCTATTTAGGAGATTACACAATAATTATATTATTAAAATATTCAATACAACTCATTAAATATTATTTGTGTCTCCTAAACATTCAATCTAAGCGATTCATTGGTAAATAGGATATCATTTCCTTCTCATATGTAACCATTTTAGATGTATCTCTAAATTTGGACATTTCCACCATCTCTCTATAAAATTGTGATTATCTTGAGAACTAGTGCATCATATGCAATTTCGTATGATTTTTTTGCATCTAAGACTAGGATTTAGAATATTAATCAACATATATTTGTTTCACAATGTGTTTGCTTCACACGTACTCGGTTCACAATGTGTAACGTCCCAAATTTCATCGCAAGCAAACAACCATAAATAAGCATTTGAATTACATAAAACCTTGTCTTTACAACATCAATAATTCATACTAAACACAATTGACGGCGGAAGTCTCTAAATTCCACAATCGAGAGCTATTCTATAGTCATCGCAGCCAAAACTTGAAATTACTCTATGCTTCCAATTCTTCCTATCACCTCCTAGTTCTTACTTGAAGAACCCTTAACATGCTTACCTGAAAATGGTTTAGTTTTGGAAAGCGAGGGTTAGACCAAAAGGTCTAGTGAATTCCCTCAGAAAGCAACATGTAAACAATATAAAAGCGTTTATGAAAACATTATCGTAAACCTTAACATACTTCAAGCATGGTACTACACTGTGTATGGATCACATATCATCTTACGATCAGGGTTCCATTAGGTTCCCTTCTCGTCCTCTTTGGAGCCCCCACGGACTCCCCTCTACCGAATAGGAGGGAAACAAATTCCAACCTACCAGTCTATCTTGCATATCCAAGGGACCCTCAGATCCCAAGGATCCATCTTTGATCCCACAGTGCAGACCGACTCCACATAGCACGTCATTCATTTCACAAATATGCATCTTTAAAAACCCTTGTAAATCGTCATTCTCAGTTCATCAAGTACAATACATTTTCCTCAAGTAAAAATAGGTATTTCATGGAAAACATGCGTAACAGTTATAAACATTTCATGCTCGTAAATGAAACCATAATCAGTCAAAATCATTCAACACTTTAAGTCGTAAAAGGTTTGGGGAACTCACCTTGACTGACGTACACCGCACTTCTTAAATACTTCCAAGCTAACCCAAACGAACACCTAAGGCAATAGATCCACATCAGATAAAACGGCTCAACCTACTGTCCAGCACATGATTTCCGGGTACTAACTTGTCCGGATACCACACTTGTCCGGATGCTACACTTGTCCGGATGCCACACTTGTCCGGATACCACACTTGTCCGGATGCCACACTTGTCCGGATACTACACGGAAAACCCCCCACCCGGAAACTACCATAGAGCTTTACCTGGAAACTAGCATCCGTATCCGGAAACCACCATATCATCATGAGTTGAAGGTGTCCGGGTACGGCTGCTGTCCGAAAATAAACTTCTTAAAAGTGATTTCTAACCCGATTTTAGCCATTAGTTTGATTAGATAACCATAAGGGTTCATCCACCAACCCCAAACACCCAAATAATCCCACTTTAAATCTCTTAAATCGATTCATTAATACAAAACCCATAAAACTCATTTTCAAGGAAAATATGGTGAAAATCCATTAATCTATAACATCAGTCTTAAGAATCCATAACAAAGAGAAGGAGGAGCACTACCCTAATCAGAAGAACGAATTAGGATGTTTTACCTTCAGATTCTAGCTTGATTCTCCCTTTCACTCTTGATTTCTTCTCAAGCCTTCTCCCTTTCTTCCTTTCTTTCTTCCTTTCTTTCTTCCTTTCTTTCTTCCTTAGCCACCAACACCAAGAGCACTCCCACACAACACTGATTTCAGCCAAAATAGAGGCTGCCCTAGGGATTGGAGTCTATATATACACTTCATAAATTGACAATCTAGTCCCTCAAGTTAACTTCCATTTATTTCACTTTGACCACCAACTTTAAAACTCACTAGAATTTTGGGTTGTTACAACACTCCCCCCTTAAAAGAATTCCGTCCCCGGAATTCCTCATTGGGGAAAGATGCGGGTATCTTGCCCACACCAAATCTGACACTTCCCCCAAGGTAAAATTATTTCTAACTCAGTCAACCATCTCATTAAACTCGAAACAATAAATCTTGTGTGCACTTCCTTCAGTTCTTACGGTACTTCTAACTCGAAGGCTACTGTTCCTACTCGGTTGGTCTAGACAACAGAAGATTAACCAAGACTTCTCAAGCATCTATACTTCCTTTAAGAAGGAACTTGGCTAAATCCTCCGCCACCACACGAGGTTCATTTACCAAGAGACAAACACCCACTTGACAGCTTGGCACCTGACCAACCCTGTACACCTCGACAACTCATAACCCATAGTTCCTTCATCGTATCACAACTCTCAACCCTATACCACTCAACAATCGTCTATGCAGATAACGTTTCCCCTTTCTCGGACCACCTAGACCATGGTTTGCCAACCATTACACATATCTCCACCACTTCATCACTCCATCCTTGGATTCCCTATTACAAACGGATCTATTAATTCAGGAACACCCCGAAACTCGGGTTCCACAGTTCTTTCGATTAACCACCATGATCATAAAATTAGACAGATGCATATATACCGTCATCCCGGCTCTCTTACTTAGATTTACCTTAAATAATTCTTTAACACTCAGTGTGCTAATCCCAAAAACACTTCCCCAAGAAATGTAACACACCCTGTAATAACAAATGAACGTCATTACTTAACAAATCTATAAAATTTTAATCAACCATCCAAAGGCTTATACCTCTATCATGACGTTTCAAATCACTAATGATCATACTACCACTCCGACCCACAATCATCATCATGTCATTCCTTAAACATAACCAAAGTTCCAACTATTTCCTTCTAGGATCATTCCCTCACGCACAAGGAACAATTTTCATCTCACCTACTATACTACAACTTGACTAATCTATTCATCATCTTCTTTAAACTTACTCTGCCTTCAAGAATATACTTAACAACATACATGACCACAAAGCTTGGTCTCACAACTGGGCAATTACCCAATTCTGTCCCGGCATTCCATTCCGATAACAGTCAAAATAAACACCAACTTCCAAACCACGTACTTTAACAACTGAGATTGCAAAACGTACACTCTACCCGAAATCCCATAAGGGTTTCCTTCTAATCCTTCATCTTTCTAACATCGCCTTACTACATCGTCGGCTGACACAGATATCTTGGCAATTGAAGCTACTATTCATTCGTACATTCACCACTCCTATCATCACACTGCCGACCAAGTCTCTCATGGTCATCCGTACACAATTCACACTTTCCTTCATATTCTCCCATATACTACAATCGAGTCTGTCTCGCTACATAGTTCTCTCCCAACTTGTTGAACTATGACTCACGAGTTCACACTTAGCTCCAACACAAACATCCTAGCTAGCTCTTTATGATTCGAGCTTTTACGTAAGCTGGACACAGTCCCTCACTAAGCGATAAAGTCTACACACTCGCTTCGCTCGTGCTACTTACCTCATCTTTCTATGAACCCTCCATACTTCGCAAATAGAATGCTTACTCAAAACAATAACTTCTCCCCCTCTTAACACCCCTACAAGGTGTTCTATCAACTTCCAACTTTCTGGTTCAAGACTTCGGTCTCGGCCACCTTACACAACTGTCGGCTTCTACCACAACAGCTAACCTGTAACTACTTTCTTAGTTTATTCTCTAATAAGGGTCCTTTACGGAACCTAATCCTACCAACATATCATAATCACCTCATAATACGCCTCTCTCTTTTCTGAACTTACTCCTGTAACATCAACATTACAAGCTTACCTCGGAACTCGTATTCCCACGCCATAGACATTTCATTCTTCCTCACCACACTACTCAGAACGAGTTGCTAAAACCATCACCTTGAAGGCTTCAAATCCTTCCTCCGGACACGGCCGTCCCTTGACAACCGTACTTCCCGCTACCGCATAAGGGTGCAGACCCTCACACAACCGATACTATAACCCACTTCCGATTCTACCACTGTTCACCTTTTCCTCTAGAACACATATACTGCAACCACATACGTTCTCCCCTGATTTGTCTAACACCTTTCCACTCTCGGAGTCCCTTCTTAACTTATAACGTAATATTCTACGACCTAGTAGGTTCATAGCCTTCATGCATGACAATACAGTAAATAAATCTTTTCGCACATTTGATCATTTTAAATAAGCAATGTTTGGAAAACGCCTGGGTGCACATGACCCCATCTTTCTCATAACTTCAACGCCCTGCACAACGATTCGAGAATCGTTTGCATGCATCTTTCCGTGAACTTTAATCTTACTCAATTCCGAACGATGTTATTACGACAGTATTACGTTGAATGAAAATCCTTTCATACGACACAATTTCGAAAGAGATTATAGACACCCAATAAACCAGTCGGTTCTCACACTCTTTTATATGATATCATTCGGTTAAAATTCATTTGATTGTAAAAGTTTTGCTGGCACACGTCTTCTCGCCCTTTTGTAATAATTTAACTTATCATGAAAAGTGTGAAATACTTTGCAATCGTTAGGCTCAAAGTTTCATAGTGCAATGTGAATGAAATCACCTTTTCTTTAAACATACACTTGCACATTCTGACTCATTTTCGATCAAAATTGATATTTACACATTTAATTTAAATCGTGAAAATTTCTATGTTATATTTAAGAAAGCTATGCATGATACTCTACTTGCAATTGAAGGCTACTCACCCTAGCAAGGTCAACCGCTTTACCCCCGCAACTTATCCTTGACACTCTTCCTTCGACCAAGGGTCGCCTTCTCGGTCAAGCACTAACTAGATGTACATGCGTTCCACATCTCACTTACTCAACCAATTCTCACTATTTTCGCTTTGATCGACTATCTCACTTTCTACTTCTACATGCTTTCAGTTCACTATAAGTATCTTATTCCATTTGTCCTGCCAATGAAAAGCTCGACTAAAAAGTCAGGGCTCCACTGATACTTTCAAGGTTTTTATATTGTTCTATCTTACCATTCCAACTGTTCTACCCCATGATTTCCAAAACTAGGACTCTCCCGAAACTGGAGTCTTATTCAAACTCGAACATTCATCCTCTCCGAATCCACGAAGAGCTACCTCTAGACGACTCATAACATCCTTTACAACATTGCTTCTCTACGATGTCTACATACCTCACATCATAATGACTCTTACACGACACTTCCCCAGACAATAGAACTCGGTCTATCCCTCAGGGATCTTGCTGACCTATTCCTCAACGCTCTCCCAACCTTATCGCTAAACTAAAAGAAACTGACGGTTAGTCCTTACTAGACGTGACACAACAAATTTGCTATAAGTAAGGTATTGTAAGCACGCACATGTACCTGTAAGTTCGTAATTACACTGGCCAGGTGTAATCCCAAACTTACCTTACACGTTCGTCCTTGGCACCTTATTCCTAAGCGCATTTATAGTGATCGTTCCTAGAGGCAATCCTATGTCTCGGCTATGTTCCTCTTCTTACAGTTTAAGTTTAGGCCCGAATGGTCACCTAAATCCCTTAAACTAAGGCTCTGATACCATCTGTAACGTCCCAAATTTCATCGCAAGCAAACAACCATAAATAAGCATTTGAATTACATAAAACCTTGTCTTTACAACATCAATAATTCATACTAAACACAATTGACGGCGGAAGTCTCTAAATTCCACAACCGAGAGCTATTCTATAGTCATCGCAGCCAAAACTTGAAATTACTCTATGCTTCCAGTTCTTCCTATCACCTTCTAGTTCTTACTTGAAGAACCCTTAACATGCTTACCTGAAAATGGTTTAGTTTTGGAAAGCGAGGGTTAGACCAAAAGGTCTAGTGAATTCCCTCAGAAAGCAACATGTAACCAATATAAAAGCATTTATGAAAACATTATCGTAAACCTTAACATACTTCAAGCATGGTACTACACTGTGTATGGATCACATATCATCTTACGATCAGGGTTCCATTAGGTTCCCTTCTCGTCCTCTTTGGAGCCCCCACGGACTCCCCTCTACCGAATAGGAGGGAAACAAATTCCAACCTACCAGTCTATCTTGCATATCCAAAGGACCCTCAGATCCCGAGGATCCATCTTTGATCCCACAGTGCAGACCGACTCCACATAGCACGTCATTCATTTCACAAATATGCATCTTTAAAAACCCTTGTAAATCGTCATTCTCAGTTCATCAAGTACAATACATTTTCCTCAAGTAAAAATAGGTATTTCATGGAAAACAAGCGTAACAGTTATAAACATTTCATGCTCGTAAATGAAACCATAATCAGTCAAAATCATTCAACACTTTAAGTCGTAAAAGGTTTGGGGAACTCACCTTGATTGACGTACACCGCACTTCTTAAATACTTCCAAGCTAACCCAAACGAACACCTAAGGTAATAGATCCACATCAGATAAAATTGCTCAACCTACTGTCCAGCACATGATTTTCGGGTACTGACTTGTCCGGATACCACACTTGTCCGGATGCTACACTTGTCCGGATGCCACACTTGTCCGGATACCACACTTGTCCGGATGCCACACTTGTCCGGATACTACACGGAAAACCCCCCACCCGGAAACTACCATAGAGCTTTACCCGGAAACTAGCATCCGTATCCGGAAACCACCATATCATCATGAGTTGAAGGTGTCCGGGTACGGCTGCTGTCCGAAAATAAACTTCTTAAAAGTGATTTCTAACCCGATTTTAGCCATTAGTTTGATTAGATAACCATAAGGGTTCATCCACCAACCCCAAACACCCAAATAATCCCACTTTAAATCTCTTAAATCGATTCATTAATACAAAACCCATAAAACTCATTTTCAAGGAAAATATGGTGAAAATCCATTAATCTATAAAATCAGTCTTAAGAATCCATAACAAAGAGAAGGAGGAGCACTACCCTAATCAGAAGAACGAATTAGGATGTTTTACCTTCAGATTCTAGCTTGATTCTCCCTTTCACTCTTGATTTCTTCTCAAGCCTTCTCCCTTTCTTCCTTTCTTTCTTCCTTAGCCACCAACACCAAGAGCACTCCCACACAACACTGATTTCAGCCAAAATGGAGGCTGCCCTAGGGATTGGAGTCTATATATACACTTCATAAATTGACAATCTAGTCCCTCAAGTTAACTTCCATTTATTTCACTTTGACCACCAACTTTAAAACTCACTAGAATTTTGGGTTGTTACACAATGTGCACATCTTTTACGTGTTTGTGAAACAAAAAGTACATATAAAAAAAGTTTCACATTGTGAAACAAATACATATGAAACAATCACATTGTGAAAGAAATATATGTTAATCAATACATTAAAAACTACTCTTACATAAGAAAAAATCATATGAAACAAAACTGTAAGGTAGAAGTTCTCATAAATCTTACAAATTTTAGAGTTCTCAAATTATTAAGCCTCTCTTCTAGAACCTTATGTATACGTATGATATGGCCTTTGATCGAAGCCCAAATCAATCCAAGACTAGGCCCAATCCATTTAAGACCGAACAAGATAAGGGGTTGTTTGGTAGTTGCTGAATGGTTTGGTGCAGAATGGTTGAGAGGCTCTGTATAGTTGAGTACAAAATGAAATTTGGTTGTTTGGTAACTGTTCTAAATGGTAATCCTGAATGACAACAAATTACCATTTTAACCCTTGAATAATAGCATAAATTCTAAAACAATACCATCAGCCCCTAAGCATGAATAGTAGATCAAAATCTAACTAGTACACAGTACCAATCTGAAAAAACCATAGAACCCAAACAAATTATTTTGTGGAAAACATGTTTATTTCTTTTTCTTATTGGGATGTGAAGAAATCGACAAGTAGAAATCAACAGTAGAAAAGATCGATCATCATCAACAGTAGAAGAAAAAGATCATCATCAACAGCAGAAATCGATCTGGTATAAGGTACCAATTTGAAGAAATCGATCATCATCAACAGCAGAAATCGATCTGGTATAAGGTACCAATTTGAAGAAATCGATCATCATCAACAGCAGAAATCGATCTGGCAGAAATCAACAACAGTAATCGATCATCATCAACAGTACCAATTTGAAGAAATTGATCATCATCAACAGATGAAATCGATCTGGCAGAAATCAACAGCAGAAATCGATCGATCATCATCAACAATACCAATTTGAAGAAATCGATGGAATCGATTGAAGAAAGAGGTTGAAGAAGTCGATTGAAGAAAGAGGTTGAAGAAAACGCACAAATGAGTCTGGGAAGAGAAGGATGCGACTGTGATTTTTTTTAGAAAGGGTAGAATTGGAAGAAATGACCATCTGAATGGTTGAGGGATGATTGAGCCACAAAATGGTTCAGAGCCTTTTGTCACCATTAAGAGGGTATTTTTTTTTACCAAACAACTTCAACCTCTGCCCGATTCAGAGGTGAGCTCTGAATGATTACATTCAGAGTTAAACAAACAACCCCGGTACTTTAAAATGTAGAGTTGATTTGGGCCCGAATGGATTAGCCCCGTAATCAGTAAATGGCTCAATATGTTTTGGTATTGTTTCATTTGGCCCAAACATTTAGAAAAAAGTAAATAATGATAAAGGCATGAAAAATGTATTTAATTGTACGCCATGAATTAAAAATATTGCCCTCGTATATGCATGCTTGTTTTAATACTATACTAGAGTGTGGCACCGTATACTATACTAGTGTGTGGCACCGTGCTCGTACAATGGCGAAAAAGTTCAATGAGCACCACAAATTAAAATACGAAATTAAATAAGTTCATTTCAATTCCTTTCAGAAGTATTAGTTATTTCCCACAAAACACTTGAAACATTGTTGGGAACTGGAGATTGGCTAAGTATGATTAGTACTGCCAGAACTACATTACTACTGCCAGAACAACCTTAATACTGCCAGGGCATAATTAATACTGCTGGATCAAAGTTAGTACTGCTTGTCATGGTTAGTACTGTTGGATCAAGTTAATACTGCTGGAACAAATTAATGATGCTGGAACTCTGTTAGTACTGCTGATGCATTAATTAGTACTGCTAAGTCAAATTAGTGCTGCTGGAGAATATTAGTACTGCTCATGCTGAATGAAGATTAATACTGCTGATGTGATAAGTTTGGTATGCGAAGAGATTGGAGATAAAGATGGAATGGATGAAGATATGCTTAAAGAAGATTCAGAAGATCAATTTATTTTTGATAGTTATCTTGTAATTATTGTGTATAAATAGATGTTGATAGATAGCTATTCGATATAGGAGAATATACGAGAATTTTAGAATACGTTTTGTTTTAGAGAGAATTAACCTCAAGGTTCAGAACCCTATTTCTAGAGAAGTAGAAGTCGTCTTGATTGAGTCTATTCATCAAGATTGAGGTTTGGTTGTAATCTTGTGAGTCGAAGCATTGAATACAAACAGTTTGTGTTCTCTGATATATTGTTCTTTGATTGTGTGAATTAAAGTTCTTTTCCGCAGATTCTTTAATTCTGAATTCTAAGTATTATTAGTCTTGTTAAGATTCGATCCTGACAAACATTATGAGATTTGAGTCTTAATCAAATCATTAAATATTGTGTTTTGTTTATCCCACATTGGTGAGAAGATGGTGAAATAGAATAATGATGTAGTTATATAATAGGATTTAGTTAATTTTGGTTGATCAAGGTTCAGATCCATTTCTCAAGATTCTCACTGTTAACTCAACTTCCCACACAATCATTTCTCTCTATCTCTCTCTCTCTCTCTCTCTCTCTCTATATATATATATATATAATATAGAGAGAGAGTCCCGTTGTTTTGTTAACCAATCAAATAGTACAGCTCCATGGCAGTCCCTACTCCACATGTGTGAGCTAACTTGACATACACAAACAATATGCAACAATACATGCTCATGCATGTCAAAACATATAACACATAATCGAACTCTTGCATCTCTTTATTAATAGTCAATAAACTAACATGGACATAACTTTCATTTAAAATATTGCATCCAATGCAGATAAACAAAGCACGTGGAACTCCCTTTTGTGTGCAATTTTAGAGCCATGCTCATGGACAACCAAATACTCATATTACTTTAATTATATAACTTAGAAGTTCAATAGCTTTTCAAGTACAATTATAGATTTGCAAGCCTAAAATTGAAGCCCATTTCTAGCGTGTTGTCATAATTGTCTAATTGACATCTTAATTTACACTTTTAGTATTTTTGGACTATGACAAAATCTAGTATTTACAACATTCTATATGCAAGCTCGGATGGTGTTAGTGTCGGTAGATCGTTCTGAATTAGTTTGTATCGATATAGACCCCGGAGTGATAATTTGTCCCCCTTGACGCTGTGGCATTGGATTAGTATAGATCGCCATAAGCTTCAATGACCTTGACGACTTTAAGGTATGCCTTAATTTTATTCCAATTAATAGAACATAGATTCTAGGAAGAGTATATGTTGTTTTTCACCTGCACTTGGTGATATAATCTAAATTTAGGTTTGGGTTTTATCATTAAAAAAACTAGTATGGGTCTCGTGCATTGCACGATACTAATAAGTTTTTTAAAGAAACAATTGTCGTAGTTAGCATAAAACGTAATTCTTTATTTGATTATTAATAAGATACACTTTAAAATGAAGAATGTATTTCGATAAGTGCTTCATTTTCATATATTGATAACAATGTGTTGTTATGAATAGTTTCATATGTATCAGTAATAACTTTTATATAATGTCAAGTCATCATTATTGGTTGTATTTTATACGATAATTCTTGGTTGTTCTCTTAACCAAATTTGATGTATATAGATTTAGTTACCACAAAGACGTTGATTTACCAATTTATTATATAACTATATATAAAAATGAATTATAATCCGATATAATACCTCTCATTTTTTATGGAAGGATTAAAACACCTTCAATATATATATTAAAGGAATACCCAAAAGATAATGAAGTGACATATTGTGATTTGAGTATTAATCAAATCTTGAAATGTGATCTGATTTGGCTATCTCACATTGGTTAGAAGGAGAAGTTTGAAAGAATGAAATGTGTAAATGAAATGTGTAAATGAAATGAGGAGATCATTCTTTTGTGGCAAGTCATAGTGTTGGCTCACATTAATAAACTTTTTTTTTGCAAAAAAACTTTGTTTGATTTCAACTTAAATTAAAAAATGAAACCGAAAGAATTTATATATCAATGTTTGTAGTAAGTTATCATTTCTAATTTTATATGTTTGGTTGTTCTAATTTAATCTTTTTATATGTGTTCTTCATTTTTGGTTTTGAGAAAGATCACCGGTTTGTTCTCTATTTAAAGCATTAATCTATTTTTATACTTAGATAAATCAACAACTTCCAACCACCCCCTCCCATTTTTTAACGTTTCCAACGAATTTGCACGTAATTATATCTTGGACTCACAGTTGACACTGCGTCAATGACAATACAACCCTACTTGCCGCTATCACAACTTGTGTTTTAGAGGTAATAAGATTTATTATTTACCGGAATCGACATCACTTAAAAGAATTAATAAAAACAAAGAAAAATATTATTTCTATTAAATTATACATTATACTTTTAAATGAATATTGTGTGGAATATCCCAATAAGGAGGTTCATGATGACAATGCTTTATGGGAAACCGGTTTGTTTTTCACACTAAAAAAATGGAGAAAACATTCTAAGTATTAGGATGTGTCACATCATCTCTTGATGATTTTCCTTTATATAGATGTAGATATAGACTTGTTATATAAATCAGCCTATATATTGATTAATCTATATATGTATATAATAAGATTTCACATGTAACTTGTAAAAAGTAAATGAAATGTTCATTTATTTAATGATATATTTTTGTTTTAAAAAAACTCAAAATTTTAGAGAAAATAATAACTAATGTTTCAAGCTCTCTCATAATATCACATTTTCTTTGGATTATTGTCCTTTATATAGATACATAGATAGAAGTATTATGTAAATAATAATAAGTGATAAGTTATATTCTAGTAAGTTATTATATGTATTTCATTTATGTATATTGATGGCAATAAAGATTTTTTTATGTATACATTAAAAGTTGTTACATTCACATGATTAGTGATTATGTTCATCTTATTTTTATTTATATACATTATATAATCAATTTCTTATTTTATTCTATTGTTATATAAATAAAGATATACATATTATTATATTTAAGTGTGTAAATAAAAAAATATTAATTTTAATCATAGTTAAAATGATTAGTAAACGAAAAAAAAACTCTAAAATCCCAACAAAAGTCAAAAAAATGTATACTCAGATTAGTCTTCTCAAAATAAACCTGAAAAAATAAAAATAACCATTAAAAATAACATATTGAAGTTTGTTGTTGTTGTGTCATATATTGTAATACATACATGCATGATTTGATTATTGAACCATCGTTGGCATCAAAACTTCAAAACCATTGCCATAAACAAACCTCTGTTTCCATTGAAAAAAATTAAGAAAAAATAAGAAGATAAATGTAAAAATGAACCTAAAATCACAACAAAAGTCAATAAGAAATAGAACCTGGATTAATATTCTCAAAGTAAACCTGAAATACAATTTTGTTGAACAATAATAGTTTATGAAATGATAGAAAAAAATCAAGTGACGGAGAGGGAGAAAAGTGTTTACCTGAAAAATGATCTTGTTGAAGAACAATGCATGATTGGTGATATGAATCATACATAAAGTGATATGGAGAGGAAGATGAAGATCTATAGTGATGAACAAATCATGATACAAAATGGAAGGGTTTTTGAGTTTTTCAAATTCAAGAGTGAAGTTGAAAGGATTTGGATCAATAAGAAATAGAACCTGGATTAATATTCTCAAAGTAAACCTGAAATACAATTTTGTTGAACAATAATAGTTTATGAAATGATAGAAAAAAAATCAAGTGTCAGAGAGGGAGAAAAAGTGTTTACCTGAAAAATGATCTTGTTGAAGAACAATGCATGATTGGTGATATGAATCATACATAAAGTGATATGGAGAGGAAGATGAAGATCTATAGTGATGAACAAATCATGATACAAAATGGAAGGGTTTTTGAGTTTTTCAAATTCAAGAGTGAAGTTGAAAAGATTTGGAGGTTTCACTTTTGAAATGAAGATGAAAAGATTAGGAGGTTAAAGTTTTAAAAATTACCAAAACAACCCTAACTCAATGAACTTCATCTTTGTAGTATAGGGACGGAAAAGTCTTTATCAAATCAAATATATAAAAAATCAAAAATCTTAGAAAAAAAGAAAAATGGTCTTATCATGCTTAGAAGATGCCACCTCATCATCTTTGGTTTTCTCTTTTGATATATATATTGATGGTTTAAGACTTAAGCATTGAATATGAAGAAATTTGTAACTAAAATTAAGTCTTTAATCCAAAATGAATTAAAAAAATCATAAGTCATGCAAAAAAAAAGTTGCCATATTTCTGCTTTTATAAATAACTTCATGTTTCAACATCTTTCTATCAACGTGGTATAGCCAAAGTTAACCACAAATCAATATTATAGAATTCTCAATCTACCTTGTGTCATGTTATTTTTCTTGGTTTTTGTTTCTATATATATATATATATATATATAAAATATAATATAATAAAGATTAATGAAATAAGTGTCTCTTATAAATCATAATTATAATATATATTAAACATGAAGAAATTTCTAACTAAAATCAACTCTTTAATCCGAAAGAGATTAAAATAAATCATAAGTCATGTAAAACAAAGTTGGCATCCTTCTCTTTTTATAATCAACTTGATGTTCCAATATTTCATCTTTTTATCAATGTGGGATAACTAAATTTAATCACAATTCAATACTTTAGAATTCTCAATTCAGATTGTGTCATGTCATTTTTCTTGGTTTGTGCGTTTATATATATATAAATTTTCTTATTTTTATTTTGTATATATATATATAAACATTGTAATTAAAATTAACTCTTTATTCAAAAAATAATTAAAATAAATCACAAGTCATGTAATTTTTTTTGGCATCCTTGTCATTTTATATTCAGCTTCATGTTCCAACATTTTATCTTTCTATTAATGTGGGATAGTCAAAGTTAACCATAATTCAATACTTTAGAATTCTCAATTCACATTGTGTCATGTCATTTTCCTTAGTTTTTGCTTATATATATATATATATATATATATATATATAAAGATTTGGAATATATGAAATTTTCACTTTAACACTTAACTTTTGTAATATTTCTATTTGGACCTCTAACTTACCTCATGAAACTAAAACGGGTATACATACCTCTTTTAGATAATTGTGTTTGGTAATCATATAAAAAATATATGATTTGCGAAGTCGACAGACATGAGGTCACACCAGGAGGGAGTCTCATGTAGACTTCCTTTTTTCAAACCAAGCACGAGGTCACACCAGGAGGGAGTCTACATGAGACTTCCCTCCTGCCACCAAGAATGCTTTGAATAATATATTTTCCCCGACGAGAGGTCACACCAGGAGGGAGTCTCATGTAGACTTCCTCTTCGAGATCGCCATTCAGAAAAGCATTCTTGACATCCATCTGATAGAGTGGCCATTTCTTGGTGGCAGCGATGGCTAGAAGACTACGAACCGAGGTGACCCGAGCCACAGGGGCAAACGTTTCTTCGTAGTCAATGTCATATTCTTGATTGAAGCCTTTTGCCACAAGGCGAGCTTTGTAACGATCAATGGATCCATCAGACTTGGTTTTGATTTTGAAGACCCATTTGCAACCAATGGGTGACTTGCCTGATGGGAGAGGAACAAACTCCCATGTCTTTGCTCTGTCGAGAGCCTGAAGTTCCTCTGTCATAGCTTGCTGCCAAACAGGGTTAGAAGCGGCTTCCTTATAGGAAGTGGGTTCATGAGTAGACAGCAAAGTGGCATAACAATGATAATCACGAAGGTGAGTAGAAACTTGTCTTACCCGATTGGGGCGTCTTACCTCATCTGATGGTTGGGAGGAGTTAGGGTCCATAGACTCGGCATGAGGCTCGGAAGTAGTCCGGGGAGTTGGTGCAGATGATTGATCATGGTCAGCTGGCATAGAGGGCGCAGACGAAGGCTCAGGTGATGCGGAAGGCTCAGGTGAAGGCTCAGACGAGATAGGGGAAGGCTCAGGTGATGCGGAAATTGGTGGATCGGATGGTGAAGAGAGTGGAAGGTCTAATTGGAGAGAATCTAAAGAGATAGATGTGTCTGTGAAGAAGGAAGTAGGAGGAGTGATGGGGTCCTGAAATTTTGACACCGTAGAGAAGGGAAGATGTTCCCAGAAGGTCACATGACGGGATATACGAAGTCTCTTAGAGATTGGGTCCCAACAACGATATCATTTATGTTCAATTCCATAGCCAAGGAAGCAGCACAGACGAGAACGAGGTTCAAGTTTGGTGTGTTCATGAGGTTGTAGCTGAACAAAGCAAGCACAACCCCATACTTTGAGTAGTTCATAGGGAGGTGAGACTCCATAGAGGACTTCATACGGAGACTTTTGATTGAGAATTGGGGTCGGGTGTCGGTTGATGGTGTAGACAGCCGTGAAGGCTGCTTCACCCCAAAAGCGTTCTGGACACTTGGCTGATATTAATAGAGTACGGACAGTGTCAAGGATGTGACGGTGTTTGCGTTCGGCACGACCATTTTGTGGAGAGGTGTCGGGACAAGAGTACTGAGAAAGAGTGCCCTGAGATTGAAGAAATAAAAGAAGAGACGATTCTTTGTATTCCATGGCATTATCGGCTCGAAGAATCTTTATGGGTTTTGAAAATTGGGTTAGAATCATGCGAGCAAAAGTGATATAAAGTTTGGGTAATTCGGAGCGATTTTTCATGAGATAAATCCATGTAAAACGTGTGTGATCATCAATAAAGATTACAAAATATCGAGCACCTCCCATAGAGGGGTGTGGTGCTGGTCCCCATACATCAGAATGAATAAGATCAAAGGCAGAAGCAGATTTAAAGTCATTAATTTTAAAAGGTAAAGCATGATGTTTTCCAAGTTGACAAGATAGACAAGAAACATTTTCAGAGGAAGTGTTTCCTAAAAGTCCTGAACTAGCTAAAACTTTCATCCTAGCTAAAGATAAATGGCCTAAGCGCGCATGCCATAGCTCAAAAGACGGGGTACTGGAAACTGAAGCAGCAAAATTGGATGAAGGTAAGGGAAGGCGGAGATAGACCACTTCAACCATCCGACCAACTTTACGGCCTACTCCAAGGATCTGCTTGGTCTTTGGATCCTGCACAACACAACAAGTAGAGTGAAATAAGACTATTAGATCGGCTTCCATAAGCTGAGTGATTGAAATCAGACTCAGAGATAAGTTTGGTAAATGCATCACATCAGGTAATTGATTATCGGGGGTAGAAACAGTTCCACTGAAGGAAACCGGTAAGCGAGTATTATCAGCAATACGGACTGATGAAAACAGGTTGGAAGGTTGTTTAGAGACAAAACCATCCGCCTTAGGTGTCATGTGATTACAACATCCAGAGTCAAAAAGCCAAGGGTTACCTGGTGTAGTTGCATTGCATTGAGAATTCATACCCATAGAACCTGTCATAAGTTGCTCCATGAGCTCTTGATTTCGACGCATGAGTTCCACGAGATCAGATGTTGAGTGGTTGTTGTGTTGTGCCGTAGGTGCTGGTGATGGGTATTCCTGAGTGATGGAGCCAGCGATTGGTTGAGACTTGGACTGTTGTTTTTGATTACCGAAGTTCTTCGGGTATGGACATTTTGGGCAGTCAGAAGCATAGTGACGTGGCTGTGTAATTCCACACCAACGACATTTTCGAATTGGACAGTTGAGGAGAAGATGGGAAGTAGAGTGACAAAAGGTACATTCACTGTTGTTCCCCTTGCTTGCAGATCTGGACTGATCATGGTTACCCCATTTGCCTTTTGATTTCCCTGAGCTGGGAGTGTAGAGCACAGTGTCTGAGGGTAGTGGAAATCGCTGCTGAAGGCGAGTTTCTTCACTTAGCAGTTCAGTGATGGCTTGTTCAAGAGTAGGAAGAGGATGTCGATGTAGAAGTGAGGCTCGAACGTTCTCAAAGCGGTCAGTGAGACCCATGAGAATAGTAGTCAGGTGCAATTGGTTGAAGTAAGCAGTAAATTTCTGAGCAGTTTCATCAAAAACTTGAGGCGCGCCCAAGTTCAGATGATCTCTAAGAGCTTGCATCTCAGAGATGTAGGAGTTGATAGATTGATCAGGCAGTTGCCTTTTGTTCTGGAAGGTGGTCCACAGCTGATATTGATGAGATAATCCTGTAGAAGTGTACCTGTTTGCAAGGAAATCCCATAGTCCTTTTGCTGTGGTATAACCGAGGAACTGTTGATTGATCTCAGTAGTGGTGGAAGCGTTTATGAAGCCAAGAATGCGAGCATTGGCGATGTCCCAATCATTCATACGTTTTGCAAATTCAACTGCACTTTCCTTTTCCTTCTGAACAGGAAGGGTAGATATACCAGTGACGTAGGTATAGAGACCATGAGACTTAAGAAGAATGGACATGTGGTGGTGCCACAGGACATAGTTGTTCCCATTGAGAACAATTGAGATGGGATTGGAGTGACCGGAATTGAGAGCCATTCGAAAAGGTTTAATTGAATCGAGTTTTCAAAACAGGTCGGTTTTGGATGCAAGTCGCAATGGTCAGTTGCGATATGGAGGCAAGTCGCAATGGTCAGTTGCGATATGAGGTTGAAGTCGCAATGGTTAATTGCGATTTGAGGCTGAAGTCGCAATGGTCAGTTGCGATAAGAGGCTGAAGTCGCAATGGTCAGTTGAGTTAAGAGGCTGAAGTCGCAATGGTCAGTTGCGATTTGAGGCTGAAGTCGCAATGGTCAGTTGCGTTAAGAGGCTGAAGTCGCAATGGTCAGTTGAGATTTGAGGCGAAGTCGCAATGGTCAGTTGCGATTTGGGTGAAGTCGCAATGGTCAGTTGCGACAATGATGAGTGTGTGAGTTGCGACTTGGATGAACGTATGGTGTTCTTGAGTCGGGTTTTGCAAAACAGATCGGTTTTGGCTGAAAATTGGTACGTAGGTTCGTGATGATATTCTGAGCAACTTTAAAACTTGGAATTTTTTCAAAAAACCAACAGAGAATGGATTTTCTGAGCAAAATCGACAACAACAAAAAAAGGAAAAAAAAAACTTGAGTGTTGGGAACTGAAGATTTGCTAAGTATGATTAGTACTGCCAGAACTACATTACTACTGCCAGAACAACCTTAATACTGCCAGGGCATAATTAATACTGCTGGATCAAAGTTAGTACTGCTTGTCATGGTTAGTACTGCTGGATCAAGTTAATACTGCTGGAACAAATTAATGCTGCTAGATCTCTGTTAGCTGATTCAAAATTACCCACTACTTTTTGGGCAGAAGCAGTTAATACTGCTTGTTATGTTCAGAACAGAGTTTTGGTAATAAAGCCTAAAAACAAGACACCTTATGAGCTTTTTTCTGAAAAAGAAACCATTTATTGGATTTTTCAAACCATTTGGGTGTCCTTGTACAATTCTCAATACCAAATCTTACTTAGGTAAGTTTGATAGCAAAGCAGATGATGGCTTTCTTGTTGGTTACTCATCTCAGAGTAAGGCTTACAGAGTGTTTAATACCTCTTCTAGAATAATTGAAGAAAGTGACAATGTCAAATGCAATGAGAACACACCAAATCCTATTGGTTCAGGTCCTGATTGGCTATTTGACATTGATTCACTCACTAATTCTTTGGGTTTCAGTAGTGATGTGAATGCAGGACAAAAGAATGCACCACCATCAGATAACAGTATTCAGTCTGTGATTTTTCCACTCCCTACCATTGATCCTGTTGACTTCAGTGAACCAGAAAAGGAGGCTGAACCCATTCAGAATGCAGAAGAGAGAAGAATAGAGGAAAATCAGACTTCAAGAGAGTCTGAAGTGACTGAAGAATCTGTAGAAAATCCAGACTTAAATGAGTCAAATCTGGATGGAAACTTAGTTGAGGAACCTGGTCATCCATCAAGAACTCAAAAAAATCATCCTCCTGAGTTGGTTATAGGAGACATTGCTTCTCCCATGATGACTAGGAATCAAAGCAGACTTCAAGAGCTACAAGATCAGCAGAATACAGTCAATACTGTACTTACTTGCTTTCTATCCCAAATTGAGCCCAAAAAGGCTTATGATGCTATGAAAGATCCGAGTTGGATAGAAGCAATGCAAGAGGAGCTGCTACAGTTTAAATTACAGGATGTTTGGGACTTGGTGGACCTTCCAAAAGGTCATAGAGCAATTGGCACCAAGTGGATTTTCAGAAACAAGAAGGATGACAGAGGAATAGTGATCAGAAACAAAGCAAGGCTGGTTGCACAAGGGTATACTCAGGAAGAGGGCATAGACTATGAGGAAGTCTTTGCTCCAGTGGCAAGGATTGAAGCAATTAGGCTATTTCTAGCCTATGCCTCATACATGAAGTTTAAGGTCTACCAAATGGATGTCAAAAGTGCTTTTCTGTATGGAAGTATTGATGAATAAGTATATGTCTGTCAACCCCCTGGATTTAAGAATCCATTGCACCCTGACAGAGTGTACAAGCTGAAGAAGGCACTTTATGGTTTACATCAAGCCCCAAGAGCATGGTATGACACCCTGTCTATCTATCTCTTGGAAAATGACTTTGAAAGAGGAGTCATTGACAAGACCTTGTTCATTAAGAGGAGAAAGAAAGACACACTACTTGTTCAGATCTATGTGGATGACATCATCTTTGGATCCACAAATGATCACATGTGTAAAGAGTTTGAAGAGTTAATGCACAAGAGATTCAAGATGAGTTCCATGGGTGAACTTACTTTCTTCCTTGGGCTTCAGGTGAAACAGAGGAAAGATGGGATTTTCATAAGCCAATCCAAATATGTGAAAGACATCCTGGACAAGTATGGTTTAACAGACTCAAAGCCAGCAAGCACACCAATGGAGACACACAAACAGATCACTGCAGATCTTGAGGGGGAGGATGTGGATGTCCATCATTACAGATCTATGATTGGATCACTCATGTATCTCACAGCCTCTAGACCAGACATTATGTTTCCAGTATGTGTTTGTGCCAGATTTCAGGTTAAACCTAAGCAATCACACATGCATGCAGTCAAAAGAATTTTTAGATACCTCAGAGGGCAACCTAGATTAGGTCTTTGGTATCCTTATGAATCTTCATTTGACTTGCTGGCATACTCAGACAATGACTTAGGTGGAGCTAATATGGATAGGAAGTCTACTTCAGGTGGATGTCAGTTTTTGGGTGCAAGACTTGTTTCATGGCAGTGTAAGAAACAAACCACAGTGTCCTTATCCACAACAGAAGCTGAGTATATAGCTGCTGCAAGTTGCTGTTCTCAG
This sequence comes from Saussurea involucrata, assembly GCA_033807775.1. Classification (NCBI taxonomy): domain Eukaryota; kingdom Viridiplantae; phylum Streptophyta; class Magnoliopsida; order Asterales; family Asteraceae; genus Saussurea; species Saussurea involucrata. The sequence goes on along the minus strand of CM066320.1, from coordinate 223,403,128 downwards.
GTGTTATGGATTCAGAATCAGATGTTGGACTATGGGGTAACATTTCTGCACACTCCAATCTTCATTGACAACAACAGTGCCATTAGCATTGTTAACAATCCTGTCAAGCACTCAAAAACAAAGCACATAGAGATCAGGTATCACTTTATTAGAGACTGTAATGAAAAGAAATTGATTCAAGTTGCTAAAGTTCATACCAATGACCAGTTTGCTGATCTATTCACAAAAGCTTTGATGTGGGTAGATTCACTTTCTTGGTAACAAGTGTGGGCATGATCAACCTTGAATAAATTCATGATTTTTTTTATACCTGTATTTCTTTGTATATTTGGTGTTACTAACTAGCTTTCTCAGAACCTCAGTATGACTCAGATGGACAAGTGCTGCAAAGTGTAAGTATAGTTACTACTGCCAGTGCAGAGTTACTACTGCTAGTACATATTTTCTACTGCATGTATAGTTAATATTGCTTAGCAGTTAATACTGCTTTGTAGTTAATACTGCTTAGTAGTTAATACTGCTTAGTAATTAATACTGCTTAGTAGTTAATACTGCTTTGTAGTTAATACTGCTTAGTAGTTAATACTGCATGTATAGTTAATACTGCTTAGTAGTTAATACTGCTTTGTAGTTAATACTGCTTTGTAGTTAATACTGCTTAGTAGTTACTACTGCTTTGTAGTTAATACTGCTTAGTAGTTAATACTGCTTGTGTAGTTAATACTGCTTGTGTAGTTAATACTGTTGTGTAGTTAATACTGCCTTGCAGTTAATACTGCTCAGTCGTTAATACTGCTAAGTCGTTAATACTGCTTTTGAAGAAAATCAGGGCTAGTACTGCTATAAATACTCTTTCAGCCCGCCAAAGTTCATAACGTCTTTTTGCATTAAATTTCTCTCTCTCGTTCTAACCTTTTCTCCCTAGAATCTCTGTGTTTTCTATCCAAATCCTCAGGAAGAATGCCGACAATGGAGTTTGTCGATGAGCACAATGAGATTGCGATGCTTCAGAAGCCAAAGCAGGCCGCAGGATTTCATGATATTGTGGATTTTCTCAAGTCCTCACACATCTCTCATGCCCTAACAGTGTGCCCAACCATATATATCGAGCATCAAAAGCAATTTTGGGAGAATGCCGCTGTTATTTTCGAAGATGGGCAGAAAATCATTCGAACAAGGGTTTGTGACAAACCCTTGAAGGTCACAGAGGAGGTTATTCGCATCACTCTTCACTTAGATGATGCCTCAGGTATAACCTATCTCTCTAATGATGAACTTTTCTCGACCTTACCAAGAATGGGGTATGAAGGTCCCATTGGCGTTTTTAAATTCTTCAAGTCAAAATTTTACACCCAATGGCGATTTCTTGTTCATACTCTTATGCACTGTATTTCAAAGAAAACCACTGGATGGAGTGAGTTTAGCAGTACCATTGCTTATGCCTTGGTCTGCTTAACCACTGCCAGAAAGTTCAATTTTTCAGCAATGATTTTTAATGATCTTGTGGCAAACCTAGAATCCAAAAAGAGATTTTACATGTATCCCAGGTTTGTCCAAGAAGTACTTAACCATGAATTGACGGATTTGCCTCAGTCTGCTGAGGTATATGTGCCAAAACCCCCTAAAGGGAAGGTTTTCTCAAATATGAGAAGAATTCCTAGGGACTCGGAAGGAGTTGACACACCATTGTTCTCTACAATGATGGTTGTGTCCCACACCACTGAAGGTATGGCATCAGGGTCAAGGCCCCCATTAGACACACCCACTGATGACCAATCCCAACCTTCCATCACCAAAGAAATCCCACAATCCATTCTTTTAAGACCCACTCCAAAAATCACCAAGATGTTTGAAAGAAGAAAGGTACACAAGGTTCCTTCCCTTGATGTATCTCCTAATAGCCCAAAGCCTACAAGCCCTCTATTGGAGCATTCTCCAATAGAGAATATCAAAAGGGTAACCACAGGGGTGTCTCCCAACCCCAAGAAGGTGCTCTCTAAGGAGAAGGATGAGCATGTGGGCTGCAAGGCTGCCACTACTTCTGCTAGCAAAGAGAAGGACAGTGGTAACATCAATAAGACCTTCCCCACGGCAACTCGGAATGTGAAAACATTCAGAGGACCCAGGCGCCAAGAAACCATGGGAGTAGGCAGTGCTTTTGCTAGGCAAAAGACACCTACTAAAATTTCCAGTGATCCTTTAACGGAGGTAAACACTCCTAAACAGGGTGAGGATAGATATACTTATGAGGAATTGATGGAAACCATTGCCAATATCAAAATTGATGTCATGAATCAGCAGAAGGAGATTGATGAGCTTAAAAAGGTGATTCTTTATCAACACACCAAGATAGAGAAAAATAAGAAGATGATCACCAAGCTGCTGCAAAGAAGAAAGAAAGCTCAGTATGTTCTTAGAAGGAGAAGATCAACCACTGATGCTTCCAAAAAGGGGGAGTTAGAAACTGAACTAAACATGGAGGATGCAAAGGTTGAGGGGGAGAATGAGTATAAGGTTGAGGGGGAGACTGAGCAGGTTGCAGAAGTTGCAAAGGAAGCAGAAAGTGAGAAAGCAGCAGTAACTGAAGCAGCAGAAACCACAGAAAAAGCAGTAGAAACAGTTAATGCTGCAGTATCTGAGATTGAAGCAGCAGTAACTGAAATTATACACAGTCTTGTTGATGCAGCAGTATCTAACAGTGAGAAGGAAGCAGTATCTGTATCTACAGTAACTAAATCTGAGATTGAAGCAGAGGTATTTGAGATGGTGAAAGCAGCAATATCAAAGATTTTAAAAGAATCAGTAACAGAAAAAGCAGCAGAAATGGTTAATGTTGCTAGTCAAAAAGCAGCAGAAACCATTCAAGCAGCAGAAATGGTTAATGCTGCTGAAAAACATAAGGCAGCAGAAACCATTCCTGAAGCAGCAGAAACAAAGGAAACAGCTAAAACCATTCCTGAAGCTGTTAAAACACTCAAAAGAACCAAGATGATGTCAAACAAACGACCAAGAACAAAGTCTATAGCTTCAAAGAAGAAAGTTGTAAAGAAGCCTAGGGTGGAACCCAGTGTAGAAGAAGCTAAGAAGGAAGTTGTGAAAGAGAAAGCTGATCATAAAGTTGCTGAAGAAGAAGTGGCAACTCCATCAGGTCAACCAAGCAATGTACAATCACCAACAAATACTCAATGTGATATGTATATTACTGTGATTGATTCTAGTCCTATCAAAGTTAAACCATTAGCTTCTATGGCTCCTGAAATCATCTTCTGGGATACTTTGAAAGATCAGAGAAAGGAGTACATTAGAGTAAAAAGAGCAGATGGGAAGTTTGAGGTCAGTTCTACATGGGGAAGACTTTTAAGGATGTGTTCTAGATCAGACTTGGAAGAGATGTTCAAGGTGGGAATGAAGCTTTATGGAAATATGCTGACTGAGAATGGAATGTCCATCACCAAAATGGTACTTGAATATTTGTGTCTAATGTTCAATACAGAAGCAGTTAAGTATTTGACAGAAAGGCAATTTCAAACTGTTACCAACTGGATGCTTATTGAAAATTGTGGTGTGTATGTCATAACACTTGACAATGCACATCATGAGTATTATCTGGTGGACAAAATATACAAGCACAACATGACAAGGTTGAATGGAATGCTAAAAGCTAAGTTGGTGGGTAACAAAGATTCTAAGATGGCAAGATACCTGGTAAGAAGGATCATCAATCAAAGTTTGGGATTGAATCCTGACTTGTGTGTTCAAGATTAAGTTTTGGAAGCATCATCATCTGAAGAACTTGACTTCTCAACCTGAAAAGTCAAGTTAGGGGGAGATTGTTGGGAACTGAAGATTTGCTAAGTATGATTAGTACTGCCAGAACTACATTACTACTGCCAGAACAACCTTAATACTGCCAGGGCATAATTAATACTGCTGGATCAAAGTTAGTACTGCTTGTCATGGTTAGTACTGCTGGATCAAGTTAATACTGCTGGAACAAATTAATGCTGCTAGAACTCTGTTAGTACTGCTGATGCATTAATTAGTACTGCTAAGTCAAATTAGTGCTGCTGGAGAATATTTGTCAGGATCGATTCTTAACAAGAATTAAACTTCTTAGAAACAGAATTTAGAGAATCTTGCGGAATAGAACTCTAAATCAATTAAAGAACAATCAATAGAAATTCAATAAACTGTATATAGATCAAACAGTTATTACTCACAAGTTTTACACCAAACCTCAATCTTGTTGAACAGGCTCAACAAGACGATTTCTACTTCTCTAGAAATAGGATCTATGATCTTGAGGTTAATTCACTCTTGAATATAGAATTCTGTATATTATCTATCTTCTTTTTCGTTTTTTTCTAATAGCTATCTATCAATACTATTTATACAAAAGTAATTACAAGATAACTATAAAAAGTAAATTGATCTTCTGAATCTTCGTTAAACATATCTTGATCAATTCCTTATTTGTCTCCAAAAGCATCGCATCCCAAACTTATCAACTCAGCAGTATTAATGATGATTTGGCTCAGCAGCATTAACAACCTTCAGCAGTATTAACCTTCACAGTCTTCAAGCAGTAGTAACTCAGCTCAGCAGTACTAACCATGTCTAGCAGTAGTAATTTGGACTAGCAGCACTAACTTCAACTAGCAGCATTAACTTCATCTAGCAGCATTAACTTTGCCCAGCAGTAGTAACGAAGAACTGGCAGTAGTAATGAAGACTTAGCAGTACTAACCATACTTGGCATATCTTCAGTTCCCAACAATCTCCCCCTAACTTGACTTTTAGGAAAAGAAGTCAAGTTCTTCAGATGATGCTTCCAAAACTTAGTCATCATGTACACACAGATTAGGACTTAGGCCTAGACTCTGATTGAGAATCCTCTTTACCAAGAATCTACCCATTGCTGAATCCTTGTTGCAGGTCAGCTTAGTGTGTAGCATTCCTTGCAGCCTCTTCATGCTGTGATTGTATATTTCATCTACAAGATAGTATTCATGAGTTGCAGAGTCAAGGGAGATGACATATACTCCACAGTTTTCATAGAGCATCCAGTTGGTAATGACTTGAAACTGTGTGTTTAACCTATGCTGAACTGCTTCAGGTTTGAACATTTGGCACAAGAATTCAAGTACCATTTTAGAGATTGACATCCCTGGCTCAGTCAGCATGTTTCCATATATCTTCATCCCAACTTTGAACATCTCTTCTAAGTCTGATCTTGAGCAAGTTCTGACAATCTTTCCCCAAGTAGAAAATACTTCAAATTTTCCATCAGCTCTTTTTATCCTAATGAACTCCTTTCTACCATCTTTCAAAGTGTCCCAAAAGATGATTTCAGGAGCCTTAGATGATATTGGTTCAGCCTGAAGTGGAATTGGGTTAGATTCAACACTAGTGATGTACAAGTCACATTGGGCATCCGTTTGTGATTGCACATTGCCTGATTTCCCTGATGGAGTTGCCACTTCTTCTTCAGCAACTTTTCCATCAGATTTCACTGTTTCCTCCTGGGCCTTTTCTGCAGATGACTCCACCCTTGGTTTCTTTTCATTTTTCTTCTTTGTAGTTATGGGCTGGGTTCTTGGTCTTTTCTTGGACATCATCTTGGTTCTTTTAAGAGTTTTGACAGCCTCAGGAGTTGGTTCAGCTGCTTTAAGTTTTTCAGCAGCAATAACCATTTCTGCTGCTATGGCTGTTACTGCTTCTCTTAGTACATGTAGTGATGCTGCTTCAATACTGTTCTTTATAATCCAGTAAATTTCTTCATCTATTTCAGCTTGAGTTGTAGTTAATGCTTCCTTCTCAGTTTCTGCTGCTTTGACTGTTTGGCCTTCAGCAGCATTAACTGTTTCTGCTGCTTGTTCAAGCTCAGCAGCATTAACAGTTTCTGCTGCTGTGGTTTCTGCTGCTGTGGTTTCTGCTGCTTTGGTTTCTGCTGCTTTGGTTTCTGCTGCTGTGGTTTCTGCTGCTTTGGTTTCTGCTGCTTTGGTTTCTTTGACACACTCTTCCCCCTTTTCTGTCTCACTGGACTCCCCCTTAAACTGTGCATAGTCCATTTCCATCTCAGTCTCTATGTGAGCAGTCTCCCCCTCAATTTGTGGACCCTTCAGTTTCAGTTCTGCTTCTGACTCTGACTCCCCCTTTTTGGGAGCATCATCAGTTGAGGTTCTCCTTCTTAGCACAAACCTTGCCTTTTTCCTTTTGTTCAGCAACTTGGTGACCATCTTTTTGAGCTTCTCAATTTGAGACTGTTGGTAGGTAACCACAGTCTTAAGTTGCTCAATCTCTTTCTTTTGTGCCATGACATCCAAGTTGATATTCCCTAAGGTTTCCATCAATTCCTCATAGTTATATCTATCCTCACCTTGTTTAGAAGTATTAACCTTCTTTAAAGGATCCTTGGAAGTTTCAGCAGAAGCCTTCTGCCTAGCAGAAGCACTACCTGCCCCCTTGGTTTCTTGGCACCTGGGTCCTCCTAATGATTTCTCATTTAGAGTTGCCATGGGGAAGGTCTTATTTATGTTACCACTGTCCTTCTCTGTGCTAGCAGAAGTAGTGGCAGCCTTAGCACCCATATGGTCATCCTTCTCCTTAGAGACCACCTTCTTGAGGTTGGGAGACACCCCTGTGGTTTCCCTGTTGATATTCTCAATTGGAGAATGCTCCAATTGAGGGCTTAAAGGCGTAGGGCTTTGAGTAGGTACAACAAGGGAAGGAGCCTTGTGCACCTTTCTTCTTTGAAATCTTTTGGTGATTGTGGGAGTGGGCTGTTCAAGAATGGACTGTGGGATGTCTTTTGAGATGGAAGGTTGGGATTGGGCATCAGTGGGTTGATCTAATGAAGGCCTTGATCCTGATGCCATACCTTCAGAGGGGTGGGACACAACCATCATTGTAGAGAACAATGGTGTGTCAACTCCTTCCGAGTCCCTAGGAAGTCTTTTCATATTTGAAAAAACCTTCCCTTTAGGGGATTTGGGTACATATACCTCAGTGAACTGAGGTAAGTCCATCAACTCCTTGTTAAGAACTTCTTGCACAAACCTTGGATACATGAAAAAGGTCTTTTTGGATTCCAAGTTTGATACAAGATCAGTAAAGATCATTGCTGAGAAATTGTACTTTCTGGCAGTGGATAAGCAGACCAAGGCATATGCAATGGGACTGCTGAACTCACTCCATCCAGTAGTTTTCTTGGAAATACAGTGCATCAGGGTATGAACAAGAAATCTCCATTGGTTGAAAAATTTTGACTTGTAGAATTTAAAAACACCAATGGGACCTTCATACCCCATTCTTTGTAAAGTAGAAAAGAGTTCTTCATTAGGAATAGAAGTTATACCTGAAGCATCATTCAACTGAAGGGAGATGCGAATAACCTCTTCAGTGACTTTCAAGGGTTTATCACAAACCCTTGTTCGTATGGTCTTCTGCCCTTCTTCAACACTAACAGTGGCATTCTCCCAAAATTGTTTCTGATGTTCGATATAGATTGTTGGGCTCACCGTGAGTGCATAGGAGATGTGCGAGGATTTGAGAAAATCGACTATATCGTGGAATCCCGCAGCTTGTTTCGGCTTCTGAAGCATGGCTATTTCATTGTGCTCATCCACAAACTCCATGATGCCTAAGGATTCTTGAAAGAAAAGCACAGAGATGCTGGGGAGTCTAGGTTAGAACGAGAGAGAAGAAGTAAATGCGAAGAGTCGTTATGAACATGGGCGGGCAAACAGGGGTATTTATATGCCCTTGATTATCAGAAGCAGTATTAACTACCTCGCAGTATTAACTACCGAGCAGTATTAACTGCCAAGCAGTATTAACTACTTAGCAGTATTAACTACCAAGCAGTATTAACTACCGAGCAGTATTAACTACCTAGCAGTATTAACTACTGAGCAGTATTAACTACCAAGCAGTATTAACTACTGAGCAGTATTAACTACAGAACAGTATTAACTACTTAGCAGTATTAACTACTGAGCAGTAGTAACTGCACTAGCAGTAGTAACTACTAGAACACAGACAGTAGTAACTTTGCACTGTGCATCACTTGTCAAAACCTCAAATGTCATCTTACACATCACTTTTACCACTTCTTTTACCTTCTTCAGGATTATTTTCAAGAGTAACATGTCCTCCATCAATTCATTTGGAATATTGAAGGCAGGCCATGTTACCTGTCATGTGCCTAGAGCAACCACTGTCAACATGCCAAATGCTTCTTCCCTTAAGCTGTTGGCTGCCCTGCACATCTGAGAAATCAATTAGTTTTTGTTGGGGACCCAAGCCATAGTGGTCTTGGGTCTCCCTTGATCATCAAAATACTTACATTCTGTTTTGATGAGCTTGTCAAAGTGAGGAACATCAGTGCTTGAGTACTTTGTTTTGATGATAGGTCTAGAAGCAGTACTAACTGATGTAGAAGTGCTAACTTTGGCAGTACTAACATTGCTTCCAGAAGTACTAGCCTTCTCAGCAGTATTAACTAACTTAGCAGTACTAACACTAGAAGCAGTATTAATTGTAGAAGAAGTACTAACTGTGTTAGCAGTACTAACACTGCTAGTGACATTATTGCTTCCTGCAGTACTAACATTGTTAGCAGTACTAACTGAGTTGGCAGTATTATTATTGGTACCTTTAGGCATCCATACTCTAACACTTTCTATTTCTGCCTTTTTCATATGGTTTATGGTTTTAACTTGTTTCTTTTCCACAACTTTCCTCACAGACTTTTTATATCCCCCACTCTTTCTGTAACCAGCAGGTTTTTGAAAATATCTTTGAGCATTAAACCTTTGGTTAACTGGATTGAAATAACAGTGTTTGGCTAAGTGATTTAGCTTACCACAGATGAAGCAAGGTTTTGGCCTGTTGATTCTGTTCAGGTCAACTCCTTGTCTCATAGCCCACTGGTTATTCCAGTTCCTTTGATTTCCCCTCTGATTATCATGTTTTTGGGGCTTGAGCTCTTGAGATTTCTTACAGGAACAATGTTTACAGGTATTGGGAGCCACAATTGTGGTCTGTTTGTAATGGACTCCCTTTTTCTCTTCATTCCTTTTGATCTCAGTGTTCTTGACACATGGACTCTCACATTCCTCATCAGAGTCTACTTTGTCAGTCTCATCCTCAACAACTATTTCTTTTTCACAAGGATCTAGATTAATCTTTAATTCAGGTTCCTTTCTATCCTTGGTCTCTAACAAATCAGACTTAGGAGGTATGTAGTTGTTATTGTAGGGTGGAGGTGTGGCATTGTACCCTATCCCTACTTTCATCTTGTCATGGATTTGAGCCTTAATGATGGTGTCCATGGTTTTAGAAGCACAGGTAAACTTTTCAACATCAAGTTTAACCTTCTCAAGCTCTTCTTTTAATTTCTCATTCTCCTCCCCAGACACTTTCAGCTTAATCTCATACTCATTCTTCTCCCACTTCCAATAGTTAGTATCATAGTGGTGTTGAAGTTCATTAGCTTGAAAAGCTCTAATCTGTTCCTCAAACCTTTCTACAATCCTAACATAATCTTTCACATCTTTCTCTAGTCTCTTAAGGTCATCACACATACCCTGATTGTGATCCCTATATCTTTTAACAGCATCAATGCAAGCTTGAGAACAGAGTTTAGATTGTACCTCAGTGGGAATATCAGATACTTCTGCCATAAGAGCTTGATTCTGACAGGCTTCCTCAGCTTGATCACTCCAATCAAATCCCATTCCTTGTTGAGAAACATGGGCTTGAGAGGAGCTTCTGTTTTGATTTCCATTTGGAGCCTGTTGATGTGATCCTCCATAACACTCAACCTTGGATTGGTCAAAGCCTTCACCATCTTCTCCAATCTTTCCTTCATTACATGGGCTATTTTCTATGATGTCCCATATTGCATAATTAGTAAGAAGAATGTACTGCTTGATTCTCAGTTTCCACATGTTCAATTTATTGGATTTGAGCATGGGAACTTTTGAAACAGGAGTACTGTGAGTATCCATTGAATTGTCCATAGTTTCTAAGATACCAATGCTCTGATACCACTTGTCAGGATCGATTCTTAACAAGAATTAAACTTCTTAGAAACAGAATTTAGAGAATCTTGCGGAATAGAACTCTAAATCAATTAAAGAACAATCAATAGAAATTCAATAAACTGTATATAGATCAAACAGTTATTACTCACAAGTTTTACACCAAACCTCAATCTTGTTGAACAGGCTCAACAAGACGATTTCTACTTCTCTAGAAATAGGATCTATGATCTTGAGGTTAATTCACTCTTGAATATAGAATTCTGTATATTATCTATCTTCTTTTTCGTTTTTTTCTAATAGCTATCTATCAATACTATTTATACAAAAGTAATTACAAGATAACTATAAAAAGTAAATTGATCTTCTGAATCTTCGTTAAACATATCTTGATCAATTCCTTATTTGTCTCCAAAAGCATCGCATCCCAAACTTATCAACTCAGCAGTATTAATGATGATTTGGCTCAGCAGCATTAACAACCTTCAGCAGTATTAACCTTCACAGTCTTCAAGCAGTAGTAACTCAGCTCAGCAGTACTAACCATGTCTAGCAGTAGTAATTTGGACTAGCAGCACTAACTTCAACTAGCAGCATTAACTTCATCTAGCAGCATTAACTTTGCCCAGCAGTAGTAACGAAGAACTGGCAGTAGTAATGAAGACTTAGCAGTACTAACCATACTTAGCATATCTTCAGTTCCCAACAATATTAATACTGCTCATGCTGAATGAAGATTAATACTGCTGATGTGATAAGTTTGGTATGCGAAGAGATTGGAGATAAAGATGGAATGGATGAAGATATGCTTAAAGAAGATTCATAAGATCAATTTATTTTTGATAGTTATCTTGTAATTATTGTGTATAAATAGATGTTGATAGATAGCTATTCGATATAGGAGAATATACGAGAATTTTAGAATACGTTTTGTTTTAGAGAGAATTAACCTCAAGGTTCAGAACCCTATTTCTAGAGAAGTAGAAGTCGTCTTGATTGAGTCTGTTCATCAAGATTGAGGTTTGGTTGTAATCTTGTGAGTCGAAGCATTGAATACAAACAGTTTGTGTTCTCTGATATATTGTTCTTTGATTGTGTGAATTAAATTCTTTTCCGCAGATTCTTTAATTCTGAATTCTAAGTATTATTAGTCTTGTTAAGATTCGATCCTGACATTGAGAATGCAGATCTGAAAGATGGTTGAGGATGCTTACCTAGAGCTCTGATACCATGTTAGAATTAGAGAATCGGAAGATTGATAGAGAGACTCGAGATGGTTGAAGTACGGCCGGCTTGCATATATTGAGAGAGAGTTTACAATGAAGAGTCTAACCTAGACAAGGAACCCTAAGAGACTATTTATACAAAGAGAAGTTACAGCTAGTTACAGAAAAGACCCTGAACTATACATATTGACATTAATACTCTAACAATGTCTGCATACCAAACGCACCCTAAATGCATAATAAGTATGAATCTAGGACCATAATGTTTAAATTACATTCCAAATTATCCAAACCAAAGATTCCAAATCATTCTATGAAATCCGAATCCTTCAAATACATATGCATTCATTCAAAGCAAATGAGCCCTTAGAGTTTAGTAACAAGTATAATTGTAAAACATATTAAAATTAAACAGAAAGTTAGGATTTAAATTGAAAATATACATAAATCGAAGGATGCATTTGCAATTACCTTTTATCCAAATGGAATAAGGTGCCAAGCAACTATCCGTTCCGTTTTGCATTATTAAATACAAAACGAATCTACCGAATCCCCTTTATAATGCCTTATTATTCAATCGTGTTTGATGTTTACGATCTCTCTGCCATATGGACGACCGTCGCATATCCGTCGTGATTTTCGATTTGGATGTCACCCTTTTGGACACAAGTATTCTACTACTATTTCTTCTTCTTCTTCTTCTTCTTGACATTTATACATGTAGGTAGATTGGTAAAGTGGTGGGGTTAATTTGTCCAAATATATAGGGGTGATCTTGTTGATTTAGATTCGAATTTCAGACTTTCAGACGTTACAAAAACAAACAGTTTTATTGATTCAGATTTCAGCATTCAGTAACACCTCTTATTAATCAGAAGTGAAATAAGACTTCGGACTTCTTAAAAAAACAAATCCACCTTAGGCTATGTTTGGCAAACTAGCTGATAAGCTAACTTATGACTTATGACTTATAAGCTAGTTGTTGACTCATAAGCTAGCTGGTAGCTGATAATCTAGCTTATGAAAAAGTCATGTTTGACAAAAAGTAGCTTATAAGTATTTAAATGACCAAAAAAGACATATTAAAAAATAGTTAATAAATAATAATTAATATTAATAAGGGTATAATTGGAATATTTACAAAAAACTACTTATATGCTACTTCAAGTAGCTTTTCAAAAAACTAGCTTATAATCCAATTTTTTTTATAAATAAACCGGTTCCAAACAGTAACCGTGAGAACCGGGTCATGTGAGAACTGGGTCGGGTCGGGCCGGGTTTAAACCGAAATCCCCTGACCCGTTTAATGGTACTTAGAACCGGTTTTCATAAAACCGGGCCGGGCCGGGTTCTGTTCCGGGCCTGTGATTTTTTTGTTTTTTAACTACTTTCTTTGTATAATAATTAATTACTAAACTTTAACAAAAAAATTGGATTGTAATCATTGGATAAGTAAAATACACTTTAAAAATACGTTTTATTTATAATATATATCACTAAAATACACTTTTACGTTTTATAATTTATATATAATTTTAAGTTACAAACTTACAAGTTACAAGTTACAATACATAAATTCTAAACATTCGAAGGTCCCGCTCCCGAACTCCCACCCGCTCCCGAACTTCCACCCCCATCACCCGGATAGTAATTGAATGGATTATAATTGAATGGATTGTATGGAACGTAGTATGGATTCTGATCTGGATTGTAGTCTTCAAGAGTATTGTACTGCATCAGTCGTGTAATAGTCGTTTGATCGTCAAGGCGGTCGGTGTCTACTTCTTCGTCATCTACGACACTACTAACATCAGAAGTATCGCTTACGGACGGCGTACTTAGTAGTTCATCCGTGTCGTTTTCGAATAAGTTTTCTTCCACGCCTTCTAGATCATCCTCCAGGTTCGTTCGATTTTGAATGCGGTCTTCTCCATCCAAGTAATCCTTCAGACATACGCAGCACTCCACCGATTTTGGGGTTAATTTTGTCCGACGCTCCGATATGATCCTGCCACTAAGAGAAAAGACCGACTCCGAAACTACAGTACTAGCTTGGATTGTTAGTATATCAAGTGCAATAGTGGCCATAATTGGGAAACTTGATTGTTTATTTTTCCACCATTCTAATAAATCTAGGGATTTAACATCTACGACGTTTGTGAAGGATGCCGTTATAAAATTAGTACGTACGTATTGATTGAATTCACCCAAATTATCCCCATCATATCTAGCTTTTTTAGAAGATTCCATGACAACCGATTGCATTAAAGTTTGCATTAAGTCTTCTCGGTTTCGGCCACGACTGCTACTAGAACCCGGTGAAAACATTTGAGGTGTAGGGGTTTGTTGGCTTCCTCCCCCATAATTAACTCTATAAATCTCATATAATTGATGAAAATCATTATTAAATTGTTGTATGCGTTTTCTTGAAAAGCTAGTATTTGTAAGAGAATCCAAACCAAATGATAAACATATTGCTTGTATTAAAACTTCGATACCCGTAACATTTAAAAACGGGTTTAATGCCGCGACACAAAGAAAAATGAAGGGGATCTTTTTAAAATATTTTACCAATTTTTCTTTCATTGGTTTCACCACGTCGTGAAAGTGCAAATCCAATTCGTATTGAGCAATTTTACTTGCCAAAATATAAAGTTGATTTAAAAGTAAAGGGCTCGTTGGATAATAAACACCGGATAACATAGTTGTTGCAGTTTTGAAATCGCCCAAAATATCGTGAAAGCCATGAATCCTTGTCCAATCATCCCGAGTTATCGTGTTATCCGGGTAATAAATGTTATAAAATGCTTGAATATATTGTGGTTGTCTTAATAAATTATCCATCATTTTCCAAGTCGAATTCCATCGAACCGCCATATCGTGCGCCGGTCCCAAAGCTTTAAAACCGACTTGTTTGCAATAATCTTTATATAAGTTTTCCATTTTTTTACCTTTTGTGAAATTTCGGCGTAACATAAGCCTAAACTTAGTTAAAGGCTCATTAAGTTTACTTAAGCCGTCTTGAACGGCTAAGTTTATTATGTGTGTGCAACAACGTGTATTAAATAATTTTTCCTCTAAAATAGGGGATAAAGCCAAACGTAATCGGTCTACGCATGCCGTATTATTACTAGCATTATCAAATGAAATACTAATAACTTTATTTTTTAAATTATAATATTGAAGACATCTCATAATTATAGAAAACTGACGCTCACCCGAATGTGGCGAACCAAAGAGCTCAAACGTGATTACACGTTTGCATAATTGCCACGATGCCGGCACAATCCAATGTGCCGTTATGCATATATAAGAATCTGGAAATCCGAATGGTGCGCTCCATACATCACAAGTTAAAGAAACTTTGTTGGGTAAGTTTAAAAACATTTCTCGCATATTTTTTTGAACCTTATTCCAATATTTTAAAGCATCACGCTTAAGAGTTTGACGACTTACCGAAGTGTAGCGTGGTTGGAACCCATTTTTGATCATGTTTGTCATGTGAGGATTGTCGAAATGTCCGAACGGCAACGCCATTTGAATGGCACATTTCATTTGCATTTCTCGGGCGAGATCATTATCATACGACCATACTTGACCGGAATTGTCAAGTATGGGTTGAGTTGGATCGTCACCCGATTTCAACCTCTTGCATCTATCCTCGAAGTGGCGCTTTAACGTGCTATTTGATTCGGGTTTTAGGAAATCTCCACACCGTTTGCATTGCGCTTTTTTTGTACCGTCGGGAAATTTTACCAAGTTGAAATTCTCCCAAACCGCTGCTTTTCGTGAATGATCGGCAACAACGATGTAATTTTGTTCGGCCATTTTTTTGATAGTAGAGAGTAGAGACTAGAGACTAGAGAATTGTATGCGTTTTTTGCGAGAAACGAATATAGCGAGAGCCGAGAAATGAGAATTGTATGCGTTTTTTGCGAGAAACGAATATAAGAGCCGAGAAATGAGAATTGTATGTGTTTTTTTGCGTTTTGTAAGCAATGTAAGGTGGTGATGACCTCCATAACACCCCTAGTATTTATATGGGGTTTGGAGGGTGTTTTTTGAGGCAAAAAACGGTCACAAAGGGGTCCCAACGGCTCTCTAACGGTCATATTGTTTTTTGAAAAAAAATCGGGTCGGGCTACGAACCGGTCCCGGGTCGGGCCGAGGAAATTCATATATAGACGAACCGGTCCCTGCTCTCGGGCTTGAAACCGGTTCTTGACCGGGCCGGGCCAGAACCGGTTCTTGGCCGGTTTCGGGTCGGGTCAGCCCGTCGGGTCGGGTCAATTTGGCCACCTCTAACTTCAAGTAGCTTTTCAATTTTTTTTCCAAACAATGCCTTGGTCTCCAGGCTCTAATTCCTATACTTGAAAGATTTCAATAACCCTCCATCTCTCTGCAAACGATCTTGAAAGATTTTAAATGTCAAAATCAATTTCCCTCCAAATCTCACAATTGATTCCCTCCGATTCACCTGTTGATTGATTACGCGCAATCTCGAAGAACTATGGATCGATTCAATAAAGGTTTCACTTCATCAAACTCCATCAAATCTAACTCTCCTTCTCAAGGTACTATCTCGATCGATCTATTAGTTCAGTTTTCTTACATTGGATTTATAGGGTTCAAATTTGTTTCTAGGGTTTTGATTTGCGATTTTTGAAGCTCTTTTTTGGTAGTTTTGATGTAATTCATTATACTGTTTGAATTTTGTTAGTGTTTACGAGAACTTAAATGCGATTTTGTGGTTCTTAAAGGAAATGATGAGAATGAATTGATTGAAGCAATGGCTTTCAAGTTAACGATTGACGATAAGAAACGATTAATGTCCACCAAGGTATCAGAAGCATCTAAGGCTGCTGTTCTTAAAAGGAATATATCGGCAGGAAGAAATGAAACCCTAGATGGTGAAGAACAACACTTCCTGTCGAGATCGTTGATTTTGATTCAACATATTCAAGGTTTCCTGTTGTTGATGGCCATGATGATTTTAAGAACAGTTTATTTGTTGGATCATCATTGCATCCTTACGACCCTGTTAAGAATTATCTTTCACCTCGGCCTAGGTACTTGAGATACGACCCCAATAGGCACCAGGAGATTGTTTCTCGTCAAGCACGTCTAAATAGGGTCAGAAGAAGTGCGTCTTTTGATTCTAGAATTCCCTTTTCGGAGGAAGAATTAGAGTCAAATGGTGATTGTTCTTTAGGTGTTTCTTCTCAAGAAGAGTTTGTGGAAGAAAAAGAGGAGATAATCGAGAATTCTGTTGGTAAAAGCGAAGATGAACATGAAGAAGAAATGGAAGAAGAATATGATGATTATGAGGAGGATAAAGGATGGATTTCAAATGTGTTTTTGTAATGATTGTTCTGATCTTAACAACGTTGTTCATATCTTCTATGAATTCCCCAACCCTTTCGCCTGCTAGAGAAGCCATTCGGGGTTTTGTGGATCTTTACAGCAAGACTCACAGTAGCATTTACGGAACAGTTGGTTTGATCTTTTCAGAAGTTGGATACGAAATTTTTGCTCCAATGATGCTAATGGTGGGAAAATTTAGTAATGACATCCACGGCCATGTTCTCCGTCGCACCGCCGATCAATTTACCTCTCTCCACCATAACGAACTGTCACGTTTCTCCATGCTATATGCTTATGCTTTTGATTGCTCTCTAACCGTTAGAAAAGCAAACAACAAAAAATCGAATCTGTTGCCACGAATCAAATCAGCGGCATTGGATTTCATCATCGAGGATCCGACGCTAGCGTCCACCTCCAAAGAAGAAGAAATTACATTGAAGATCGGAGCTAAGGTTAGGGTTAAAGTGCCGTTGAAGGTTTATCATATACCTAAAGTACCGGAAGTATAGTTGAACGGGAAGGAAGGTAAAATCAAAGAGAATGTCGCCGTTTGGAAAGGGAAGAACATCTCGGCTAATTTTCCTTTCAAAATTGAGTTCCTGGAGAAACTTGAAGGTCGTGGCGACAAACCTGTGAAATTCTTCGCGCATCTTAAGGAAGATGAGTTCGATTATATTGACTGATTGCTGATTTTTAGCTTTAAACTGCATCCTTTACCTCTTGATTTCATGTTGCTGATATAATTTCATATACTTCATGACTGTCACTGATTGAATATTACAGAGTTAACAGGTTGGATGAAATAATTGCAAACTCTTCTTCCAGTTGTTGTTTATAGGATTGTTCATGATCGATTAGTCTGATATTCATGTTCCATAGACAGCTATGATTCATCAGTTATATGGATACATTGGCCTGCTTCACACGCATTTAGGATTTTAGGTCATTAAGAGATTTCATATTGATTTTCATTCACTCTTCCATTATAGGCCAGATATTCTGATAAATTCATCTACCTATGAATCCTTGAACATTTGGTCAATAAGCAACTGAAGATCATTTTGGCAGGTCTATGGATTTTGTTCGAATTAAGAGCAATTTTAAGATCTACCACTCTTTAAGGTCATTACCTATACTATGGACCCAGTGGAGTCCAACCACCACTGGGTCAATCTTGGCCATTTAAACTCAATCCAGTTTTTAATCTTGGAAACAAGGACCGAGAGTCTTACCCGGTAAGTGAGTACGACGACTCTTACCATGGTTAGCGCTTACCGGATAAATTGTTGCATACGATGCCATTTTGGTGGACTAAAATCTTACCCGTGAAGTAAGCGATAATGTTGAATTTTACCGGTAAGCACTTACCAATGTAAGTGATTAGGTAAACAGCCCCTAAGTGACATAGACTGAAGGGTACTTCTGTCTTTTTCCTAAGATTTTTCAAGGCTCCAGATTATTATGGGTAGGAAAACTTGATCCATACTGGCTTGTTTGGTGATTTTTCTTATTGATGTACTAGATTGTGTTTAAGCCCATGAATCGATTATAACTTTTGCCTATTTGTAGGTCCAGTTTGACTTAGGTCCAGTTTGACTTGTAAGATTGGATTCGAAGGGATTTGAAATTAAATTTCATTCTAATCTCATGGATTGAAGAATTTCTTGGATTTGAAGGGTTGATATTTATGGGATTTTAAAGAATTTTGTATGTATTTTTTTTTTAAATATGTTGGAAACATTTATTTTGTAATAATCAATTAATGAAAAGATAATTTAATTATTTTATGTGTTTTTATAAATCATTTATAAAAAAAGTGAAATTCAATTCCATTCGGAATCCTGCAAACCTAACACACAAGATTCCAAATCCAAATTCTTCCACCAAATCTGAGGGGTTGTTTGTTTTGCAGAATTCAAAAGAATTTGATAGAATTGGAATGACAAATTCCATTGACCCAATTCCATAGTGATGTTTGGTTCACGGAATGAATTGATACCAAATTCCACGGATTTGATCATTCTTAGCATGTGTGAATGATTTGCATTCCATTTCGTGGCAAATGTAACATAATTTATAATTTCATTTTAGAAAGACAAAAATAACATTTGCATCCAATTTAACCACCCTCACCCCACGCTTGCCAACCCCCTCTTGCCGCCACCCCCCCCCCCCCCCCCCCCAACCATGCCCCTGCCCCCTTACCCACCCCTACCCCGAAGCCTTCCCCACCCCGCCCCCATCCTTGCCACATCCACCCTTCTGCCCCGCCACCTCCCTCCTTCCAAACAAAAATAGAGATTCCAATTATATTTAGAGATTCCATATCCAATTCCATACAACCAAAACGCAATCATAATTGGTCAAATTCCTTTCCAACTCCTTCAAAGTCAAATTCCTTGATGGATTACAACTCCACCAAACTCCATTCTGCGAACCAAACGCTCCCGTTTGGTTTGATGGAATGATTTCGAGGGATTCGGATTTCGTGGAAGGATTTGGAATTGCAGGGATTTGGATTTGAAATCTTTGGTGTGTTTGGTTTATTTGGAATGGAATTGAATTCCATTCTTTATAAAAAAAATCATTACAAATATTATAAAAAATATAAAAATAATTAAATTACCTTTTATTTAATTGATTATCAGAAAACAAATGTTTTTAACATATTTTTTAACATTATCATATACAAATCCTACGAAATCTCTTGAAATCCTAACCACCCCATTGGGATTTGAAAATCCTATGTTTGAGGGATTCCAAAGAAATCATAGAATTTAAAATCCGGACAATCCTGTAAACCAAACTTGGGATTGGAATAAATTCGAAATCCAAATACCTCCAAATACATTCCATTCCTGCGAACCAAACAGACCAAATTTATCTCTAATCCATTCCATCAAACAAAACGCCCCCTTTCTAAGTTTAGTTGTTGGATTGTAGGAAAGTTTATCCAATCAGTTGAATTCACAGAAACTGAACCAAACAAACTCAATATCTCTGTTTGACATGGGAAAGAACAAGAGAAAGAAGATGAGACTGAGAACTTTTTGCCCAAAAAGAAACCATATAACCATCTTAATACAATTAGTCAATTACCTCATAAGCATGATCATCATCCTCTTATTTCTCTTAAACATCCTCTCAACTTACTGCACATAATAAACCCCAAAAAAAAGACAAAATGAAAGATAATAACATCACTTGCCTTTAGTCCTCAAACCGTGTTGGCTTCTTCCGCACACGGACCAATCTATCCGTATCAATATCCAACCCAAAAGTATAGCCTGCAGGGCAAGATACAGGCAGACCATTCATATGCCTTAAAGAGGTCAAGAGACTCAGTTATGCTTCACAAGTGTGACTATCGATTGTATATAGTTTGCTTATTTCAAACTGTCTCCGTATTTAAGCGTTAAAAAAACTATTTTTATGTGGTTAAAACTCAAAGCTCCCTAGAAAACAATTAGATAGGACGAGATGCAAGCTTACTTCTCTTCTGGGGCTGTGTTTTCTGGCCTTCAGAATCCTCAGGAACGTTCATTGGTGTCGATCCTCCAACAACACCATCATCAGTCACAATTGAGGAGGCTGCAGCCTCATCTTTGATGTCCTTTAAGCTGGAACCCAAGTTGGAGTTCAATTTCAAAGGTTGCGGTGATGAGGTGTTCACTTCAGAGCTAAAATCGATCACAGAGTTTACAGTTTGAAGAGAAGTGACACAGCATTCTTGCCACTGGAGTACTGAGAGGTCGTTGATTACATCTTTCAAACTTAGGAACGCATGAGAAGAAATGCCATCACTTTGTAGGGTCGAGCGTTGTGCGTCCATCAGGTTGATTGACCTCACAGCATCCATCAAATCATTCTGCAAATATGTTTTCAATCAATTTTATAAAGGGGTGCTTGGTTAATAGATTTTGAAGGAATTGGAATGGATAATTCCTTTGACCAAATTACAAATTAAGTAATTTATCATTCCTTGACTTAAGTGAAGGAATTGAATTCGTACCAAACCAACCAAAAGTATGGTCAAATTCCATCTCCAATTTCTTCAAAGTCATCAAATTCCATTCTTCAAACCAAAAGCCCCCCAAGGGAAAAATACTTTAGTGTAGTGGTCATGTCTACGTACCCTACCTCCGTGTGGGATATAGTGGGATCCTTGGTTTGGTTTTGGTAAAAGAAATACCCAATAAATGAATTCAAAACAATTTTGATAAGGAAAGTTTAAAGATTATATAACCTTTGGAACTTTGGTGCTGTTGAATCCATGCATTCTAATTATCTGGTACACAATTAAAGCAACAATTGAAGTACATCATAAGCAAATTCTTCCAAATAATCCTAAATTTAGCGGAAATCATTCAAAGAACCTGACCTTTTGAAGAATAGAAGGAGCAATTACGTCCAGATGCTCCAAAAGAAGGTAATTTTCAAGCGTTAAGTTCGGGATACATCGTTTTACTGCTGCTCCTTCTGACTCCATTGCTGTATATCGTACAAGCTCACCTTAAATTTATCACTACTGTACACAGACTTGCTCAAAACTTCAAGTTTGTGCGTTAACCATATCTTCTAAATTTCTAAACTCACTTCATCATCCATTTCACAATTTCTGATTTCAGGATTGACAAAAATGATGTCCATGTGTTAAATATAGGAAAGATGACTAGGGTAGTCGTGACATCATGTCATGTATCTTTGATCTAAATTGTTTGGAGGCGGGGTAAAATGCATTAAGGGGGTTAGGTAGGAGAACTATATCAATCTAAGAAAATTACAAGGGTGATTGGTGTTAGGATAATGACCTTGCATGATTTAAGCACTAATTGAGTTCAAACGCCTTCTTATGGTTAAAATGTGGGCAATTGATGCTAATTAAAGCCACTGATGTTAAATGAAAATATTGGTAATGTCGTTGACTCGTTGTATGCCAAATTAGACGTGAAAAATATATGTATTTTTTATGAAGTAACGAAAGATATTTGGAAGTTCAAGGTCAAAGAATCATATTGTATATTAGTATGGTGTACTATGAAAGGAATAATAATCATCCGAGTTAGAGGTTCATGGTAGATCGAAAGCTAATGAAACTATCGTATGATGAATAGGCAACAATTATATAATTTGAAGGTTCAAAAGATGTATGATTAGGAAGTTCTAGTCAAATTGATTACAAATTTGGATCTAAGCTAAAATTGAGGGTGATCGAGAGTCTTTTATAGATCTAAGTCTTTTATAGATATATTAGTATGGTGTACTATGAAAGGAATAATAATCATCCGAGTTAGAGGTTCATGGTAGATCGAAGCTAATGAAACTATCGTATGATGAATAGGCAACAATTATATAATTTGAAGGTTCAAAAGATGTATGATTAGGAAGTTCTGGTCAAATTGATTACGAATTTGGATCTAAGCTAAAACTGAGGGTGATCGAGAGTCTTTTATAGATATATTACATTCAATATTGACTAAAATGATGTCGTTGTGTGAGTTAACATGGATTTTCAAGATCTTTTGGGGACAATCTTGGTGTTTTAGCGGAAAAATCAAGTATGAGAACCTAAGTTAGAAGGTAAAAGCAAAGGATTTAGAGGATTATGGTTTATTGAATGATTAGATATCGTACTTTAGCCATTTATGATTAGTGAAAATTTGGGGATTGTTATCATCAAGACTATCGTAATATAGTTTCAAATGCAACTATGAGGAACATGCCTATAATTTGAAGGTTTTAAGATTGGGAAGCTGTGATCAAATTGATTATGTGCATTAAGATCATATACCAAAATAAACAAGATTCAATAAGATCATTATTGACTAAGGTGATGTCGTTGTGTGAGTTAAGATGGATTTTCAAGATCTTTTGGGGACAATCTTGGTGTTTTAGCGGAAAAAACAAGTATGAGAACCTAAGTTAGAAGGTAAAAGCAAAGGATTTACAGGATTATGGTTTATTGAATGATTAGATATCGTACTTTAGCCGTTTATGATTAGTGAAAAATTGGGGATTGTTATTATCAAGACTATCGTAATATAATTTCAAATGCAACTATGAGGAACATGCCTATAATTTGAAGGTTTTAAGATTGGGAAGCTGTGATCAATTTGGTTGTCTTCATTAAGATCATTATACCAAAATAAACAAGATTCAATAAGGTCATTATTGACTAAAATGATGTCGTTGTGTGAGTTAAGATGGATTTTCAAGATCTTTTGCGGACAATCTTGGTGTTTTAGCGGAAAAAACAAGTATGAGAACCTAAGTTAAGAAGGTAAAAGCAAAGGATTTAGAGGATTATGGTTTATTGAATGATTAGATATCGTACTTTATTGGTTTATGATTAGTGAAAATTTGGGGATTGTTATTATCAAGACTATCGTAATATAGTTTCAAATGCAACTATGAGGAACATGCCTATAGTTTGAAGGTTTTAAGATTGGGAAGTTGTGATCAAATTGATTGTCATTAAGATCATTATACCAAAATAAACAAGATTCAAGGATGAAAACTAGTAGTAGTGAAATGAAGTAAATACAAGAATTAGTAGATGTGTAAGGCATGATATGGAAATTTTAAAGAGAGACAGGTATGTAAATATGTATTTGATTAAGTGACTTGAAGCTAAGATTAAGGGAGTAATTGTAACAACCCAAATTCTAGTAGGTTTTAGAGTTTGGTGGCCAAAGTGAAATAAATGAAAGTTAAGTTGAGGGACCATTTCTGTATTTTGTTGAAGGTATTTATATGCACAAACTTTTAGGGCAGCCCCATTGGCAAATCAGTATTTTTGGTCTTGTGTGTGTGTGGTGACGTGAAGCAAGGAAAGAAGGAAGAAGAAGAAGAAGAAGGCAATAGAGAGGAGAAATCAATCAGGTAATCCTTCTTAAGTTCGTATTTTGTGTAATTTAGCATTCCCTTCTTCTTTAGCTTGGATTCTATGATTGAAACCAGTGATTTCTTAAGCTTTCCCCATTTTCCCTAAAAAGTGGGTTTTATGGGTTTTGGTCTTAATGAAACGATTTTAGAGGTTATAGGTGGATTAAGTGAGTGTTTGGGGTTAGTGAATGAACCCTTGAGGTTATCTAATCAAACTAATGACTAAAATCGGGTTAGAAATCAGTTTTAGAATTATTAAACTCGAACAGCCGTGTTTTCCGGACACCAGCCTTCGATGGTGTCCGGGTAGGTTGCAGGTGTCCGGGTAAGGGCCCCGTGAGGGTGTCCGGGTATTTCTTAGTATCCGGGTAGCTGAAGTTTCCGGATAAGTTTAGTGTCCGGGTAGTCTTGCCCGGATAAGTCCAGCGTCTGGATTGTCGTGTGTCCGGACAATGCTGCGTCCGGAAAAGGTGATTGTCCGGAAAAGGGGTTGTGTTCGGAAAAGGGTGTTGTGTCCGGAAAGGGCTATCCGGATAGTAGGTCTGAACTATTATTCTGATGTGGATCTATTGCCTTAGGTGTTCGGTTGGGTTAGCTTGGAAGTATTTAAGAGGTGCGGTGTACGTCAATCAAGGTGAGTTCCCTAAACCCTTTTTACGACTTAAAGTGTTATATGATTTTGACTGATTATGGTTTCATTACGAGCATGAAATGTTTATAACCGTTACTCATGTTTTCCATGAAATACCTGTTTTACCTGAGAAAATGTATTGTACTTGATGAACTGAGAATGACGATTTACTAAGGTTTTAAAGGTGCAAGTTTTATGAAATGAATGACGTGCTATGTGGAGTCGGTCTACATTGTAGGATCAGAGATAGATCCTCGGGGTCTGATGATCCCTTGGATGTTTATGACAGACTGGTAGGTTGGAATCCGTTTCCTCCTATTTCGAGTAGAAAGGGGGGTCTGCGTAAGCTCCGGGAAGGGGAGTTTGCGTAGGCTCCGGTTGAGGGCGAGAGGGTAACCTATTGGGCCCCGATCGCGGAATGTTTATGTGATCCTATATACAGTGTAGTACCATGCCTGATGTTATGTTAAGGTTTATGCTGATATTTTCATAAATGTTTTATACTGGTTACATGTTGTTTTCGGAGGGAATTCACTAGACCTTTTGGTCTAACCCTCGCTTTCAAAACTAAACCATTTTCAGGTAAGCATGTTAAGGGTTCTTCAAGTAAGAACCGTGTGATGGCAGGAAGGATTTGGAACTTAGAGCGACTCCAAGTCTTTTGGCTGATGTTTAGGTAGAGCTCTCGACTGTGGATTAGAGACTTCCGCTGTCAATTTTGCTTAGCTTAGTCAAAAGAATGTTTATGAGCAAGTTATCTATGTAATTCGAATGCTTAATCTATGGTGTTGCTTGACTATGAAAATTTGGGACGTTACAAATGGTATCAGAGCCTTAGTTTAAGGGATTTAGGTGACCATTCAGGCCTAAACTTAAACTGTAAGATGAGGAACACAGCCGAGACATAGGATTGCCTCTAGGAACAATCACTATAAATGCGCTTAGGAATAAGGTGCCAAGGACAAACGTGTAAGGTAAGTTTGGGATTACACCTGGCCAGTGTAATTACGAACTTACAGGTACATGTGCGTGCTTACAATACCTTACCTATAGCAAATTTGTTGTGTCACGTCTAGCAAGGATTAACTATCGGTTTCTTTCAGTTTAGCGCTATGGCTGGGAGAACGTTGAGGAATAGGTCAGCAAGATCCCGGAGGGATAGACCGAGCTCCATTGCTTGGGGAAGTGCCGTGTAAGAGTCATTATGATGTGATGTATGTAGACATCGTATAGAAGAAACGTTGTGAAGAATGTTATGAGTCGTCTAGAGGTAGCTCTTCGTGGATTCGGAGAGGATGAATGTTTGAGTTTGAGTAAGACTCCAGTTTCGGGAGAGTCCTAGTTATGGAAATTATGGGATAGATCAGTTGGGATGGTAAGATAGAACAGTGTCAAAACCTTGAAAGTATCAATGGAGCCCTGACTTTTAGCCGAGCTTTTCATTGGCAGAATAAATGGAATAAGATACTTATAATGAATTGAAAGCATGTAGAAGTAGAAAGTGAGATAGTCAATCAAAGCGAAAATAGTGTGAAATGGTTGAGTAAGTGAGATGTGGAACGCATGTACATCAAGTTAGTGCTTGATCGAGGGGGCGACCCTTGGTCGTAAGTGGAGTATCAAGGATAAGCTGCGTGAGTAAGCGGTTGACCTTGTTGAGTGAGTAGCCTTCTATTGCAAATAGAGTCTCATGCATAGCGTTCTTTTATGTGACATGAAATTTTCACGATTTAAAAATAAAAACATAACTGTCAACTTTGAACAAAATGAGTCAGCTTGTACGAGCACACGTTTAAAGAAAAAAAGCGATTTCAGTTACCAAAATAAATGGAGTCAAGGATGAAAAACTAGTAGTAGTGAGAGATTACTAGAACAATGGAACACGTTGGATGTTCAAGGGTATATAATAATATTTTATAGAGTAAATTACGTTTTTCATCCCTGTGGTTTGCTATAAATTGCGGATTTCGTCCCTATGGTTTTGAAATTTTGGTTTTCGTCCTTATGGTTTGTAATTCATTTCTATTTTCCTCCCTAAGGCAATTTCAAAACCATAACGATGAAAATAGAAAAATTTCATCAAACCACAAGGACTAAAAATGTAAATTACTCTATTTTATATTAACATGATCACATCAAAGAGACATATGATCAAGTGGAACTTGAAGCTAACATGTTACTAGAGTATCATATTGGAAGATATTTAAAACACGTAGAGAAATTAGAGTAATGATCACCTTAGGGCAAGTATGTGTTGGATGTTATAACTGTTTTATATAAAATAAGCAGATGGACCCTAGGAATCTGAAAAGCATAAAAGTATTATTTTGTGAACGAATTAGTGGTAAATACGTAAGGATGCTCCAAATTTTCAGGATGTGTTGTTAATAACCAAGCCATGATGCCATGGACAAGTTAGAATATTCAACATTGATGAAGTTAAGGGAAACCAATGACTATTAAGTATGAGCAGGATATTAGCAATGTTATGGATCTAACTCTCTAAGCTAATACTTATGGGTTATTAGGAGAAGAACAAGTAAATAGTTTGACTTTGAATGTAAAGTTGTATTTTGTCAAAACTACAACATTATAAATGTTCATGAATCATGATTAGCGAAACTTCCGGGATTTTCGGTTGCTTAAACTACAAAAATATATAATCAAATGCACATATGAGAAAACAAGCGCATAGTTTGAAGGTATTGGAATTATGTGATGAAATTCATAATGAGAGACTATATCCATGTGCTGATGATGTGAGGATAACTAGAAATAACACATGATTAGCTTATGGTCATGAGGTATTAGAAGACAAGTCTATTATCACGACTCTTAACAGCGTTATTGCCAAGACTTAGAGACGATCAAGTAATGCATTAATTTTCAAATAATGAAGAGGTTTACGTTGTCATGGAGGTAGTTTATGTAAGTAATAAGCCCAAAATAGTCCCAAGAAATATATATATATATATATACACACTTGGATAGGGTTTATATTTTAGGACGATGAAGTTTACTGATAAGTAATGGGTTGGGTCATTTTTTTGAAGTAGGCTACAATTTAGCTCATTAGTGATCCTTGATGAGGATCCAATTATGTCATTTAAGGATGCATGTGTTGATTCTCTACGATGGACGATATGCAGATGTCTAACAGGAAACTCATTGTTTATTTGAATTAAAATGTTTAGGGGAGGTAGGGTAAATTTGCATCAAGGGATCATGTGTTAGAAGTGTAATTATAATCCAAAAATAGAAGCGTGAAGGTTCTTGGCTGGTCGAACTTGAGGGTGATGACATGTTGCGTATAAGTTGGCCGGTCAATTAAGGATGGATATATTGAATCAAGGAATGATGATTAGATTGTAACTCACTAAGAATTCATTTAAGGAGAATTGCGTGATACAATTACGTGTATGAAATGGTATTAGCTTAAGAACAAAAATTTACAAGGGTATTCATGGCATCAGGTCTTGTTTATTTGTACTATATTGTTAAGGAACTGTAAGAGCAATGATTAGCAATGATTCTACTGGATGTTTAAGCACTAATTGAAGTCATCCCCCCTTTTTATGGTCAAAATGTGTACAACTGAAGCATGGCTAACTAAAGTCACTATTGTAGTGAGATGATTCTGGAATAGGGTGATCATGATGATTACGACATATGCGTTCAGATCATTATGCAAGATTGATGGATTTACGGATGAAAATCTAGTAGTTGTGAAATGAGTAAGTTGAAGACCCGTGATCAGAAGATAAAAATGATGGTAAGATGGTTTTAGTAAAAATATTAAGGGATTAGGAATTAAATGAATATGGAGAAAATTAGGTATAAGAGGCATGAAAACCAAGGGGATAGCGCTAAGGATTACGTAGTACTTGTGCATAAGAGAAGTATTATGGAAGGGTGGTCGATATTGTTTACCATGAACTTGAAGAATTGACTAAAATGATTAGGAAACAAGTGTATTGCCATGAACTTGACCATGTTAGTGTTATCGATAAGATTTAGAGGCAATGAAATGAAGCATAAGTTACCTAACAATTTAGAGGTTTACCATGTTATGGGGGTGGATATTTAGTTTATGAGGCCACAACCTTTGCTTTTAATTAAATATTAAAAGGTCATTACTTATTTAGTAATTAAAGGAGTAATTATCATCAAAACTCAAAAGCTGATGAAATTAAGGAAAACCAATGATAATATGAGTTGGATGTAGGCAATGTTATGAGTGTATTAGAGCTACGAACTTGAAAAGCAGCAAAGCTTGAAAATTGTGAATCACAAGTACGAGATTTTGGATAAACTAGAATATTTTGGGGACTAGTTAGTCAATTCATCAATGGTTTTCATTGGATGTGTTGGTAATAATTAACTAATGCTATGGGGCAAGTTGGAATATCCTATCTTGATAAAATCAAGGGAACTCACTACACTTATGAGTAGGCATTGGATGCTAGCAATGTTACGAGTGTACAAAATGAGGTGATCCTTCTAAACAATAGTGCATCAAAGTATTGTTGTGAATCTGTTATACCCTGGCACTTAGATTTGTTGGCAGGAGTAATGAATGGTTAAGTAACATTGGTAGTCGTTTTATCAATGCAGTAATATATCATGTAGTTAAGAAGGGAAATTTAAGAATTGTGAGTAGTTTGTCATATAGGGGTAAAAGGGGGAAAATAGTAGTGAGGCGTACATTAAATTAAATAGATGAGGGGTTAGTATGCAGGGGTATCTGATTTGTAAACACTAATATTGGCATGAGCCTAGGGAGACCCCAACTTCTCGAATTGTTGGAAACCATTAATCATTCAATTGGAGTATCAATTTCATCTTGTTTTCATCTGAGTGCCTATTATTTGGTATCAAAATCAAGTAGCTAGTCAAATAGTCAAGTCATCAAACGACAGTTGGAGGTAATCAAGGATTTTGTGTACTTTTCATAGGAAGATCCTAGATCTTGATGAAGTTGAGAGAAATCAATGACATAGATAAGTGTAGGACATAGAAATGTTGGATATTAGAAATGTTATATGAGTGTAGGACATAGATAACAAAGTATGGATCTAAAAATGAAGGGTGATCTCGAGTCTTTTACTAATATATGATCTATTATGGTGATGAGGCATGGGATCATGTAAGAAGTGTCATTTTTGGTGAGAAGTACTTTTAAAACGTTGATCACTTTTAATCAAATACCCTCCCATGAATTGCGGCTTAAAAGGGAATTGATCCGGTGCATCTTATCTCGGTGCGTCTCATCCTAATGTTCGTCCATTTCTCATCCAATAATGGTTGATAACCACATCTCACCAAATTTGACACTTCTCACCGGAACCCATCCCATGGTGATGATACCAAAAATATATAATGTGTTTATTTTTAATCAACCAACTTGAAGCTACTGGAGCATTGAATCAGAAGATATAGACATTAGAGGTCATAGAATCATATTGTATATTAATGACAGAAACGGTGCGATGACCACATATTTGAGGTAGAGGTTCATGGCAGATTAATGATGCTATGAGTTAGCATTGGATGTTAGCAATGTTATGAGTGTAATATATAAAGTAAGTTGGTGCATAGAGTACAAGATTACAAATATACTAGGATATTTCGTGGACAATGTAAGGATACTAAATAGGCATATGATGTATTATTAATAACTGCACAATGATGTTATGGGACAACTTGGAGGATCCAATGTTGATGAAATTTAACGGAAATCAATGACACAAATAGGTATATGTTGGATGTTAGCAATGTCATTACGAGTGTCGTAATTCTCTTAAGATATAGAGAATTTGTATTTAAGCAAAAAAAATGAAGGGTGATTTGTAGTTTTTGTACTAAATTGTAACAACCGGGTTTTATTTTGTAATTATCAAAGTTTAGTGCGAGTTGTCTAATAAATTAAAGTAGCTTGAGGGGCTAATTGTGTGACTTGGTGAAAGAAGGTTAGGGCACAAATCCATAGGGCAGCCCTCATTTTCTCAAATCAGTATTTTGGCATTGGTGGGTTGTGTTTGGCGGCTAAGACAAAGAGAAGGAAGAAGAAAGAAGAGTTGAGAAGATTTCAAGGAGGAAGTGACTCAAAGAAGATTAAGTAAGTTAAATCCTCCATTTCGATTTCTTCTGTTTGTTGTAGTACTCCTCTTGCTAATTGGCATGGATTCAGAAGATGTATTGGTGTTGATTCCTTGAGTTTTCACCCTTTTCTTCCTAAATGGGTTTTATGGGATTTTGTCGTAATAAACCGATTTATGGGGTTATAAGTGGATTAATTGTGTTTTTGGAGTTGGTGGATGAACCCTTGTGGTTATCTAATCAAAGTAATGGCTAAAATCGGGTTAATGATTACTTTTAAGAAGTGTAGAGTCGAACAGCCGTTTTGTCCGGACACTATTGTTTGGTAGTGTTCGGACGTTTCTTGCAAGTGTCCGGGTGAGTACCCATGAGAGTGTCCGGGCGTTTCTTAGTATCCGGATGGCTGAGGTCTCCGGATAGGGTTAGTGTCCGGGTAGTCTGCCCGGATAGGTCTAGCGTCCGGATTGCTTGTCCGGAAAGTTGTGCGTCCGGAAAGAAGTAGTATCCGGATTGTTGTCCGGACAGTGGTCTTATCCGAAAAGGGGTGGTGTCCGGAAAGAGTTATCCGGACAGCAGAATAGAACTGTTAATCTGATGTGAATTTAATTCCCTTAGGTGTTCGTTTTGGTTATCTTGGAAGGGTATAAGAAGCACGTTGTACGTCAAGCTAGGTGAGTTCCCTAAACCTTATTTTTGACGTAAATGTTAAATGATTCTTTTACTGAATATGGTTTTATCAAGCACGAAATATTTATGATCTAATATGCATGAAAAGAAAGGAATGTTGATATGTTGAATTGAT
This sequence comes from Saussurea involucrata, assembly GCA_033807775.1. Classification (NCBI taxonomy): domain Eukaryota; kingdom Viridiplantae; phylum Streptophyta; class Magnoliopsida; order Asterales; family Asteraceae; genus Saussurea; species Saussurea involucrata. The sequence goes on along the minus strand of CM066320.1, from coordinate 223,372,075 downwards.
GCGCATGATTTACAAAGAGTCGAATGCTTTTATAAAACCTACGTGCAAGTTATGTGATGTCGGTCTGTACTGTGGGATCAATAAGCCTCGGGATCTGATGGTCCCTTGGTTATGTATGACGAGACGGTAGGTTGGAATTCGTTTCCTCCTAGGCGGGTATTGGGGAGTCTGCTTGGGCCCCGATACGAGAGGGCGAAAGGGGAGTCTGCTTGGGCCCCGATCGCGATTGGTTAAGTGATCCCTTACACAGTGCAGTACCAAATGTGATGTTTTACGAGTTATGATGCATTTTTTAATAAAATGATTTCGTACTATTTATGTATGTTGTTTTATGGAGGGAATTCACTAGACCTTCTGGTCTAACCCTCGCTTTTCAAAAACTAAACCATTTTCAGGTAAGCGACCTTCGAGTTCTTCTAAATAGAATCAAGTGATAGCAAGGAGGTGATGGAGCGTGTGAGGCTCCCAGTTTTGGCTTTTTGAAGACTATAGTTAGTGCTCGGCTGTGAGCTTAGAGACTTCCGATAGCAACTTCTGTTTAGTATAGTTTAATGAGGATGTTAAAGACAAGATTTAATTATGTAATTTGGATGTTTAATCTATGACTTAATGCATGCTATGTTTTGGGACGTTACAAATGGTATCAGAGCCTTAGTTTAAGGGATTTAGGTAACCACTAGGGCCTAAACTTAAACTGTAAGATGAGGAACACAACCGAGACCTAGGATTGCCTCTAGGAACGATCACTAAACGCGTTAGGAAATAAGGTGCCGAGGACAAACGTGTAAGGTAAGTTTGGGATTACATCTGGCCAGTGTAATTACGAACTTACAGGTACATGTGCGTGCTTAAATTACCTTATATAGCAAGCTCCTGTTGTGTCATGTCTAGCAAAGGTTAACGGTTGTCTTCTTTCAGTGTTTGCGAAATGGCTGGAAGAACTCTGAGAAGTAGGTCGGTACCTGCTGTACCAAGGAACCAAGATGAGGAGATCCTAGAGAATGGACCAGTTGAGCCGGCAAGGGCGACAGCTAATCGTGGAAGGGGAAGAGGTAGGGGCCGTGGACGTGGTCGGGGAAGAACGCCCCGCCGTGCTGCCACTCAGGTGGCCGGAGATGGGGAACATCCGACTCGAAGAATGACCCGTGTAACTCGAAGGGTACAGAGTGCGGAGCCCGCACATCAAGAAAGCTCTCATCAGGAGAGTTCAGCTTCGGTCAGACGGGCAAATCTGACAAGGGGACGCGGTCGGGGTTGTGGCTCTGCATTTGTCACCCAAGAGAATCTAGCAGCTGAGCTTGGAAAATTCAGGAGACTCTACAAGCTCTTCTCTACAAGCTCTTCTCACCAAGCAGAACGAGTCAGCTTCAGGAAGCAAAGAAGCTAGTGAAAACAAGGAAAGTGATGAACTGTCGAGCCCCGTAGAGACTGATACTGGGAGTCACTCTAAAGCAATCTATCTAGTGGTGAATGAGTCCGCAGCTAAGGGGTGTAGCTACAAGGCATTTGCCTCATGCAAGCCCCCTACCTTCAAGGGTGAGTGTGATCCGGTTTTGGCAATGAGATGGGTGAAAGAAATGGAGTTAGTGTTTGATACGTGCAAGTGTGCTGATAGGGATCAGGTAATGTTTGCTCTATCCATGTTGAAGGTCGAGGCAGTTTACTGGTGGGATGCCGAGACCGGGGGAAAGGGTTCGGCAATGGCCAAGGGGATGTTGTGGGAAGCTTTTGTAGACAGGTTCAGGGCTCAGTTCTGTCCGTTAGCGGCAGTGAAAAGGTTGGAAGAAGAGTTCTTGAGTTTGGAACAGGGAAGTATGACAATACGCGAGTATACTACCAAATTCATCGAAAAGTCTCGATTCGCAGATCTGTATGTGCCAACGGAGGGACGTCGGGTGGAACGTTTCATTCATGGGTTGAAGAGTAGTATCCGAGAACTAGTTATGACAAGAAACCCCACCACTTTCCAAGCGGCCATTAACGCGGCTGAAATGATCGAGAAAGAAAAGGTTCGCCAAACGACCGAGAAGAGCGGGGATAAACGTAAATGGGATGGATCGAGTAATGACTCCAAAAAGGGAAAGTGTTTCGACCAGACAATCGCGCTAGTAAGGATACCGTTGGAAAGCCGTGTTTGAAGTGTAACAAGATGCATCGTGGGGAGTGCATGGTAGGCTCCAATTCGTGTTACAGGTGTGGGTTTCCCGGTCATCTGTCAAGGGATTGCCCCAAGGGGAAATCATGTTTCCAATGTGGAGCTACTGGTCACACTCGGAATGATTGTCCACAGTTGAAAAAGGGTGGATCAGCTCAGCCTGGGGATCGTCAGGGTGGAAGAGACAGTGGTAAGGGAGCAGAACCGGCGTGCCCAAAGGGGCGTGCATTCCGCATGACTGCAGAAGAGGCGGAAGAGGTGCCGGATGTTATGGCAGGTACGTTTCTGGTGAACTCTCTATGTGCTAAGGTGTTGTTCGATTCGGGAGCAAATCGCTCATTTGTATCATATGCTTTTATGAAACGTTTGGGGGTAAGGCCTAGGCGTTTGGAGAGAGCACTAGAGGTAGAGACTGCAAATGACAATTGGGTGTATGTTAAGGAGGTAGTAGAGGATGGGGTCATAGACATAGAAGGGATGTTAGTGCCTATGAAGTTGTATCCCATGGCAATGGGAGAGTTTGTTGTAGTACTGGGTATGGACTGGTTAGCCGCAAACGATGCGAATATCATTTGCAACAAAAAGCTGATCAGGATTCAACCACCTAATGGGGAGCCCATAGTGATCTATGGGGACCGCCGAGATAGAAAGAGTAGCCTTATCTCTATGATCAGGGCTACTAAGTGTCTGAGGAAAGGATGCCAAGGGTTCTTGGCATACGTGTTGGACGCCAAGAAAGAAAAGCGTGGGGCGGGTGGCGTTCGAGTGGTAAATGAATACCCGGAAGTGTTTCTGGACGACTTGACAAGTCTACCTCCGGATCGCCAGATCGAGTTCAGAATCGATTTGATGCCCAGAGCTGCACCCATTGCCCGCGCACCGTATAGATTGGCGCCGTCTGAAATGAAGGAGATGATGACTCAGTTATAGGAGTTGTTAGATAAAGGGTTCGTTAGACCGAGTACGTCCCCGTGGGGAGCACCTGTGCTCTTCGTGAAGAAGAAGGATGGTACTATGCGAATGTGCATAGACTACCGAGAACTCAACAAGGTCACGATCAAGAATAAGTATCCGATCCCGAGAATCGACGACCTGTTTGATCAGTTACAAGGAGCCAGTTACTTCTCCAAGATTGATCTAAGGTCGGGGTATCATCAACTCAAAGTGAGGGAGGAAGATGTGCCGAAGACTGCATTTCGGACCAGGTATGGGCACTACGAATTCTTGGTGATGTCGTTCGGGCTAACTAACGCCCCGGCAGCATTCATGGATTTGATGAATAGGGTGTGCCAACCCTATTTAGATCAGTTCGTGATAGTGTTCATAGATGATATTCTGATATTCTCAAAGTCGGAAGCGTAGCACGAAAGTCATCTTCGAACGATTCTCGAGCTGTTAAAGCAAGAGAAGTTGTATGCGAAATTTTCCAAATGCGAATTTTGGTTGAGAGAAGTGCAGTTTCTCGGACACGTGGTGTCTGAGAAGGGAATCATGGTTGATCCGGCTAAGATTGAAGCCATCAGAGATTGGGAACAACCTAAGAATCCGTCAGAAGTTCGAAGTTTCCTCGGACTGGCAGGGTATTACCGAAAATTCATAAAGGACTTTTCACGTATTGCCACGCCATTGACGTCCTTAACCAAGAAGAATGTCAAGTTCGCTTGGTCGAAGAAGCAAGAAGAAGCATTTCAAAAGCTGAAGGAAATGTTGAGCAGCGCTCCGGTGTTGTCACTACCGGAAGGTTCGGATGATTTCGTGGTGTTCAGTGACGCATCTAAACTTGGTTTAGGTTGCGTACTCATGCAGCGGGGTAAGGTGATCGCTTATGCCTCACGAAAGTTAAAGGATCACGAGGCTCGATATCCCACGCATGATTTAGAATTGGCGACAGTGGTTTTTGCTTTGAAGATCTGGCGGCACTACCTGTACGGGACGAAGTGTCAGATCTTCACGGACCACAAAAGCTTGTGTCATCTCTTTGACCAAAAAGAATTGAATATGCGCCAAAGGAGATGGATTGAATTGTTGACCGACTACGACTGTAAGATCGAATACCATCCGGGGAAGGCAAACGTGGTGGCAGACGCGTTGAGCCGTAAGGAACGGGGTGAAACCCCCAGGATCGTGGCCATGAGGGCCGAGGTCACATTCAATCTGTTAGCTGAAATAAAGAAATGTCAGGTTGAAGCGCTCGTAACTGAAAATCTTAAGAAGGAGAGAATGGTAGGACAAGTGTCCTCACTAGTGGAAGATAGTCGAGGGGTAAAGTGTCTTAGTGGGAGAATCTGGGTTCCAAAACTCGGAGAGATCCGAAAGCTGATACTAGAGGAAGCTCACAAATCGAAGTACACGATTCACCCCGGGACTAACAAGATGTACAGAGACCTACGTCGTGACTATTGGTGGCCTGGAATGAAAAAGGACATAGCTCACTTTGTGGAGACCTGTGCAACGTGTTCGAGGGTCAAAATTGAGCACCAACGACCGTACGGGAAGCTTCAGCCTTTAGAGATACCTATGTGGAAGTGGGATCAAATTACGATGGACTTCGTAACCCACTTGCCTAAGACTCCAAAGGGTTATGACGCCATATGGGTGATTGTGGACCGCCTCACGAAGTCGGCACACTTCTTGCCTATTCGTGAGTCTTACTCGATGGAGCAGTTAGCCAAGTTGTATATCGATGAGATTGTATCCCGGCATGGGGTGCCATCAGCGATAGTATCAGACCGAGATAGCAGATTTACCTCTACGTTTTGGAGGAGCTTCCAAAGAGAAATGGGATCGCAGATAAAGATGAGTACTGCATACCATCCTCAGACCGATGGTCAGAGTGAGAGAACGATCCAGACATTAGAAGACATGTTGAGAGCATGTGCTTTAGACTTCCAAGGCTCTTGGGAGAAGCACCTACCGTTAATCGAGTTCGCTTACAATAATAGCTATCACTCGAGCATCAAGGCAGCGCCGTTCGAGGCACTTTACGGTAGAAAATGTCGGACACCTCTGTGTTGGAACGAGGTGGGAGAAAGACAGCTAGCCGGACCGGAGTTAGTGCAACTAACTTCGGACAAGATAGTCCAAGTGCGAGAAAGACTAAAGGTCGCTCGCGACCGACAAAAGAGTTATGCGGATAAGAGGAGAAAGGACATAGAATTCCAGGTCGGGGATTTCGTGTTGTTAAAGGTCTCCCCGTGGAAAGGTATTGTACGGTTTGGAAAACGTGGGAAACTAAGCCCACGTTACATCAGACCGTTTGCAATTACCGAACGAATTGGGGAGGTGGCGTATAGACTGGATATCCCGGAAGAGTTGCAAGGAATTCACAACGCGTTTCATGTGTCTAATTTGAGAAAATGTTTAGCCGACGTGACTAAAGCAGTGCCATTGAACGACATTAAAGTGGATGAGAAACTGAATTATGTAGAGGAACCCGAGGCCATCACAGATGTTAAAGTAAGAAAGTCACGGAACAAGGAGACTAAGCTAGTTAAGGTACAATGGCGACACCACAAGGGTCCAGAGGATACCTGGGAGTTGGAGTCGGAGATGAAAGCAAGATTTCCGCATCTTTTCCAATAAGGAATTCCGGGGACGGAATTCTTTTAAGGAGGGAGTGTTGTAACAACCGGGTTTTATTTTGTAATTATGAAAGTTTAGTGCAAGTTGTCTAATAAATGAAAGTAGCTTGAGGGGGCTAATTGTGTGACTTGGTGAAAGAAGGGTAGGGCACAAATCCCTAGGGCAGCCCTCATTTTCTCAAATCAGTATTTTGGCATTGGTGGGTTGTGTTTGGCGGCTAAGACAAAGAGAAGGAAGAAGAAAGAAGAGTTGAGAAGATTTCAAGGAGGAAGTGACTCAAAGAAGATTAAGTAAGGTAAATCCTCCATTTCGATTTCTTCTGTTTGTTGTAGTACTCCTCTTGCTAATTGGCATGGATTCAGAAGATGTATTGGTGTTGATTCCTTGAGTTTTCACCCTTTTTCTTCCTAAATAGGTTTTATGGGATTTTATCGTAATAAACCGATTTATGGGGTTATAAGTGGATTAATTGTGTTTTTGGAGTTGGTGGATGAACCCTTGTGGTTATCTAATCAAAGTAATGGCTAAAATCGGGTTAATGATTACTTTTAAGAAGTGTAGGGTCGAACATCCGTTTTGTCCGGACACTGTTGTTTGGTAGTGTCCAGACGTTTCTTGCAAGTGTCCGGGTGAGTACCCATGAGAGTGTCCGGGCGTTTCTTAGTATCCGGATGGCTGAGGTCTCCGGATAGGGTTAGTGTCCGGGTAGTCTGCCCGGATAGGTCTATCGTCCGGATTGCTTGTCCGAAAAGTTGTGCGTCCGGAAAGAAGTAGTATCCGGATTGTTGTCCGGACAGTGGTCTTATCCGAAAAGGGGTGGTGTCCGGAAAGAGTTATCCGGACAGCAGAATAGAACTGTTAATTTGATGTGAATTTAATTCCCTTAGGTGTTCGTTTTGGTTATCTTGGAAGGGTATAAGAAGCACGTTGTACGTCAAGCTAGGTGAGTTACCTAAACCTTATTTTTGACGTAAATGTTAAATGATTCTTTTACTGAATATGGTTTTATCAAGCACGAAATATTTATGATCTAATATGCATGAAAAGAAAGGAATGTTGATATGTTGAATTGATGCGCATGATTTACAAAGAGTCGAATGCTTTTATAAAACTTACGTGCAAGTTATGTGATGTCGGTCTGTACTGTGGGATCAATAAGCCTCGGGATCTGATGGTCCCTTGGTTATGTATGATGAGACGGTAGGTTGGAATTCGTTTCCTCCTAGGCGGGTATTGGGGAGTCTGCTTGGGCCCCGATACGAGAGGGCGAAAGGGGAGTCTGCTTGGGTCCCGATCGCGATTGGTTAAGTGATCCCTTACACAGTGCAGTACCAAATGTGATGTTTTACGAGTTATGATGCATTTTTTAATAAAATGATTTCGTACTATTTATGTATGTTGTTTTATGGAGGGAATTCACTAGATCTTCTGGTCTAACCCTCGCTTTTCAAAAACTAAACCATTTTCAGGTAAGCGACCTTCGAGTTCTTCTAAATAGAATCAAGTGATAGCAAGGAGGTGATGGAGCGTGTGAGGCTCCCAGTTTTGGCTTTTTGAAGACTATAGTTAGTGCTCGGCTGTGAGCTTAGAGACTTCCGCTAGCAACTTCTGTTTAGTATAGTTTAATGAGGATGTTAAAGACAAGATTTAATTATGTAATTTGGATGTTTAATCTATGACTTAATGCATGCTATGTTTTGGGACGTTACATAAATTATTACTTCGAGGCTTGACAAAGATAATTTTAAAGAAAAACAAATATTAAAACGCGAGTTTGAATGTGAAAGTAGGATTTAGTGGGAATTGTTCATTGTGAATGATCATATATGGTATTTTAAATGTTCAGGATTAGTGAAATATTGGAGTTTTTATTGTTCTTGCTATTGTAATATAAAGATCAAATGCAGATATGAGGAAACTAGCCTAAAATTCGAAGGTTTAACAGATGGATGATTGGGATGTTGTGATCAAATCGATTGTCTAGGATTGTTGTTAAACCTTGTGCGAAAGGATTGAGGACAACTACAAACACATGATTAGTCTATGGTTTGTCGAAACTTGTGCATCATTATACCAAAATAAATGGATTCAAGGATGGAAAAGTAGTAGTCATGAAATGAAGTAAATGTAAGATGCTTAGGAACTTGAAGCTAATAGATTAACAGAGCAATGGAACGGGTTGGATGTTCAAGGGTACTAGAATAATATTTTATATTAATATGATCAAATCAATGAGACATATGATCAAGTGGAACTTGAAGCTATTATATTGGAAGATATTTGAATCACATAGAGAAACTAGAGGACTATTGATCACTTGCGAGGTAGAGATTTCTGCGAGATTGATCAATTGCTGAAGGAAAATTAATGATCTTATGAGTACGAGTTGGATGCCTGCGGTATATTAAATAAGTTGGGCCTATGAATCTGAAAAGCAAAACTGTTATTTTTTGGACTAATTAGTATGTAGTATATATGTATGGATGCTCTAAATTTCTTAGGACATGTTGTTAATAACTTAGTCATGATGGTGTGGGACAAGTTAGAATATTCAATATTGATGAAATTAAGAGAAATCAATGACACTAATAAGTATTTGTTGGATGTTAGCAATGTAATGATCTAACTCTCTAAGCTAATATTCAAGGGTTATTAAGAGAACAAGTATAATAACTAGACTTTGAATGTAAAGGTTGTATTATGTGAAAACTATAGCATATTTGTGCATATATAAGGAAACAAGCGCATAATTTGGAGGTATTGGAATTATGTGATCAAATTGATAATGCGAGGATGCGAGGATAACTGCAAATAAGACATGATTAACTTATGTTCGAGGGGTATTAGAAGACAAGTGTATCAACGGGAACTTGACTTGTCATTGACAGGACTTAGAGACGAGCAAATAATGTATGGATTTCCTAATAATTAAGAGGTTTACCTTATTAGGGTTGGTTCCGGTGAGAAGTGCCAAATTTGGCGAGAAGCGTGAGAAGTGGTTATCAACCGTTGATGAGAAATGGACGAACATTAGGATGAGATATAAAAAAAAGATATATTCTTTTTTATATATGGTTAACCGGCAAATTAGGGAACAAAATATAATTTTCATACTTCAAAATAAAGGACAGAACATATTAATAGTCATTCACATTTATCCAACAAACAGAATATGAAACATTAATATCAAAAAGAAATTGTTTGTTTTTTCATCCAAGACAGAATAAAAATTAATTTGAAGCATTTGAAAACAGTTGAGTCGCAATATGATCTCGCATATTAGCCATATACCATCGTCTTGAGAACCCCCCCCCCCCCCCCAATTGTACTTCAACGATTTACTTCTTCACTGCCTCCTCCATGTTCCTCTTCCGCAGTACTAAACATGGCACCCTCATCGTATTCCATAAACAACTGATCTTGGATATTACATCATTTATAAAATTATGGATTGCAAAACAAACAACCACAACCTCAATTTGTTTTGGAAAAGGATAAGAAGCCATTTGCTTCAAAATCAGGAATCTTTAGCTTTCAAGACGCTATATGCACGTTCAATAACATTTCTAAGTTGTGCATGTGCATGATTAAACCTTTCCTCTTTAGACTGCACGTCTCCGTCGAAAACCAGCTAACCAATACCTCGTGTTGCGATAAGGAGTAAAAAATCCACGGGTATTGGGGTATGAAGCATCACAAAGATAATATTTATCTACATTTACAAATATAATTAAAAAATACAGGAAAATAATAATATCTCATCAGAAAAGAATGATACATACTTGGTGCAGGAAACATAAATCTCGAATTTGGGTCAAATGCAACTTCTCTCAAAACTCTAGCATCATGTGCAATGCCTTCTCATCCAGCCCAAACATATGTGAATACCATTTGAAACCAATCAACTCTTCCTCTTCCTCTATATCTTGCTTGTTGATTTAGGAACATTCCATCTAGTGCATGTATAGCCCCTGTAAGAAAACCACAAATTATATGAAAATACCATCATAAAAACTTTTCTTTTAATGTTTTACAAAGTATCAAAACAAATAACATACCAGAAATATTCTTTGAGGTTTCTAACTCTCTCTAACATGCTCAAAGTTCCATCGAAGGATGTTGACCTTATGACTTCTCTTGCTGATTCCATCATTCCATTTAATACTTCATGAAAACATTTGTGTATATGTTAGGTCATGAAAACATTTGTGTATATGTTGGGTCATCAAAGATTTGAAGATGACCTCCTGATCTCTTTACATTATTTGAAAAACATCTTTTATACTTAGAGAAATTTTAGGTTCTTTGTAATAGCTTAGTCATGTTGTCAAAGTTCAGTGAAATCATAGATCAACCGAAATCAAGAAGAACTAAATCTACCGATGCGGATTGAAGATGGAATTCTCAACCCAAACTAAGTTGTCTCACCGATTTTCTCCATGACAAATCGGTGAGATCCTCAAAACAGGAGAATCCTCCCTTATCTCCTTGCTAAGAAGATTTTTAGCAAAAGAGGTAATATTTGCTATCTCACCGATTTTCTCCATGACAAATCGGTGAGATCCTCAAAATAGGAGAATCCTCCCATGTCTTCTTACTAAGAAGGTTCTCACATATTTTTTCCATGACAAATCGGTGGGATCCTCAAAATAGGAGGATCCTCCCTTGTGTCTTTGCTAAAAAGATTTCATTCAAAGAGATAGTATCTAGCATGGAGGAAAAAGTTCATTTGTTCTTTTTCTCATTTTTAGATATTGTCACCATCAAAGCTTTTAGGAAAAGACACTTTAACTTTTGAGAGTCAAACTTGACCTTCAAATGACAAAGTGACAAGTGTCACATGCATTAAATGCTCATGACACTATTTAAAGATGAAGACTTCTCCATGTAGAAAAGAACTCTTGAAGATTTCTTTGTGCTCAAGGCATTCTGCTCCTCTCCCCCTTTGAACTAAAATAACTTTTAATCTTTGTATTTTAGAAGTTGTGTTGTTTTCAGTATTACTTTGTGAAGATTGTTAGAATAGATTTCATCTGTTCTTTCCGCAACAATCTAAGTGTTCTATGTGTAATTCTTGAATTGATAAATCAATAAAGAATTAATTAAAGTGAAAATTTGTGTATTGTATTCACCCTCCCCCCCCCCCCTTCCTTCTACAATACTTGTTCTTGTTCTTATTAGCCATCTGGGACTAACAGTATAGTTCGCGTGGAATGTTGAAATCTCCATTTAACCATTCTAAAACGTTCATTATGACCAATAATAGTTAAAAACATTATCATCTTCTCTTCAACACTTATACGACTACTTGGTTGTAACCAATCGTTTTGTTTAAAATGATTACACAAGAGTATATAAGCATCACGAGACAGACACACCAATTCATGACATTGCGTACTAGACACATGTAATAATTCTTGTGTATACGCATGTCCAGTCAAATCTGAATTGTTATCTCTTATTCTTTTATATTCTTGCTTAAGCTCTTCTTCTCAAATACCAATATACAATCACCATATCATCATTAACTGGTTACAATCCATGACTTTGCAAATATAAAATACAAAAGAACATTGTATTATGACAAGGGATGTTAACTGCAACGAGAATGAAGCCTTGATAACCATCCAACCAACATTGTAATTTTTATACCTTAGAGACTAAAACCAAATTTTAAACAAACACAATGGACGATATTTCTTTTCTCATTTCAAAAAATAATCTTAAATGGTTTTTAAAATATAAAATCATGTTAAATATTTTTTCAAAGAAGTAGTGTATTCAAAAACTAGAGGTGTATTCGTAGCGGTTTGAATTTTTTTTTTTTTTATTTTTGTCAATTTTATATATGATTTTGAGATAACTGGAAATCTACTCGTGCAATGCAGCGCGATATATATCGATTTTAACGTGTGATTTTGAGAAAACGGTCATGTTTTTTTATAAATTTTTTAAAGAATGACGCTTTTGTAAGGAGTTCATGATTTGAGAATTTGAAAGTGGTTATAGATAATGATTAATTTATAAGAGTCTACGATTTAAGGATTTGAAGATTGTTAAAGATAAGTAAGTATTAATCAATTAATTAGCATTAAAAGCAGTACATAAACTTCAATATTTAAATAATTTTGTAAACATAATAAAAAAAACTTAAAAGGTATCGATATTATTTTTGGAATTAACAACTTAAAAGTTGTTGGTTTTTAGTATAATCCGTTTAATTTAAAACTTTATTATAATTTAATTATATATGTTTAATAAGAACATAAATTATTTTAGGTTTAATATTGCAATTTTTTTATAAAAGTAATAATTAAATATTTTATTAAGGGAAATTAATTAAAATGCCAAAAGTCCAACTTCAAGTTACCAAAATGCCACAAATCTTTCCCAGTTTGCAAAAATGCCCTTTTTCGCGATAGGAGCCCGCGATCGCGGGCTCAGGGACCAATTTTGACACTTTTTGAAACTTGCAGGGACCAATTTTGAAACTTTTGGCCCGCATTCGACCACTGTACACCCGCGTCGACCAGTGTACACCCCGCGTTTCGACCAATTTGATGAATTTAAAATGAAATGTTACACTTTCAATCCCTATACTTATTTACTAAATTTACTTTATACCTTTTACTTTCATTATTTTAATTTTACATTTAACACATATAATCGTTTATTAACTAAAATACGTTAAAAAAATACATTTTAATTTTAACAAATTACACCATTATAATCGTCTCTTCGATACGTTCGAAATGAGCCCAATCTTGAATTTTTTTGGATTTATATATTTTAATATATATCATATACACTACATAAAAAATATTTTATATATTTAAAATTCATACCTTTATAGTTAATTATTTAATTTATGGTACATCTCTTATTTTTTTTCAATTTTTTTTACACTCCTATCGCATTAACATAATAATCATATATTAACTAATTCATTAAATCGTTTTAAATTATTATTATTTGAATGTGTTTATAGATATCGTGAATGACAATAGGAGAAGGTTTCACGAGAAGAATATTAAATGGGGTTTTGACAAGTTGGTATCACTTGACTCATTTAAGAATTGTGAAAATGGGTATTTGGCGAATGATGATTCATGTGTGTTTGGAGCTGAAGTATTTGCAGTTACAGAGTATGCACAAAATGATCGATGTATTTCCAACGTAACTTAGATTAAAATTATCTTCTTCAGTTCAGTCCCGTCTCGTCCCATCCAGTTCAGTCCCGTCCAGTTCCGTCCCGTCCCATCTAGTATGTGTACCAAACGCTACCTAAGAGTACCATAAATTAAATAATTAACTATAAGCGTATGAATTTTAAATATAAAAAATATTTTTTATGTAGTGTATATGATATATATTAAAATATATAAATTCAAAAAAAATCAAGATTGGGCTCATTTCAAACGTATCGAAGAGACGATTATAATGGTGTAACTTGTTAAAATTAAAACGTATTTTTTAACGTATTTTTGTTGATAAACGATTATATGTGTTAAATGTAAAATTTAAATTATGAAAGTAAAAGGTATAAAGTAAAATAAGTAAATAAGTATAGGGGTTGAAAGTGTAAATTTTAATTCGAAATTGTGATTTTGATTTGATATTTACACTTTCAACCCCTATACTTATTTACTAACTTTACTTTATACCTTTTACTTTCATAATTTAATTTTACATTTAACACATATAATCGTTTATTAACTAAAATACGTTAAAAAAATACGTTTTAATTTTAACAAGTTACACCACTATAATCGTCTTTTCGATACGTTCGAAATGAGCCCAATCTTGAATTTTTTTGATTTATATATTTTAATATATATCATATATAGTACATCAAAATATTTTTAATATTTACAATTTATACCTTTATAGTTAATTATTTAATTTATGGTACTCTTATAGTTAATGCGATAGGAGTGTAAAACAAAATTGAGAATACGTTAAAAAAATGAATTTTCGCAGGTAAAAAATATTTTTATGTAGTGTATATGATATATATTAAAATATATAAATCCAAAAAAATTCAAGATTGGGCTCATTTCGAACGTATCGAAGAGACGATTATAATGATGTAACTTGTTAAAATTAAAACGTATTTTTTAACGTGTTTTAGTTAATAAACGATTATATGTGTTAAATGTAAAATTAAATTTATGAAAGTAAAAGGTATAAAGTAAATTTAGTAAATAAGTATAGAGGTTGAAGGTGTAACATTTTAATTTAAAAATAATATTTGGTCCACGGCGGGTCAATGCGGTGTCAAACGCGGTTCAAATTTTCAAAAATGGTCCCTGGAATTTTTCAAAAATGGTCCCTTGCAATTGAAAAGTCACAAAAATAAAACCATCGCGGGATTCCTTCGCGATCGCAGGATTGAATTTTTCAAAAATGGTCCCTGCAAGTTTAAAAAAGTGTCAGAAATGGTCCCTGAGCCCACGATCGCGGGCTCCATCGCGGAAAAAGGGTATTTTGACATACTGGGAGAGATTTAGGGCATTTTGGTAACATTTGGTCAAACTTAGGGTATTTTAATTAATTTCCCTTTTATTAATACTTAAAGATTATTTTAATCAAATTTCAGTTTTTGTAATTAAATTTAAATATTTATCCATCAACTTTACCCGTTAACTATTTGAATTTAAATATGCTTTAGTTTATTTATTAGCTGATTACTTATAAACTAATTGAAAGTAACTTATAAGTATATTAAATTACAAAAAAATAACATTTTAAAAAATTTATTAATTACAACATTTAATAATATAATTAAAACAAATTATAGTAATACTAGAAGTTTACTAGCGCAATGCAGCGCGATATATCTCGATATTAATGTTCTAATTTATTTTAATGTGTGGTTTTGAAAAAACAGTCATGTTTTTTTTATAAATTTGTTTAAAGAATAATGTTTTTTAAGGAGTTCATGATTTGAGGATTTGAAAGTGGTTAGAGATAAGGATTAATTAATAAGAGTCCATGATTTAAGACTTTAAAGGTTATTAGAGATAGGTATTAATCAAGTAATTATCATTAAAAGCGGTACATAAAGCTTCATTAGTTGTTTTTAAGAGATTTTAAGTAATCAACATTAAATAAAGGTACATGAAGCTTTAAAGGTTGTTTTTAAGAGTTTTTCATAAATGCTTTATAATATAGTATAGATAAATGTTCTTTAGAAACTTTTATTTTTTCTTCCATTTCATCCATTCTATTCCGGAAATAAGATCGAGATTTTTCGATCTCAACTCGTTCCTCTTTCAACTCATCACTTAACTTGTTATGGTCAATAATTGCCTTTCTTTGAGATTCTATTATTTTATGCACGTTTTTTAGTTTCTCATTTAAGTCATCTAATTTTAGTTGGAAGACTTTAAACTGATTAGCATAGTGATTAACAGTGCAGGAATCTACCTCATTTGTCTCGGGCGCCGCATCAGCCTCTGAATCCTCACCATCCTTGCTCATCAAGCACATCTTTGCCATCGCAGCTGTCTCATGTTCTCTTTCATCATCAGTTTGATCTAACCAGTACTCTTCCTCCACAAGCAGTGCTATTCCAGACTCCTTTTGCTCTGCCAACAACGCTTTCTTCTTGTAGTAGTCAGAATTCCTTACTTTCGGTTTCTAGCACTCTCTGGAGAAATGACCGGACTTCCCACAATTGTAGCACTTTTGTTCTTCATCCTTTCTATCACCAAACTTCTTCACCTCCAACCTTTTACCGTCTTCCTTATGATCTTCAAACTGTTTCTTTGACTCGATCCGATTCTTGTGCTCAAAGTTTTTAGAACCAGATGAGTACTTAACGTTGGTTGTTTGATCCAGGAGTTTTTATAAATCTGTGTTAAAAGGCCTTGGATAGAAGTATCATTGTCTGCCTTAAGCTTTCCGCCTCATCCAAATCATCCTGATCTATCCCATAATGATGATGTGGTGATTGTATATTGGTAATTTGGTATTTGAGAAGAAGAGCTTAAGCAAGAATAGAAAAGAATAAGAGATAACAATTCAGATTTGACTGGATTTGCGTATACACAAGAATTATTACGTGTGTCTAGTACGCAATGTCATGAATTGGTGTGTCTATCTCGTGATGCTTATATACTCTTGTATAATCATTTTAAACAAAACGATTGGTTACAACCAAGTAGTCGTATAAGTGTTGAAGAGAAGATGATAATGTTTTTAACTATTATTGGTCATAATGAACGTTTTAGAATGGTTAAATGGAGATTTCAACATTCCACGTGAACTATATTGTTAGTCCCAGATGGCTAATAAGAACAAGAACAGGTATTGTAAAAGGAGGGGGTGTGAATACAATACACAAATTTTTTACTTTAATTAATTCTTTATTGATTTATCAATTCAAGAATTACATATAGAACACTTAGGGCCTGTTCGGTAGCGGCTTAATGGGTTGTAACGACCCAAAATTCGGGCCAATTTAAACCTCAAGTTACAACAGGTTATGACAACATAACTTCAACTTATATAGATAGCAAAGGAATTATTCATCAAGAGTTTATTTACATTTCAGAATACTTCAAATAACCTATCAATCTAATCATGTCATAATAACTAGATTAATTGAGTTATCTAAGCTATCCTTCAAAAATCTCCTCTTGGATAATTACCACTTCTGCTATTTCAAAATCACTCGTCCCACAACCCTTTATTTGTCTGAGCCTGAACCTGGTAAGAAAACATCATATGAAACGATTAGGCCAACGCCTAGTGAGAACATTCGTTTCAATAATAACATTTGCAAAAATCAATGTAAACAAGTTATAACAAACCTGGTTACTCCTTTTCTTACCGTACATATAACTCTATTCCATTACACAATTTTATCCATTCCCATGACTATGACTGACAACAAATTTATCAGCATATCATGCTCCAGAGCCACACTACGAATCTTCACAGATTCTAGATCAATGCTCTCCACCAATAAATCGCGATTACACACGCCCATTTATCAGTAAGGAAACAGAGATTACAAGTACTTATGTCAACCTCACTCTCTTCCTTAGAAATCAGGAATAACGATTAAACGAGCAATACCACACGTCTATTCCATGATTTCCCACACACACTGGAATAACGATTAAACGAGT
Source organism: Saussurea involucrata (assembly GCA_033807775.1). Lineage (NCBI taxonomy): Eukaryota > Viridiplantae > Streptophyta > Magnoliopsida > Asterales > Asteraceae > Saussurea > Saussurea involucrata. The sequence continues at coordinate 223,355,200 of CM066320.1, read as the reverse complement.
AATACCACATGCCTATTCCATGTGATTACCAAACTTTAGTGCCTATGGATCCATTACACTTTACTAATGTATATGCATAACAGCATATTACAGCTCACATCATATTCTCAAATCTAAGAATACTAGATAACCTATCGTATCTTCATCCTCGAATGCCCCCCTTCGGTGACTTAGCACGGGGGTTCCGCTAACCGTACCCTTCGGTGCATCCAGCCATCAAAACCTAGCCTTTTTCAGTTTCTTAAAAGTGTCCGGACAACATGGGTTTTCCGGACAACAAGGGTTTTCCGGACATCTGAACTTTTCCGGATAACTACAACTTTCCGGGTAAACCATATTTTTCGGATACCTATTTAATCCGTACGACACCCGGAAACTAAAGAAATCCGGATACCATCCGGTAACAAATTTCATCCGGATTCTTGTAAAAATAAAACTTACCCGGATACTTCCCGCGTCCGGAAACATTCATCATCGGGGTTTTCCGGATACGACGATTCATCCGGAAAAGTCGGCTCTGCAGCCTAAATTTCAATCTATTTTCATGTTTGTTCGATTCAGCTTAATCCAAACCATACCATACAGTTCATAACCAATTTATACAGCTTTTTCAAGGTTTAATTTAACATGAAAACATTGATTTAAGCAAGGAACAAATGAACTCACCTTATATTTGCAAATACCCACTTCCTGCACAATTCTACTACTCCAAATCTGTTGTAAACGATTCTGTAAATCAACCCAATACACAGATTCGTTTATAATCATATAACCACAACAGATTTAATCAAAACCTAGACTGATTTACATACCAAAATGATGAACAAACCCTTGCTTTTCTTTCTTTTCTCCTTTCCCTTCTTTCTCTCTATGCTTGCCGACACACACCCATAAAATGAGATAAAATCTCAATAATTCTGATATTATCATATACACATTTACTTAATAACAAAACACACCCTCATGTTTCCTTACTTCCACAATTTACACCAAACTTTCATCTCTTGTATTTTAACCCTAATGAATTATAAAATTTCCCATATAACTCAAAATTAACACAAAATATAAATACATCCCAATCCTCATTAAAATATTAAATAGAAAATTCAGGATGTTACAGGGTTGTGTGGTAGATATGGCTGATTCGCACAACCATATCTACCTGTTCGGTAGCGGCTGATTGGCAAAACAAAAGGCTGATTCGGTCAGCTTGGAAATAGGAGTCCTTTACACTCAGCTACAATTATTCCTTATTTACCCTTATCAGATAGACCATCGCAACAGGCTCTCTTCTTCATACACCATCGCAGGGGTTCATCTTCATCCATCGATTGAAGAAACCAGAGGTGTTTTACTTATCGCTGTTCTCCATTGATTCGATCTGTTGCTGCTCTCCATCGATCACTGCTCTTCCTCACAGGTAAGTTTTCCCTCAAGTTTTCGCTGCTCTCCATTGATTCGATCGCTGTTCTCACAAAATCGATTGATTCTCACGAAATCGATTGATTCCTCACAAAATTGACTGCTTTCTCAAAAAACCGATTGCTTCTCACAAAATCGGTTGTGTATGCTTTCTCACAAAATCGATTGCTTCTCTGTTTAGGGTGGATATGACCTAATGAAATGCTTCTCTGTATGTTTGTCACATCGATTTATGATATGGGTCTTCTGCCATTAAAAGATGGATTGAACTTTTTTATGTTTGTACATTGATCTTGTTTGTGGGTTTGTTTTTCTGTGTTGTAGGTCTGTTTTATGTGTCTTGAAGTTTTTGCTGGAAAGGTGTTTGATAAAAGTCCTCAAAGAAAATGGGATCTGGGAATGGGTTTTTTCTTTTCAACTGGAGAGTTTTATTAGGAACAATCATCTTTCTCTCATGAACTTGTTGTTGGTGTTCTTCCTTGTTCTTTATATTTTGTATTTTGTCAATTTTTATTTTCTCTCATTTGTTTGTAATTTGATAACAAGTTGTAAAAAATTAAGACCGGGGTAAAATGGTCATTTCTGACATTCTGATTGTTTATTCAGCACAACAACCGAACACCAACATATCTGTTAACACTCAGACAACCATATCCACTCAGACAACCATATCCACTCAGACAACCATATCCATTCAGGTCTTAACAGAAAATGAACCGAACAGCACCTTAGATTGTTGCGGAAAGAACAGATGAAATCTATTCTAACAATCTTCACAAAGTAATACTGAAAACAACACAACTTCTAAAATACAAAGATTAAAAGTTATTTTAGTTCAAAGGGGGGGAAGAGCATAATGTCTTGAGCACGGAGAAATCTTCAAGAGTTCTTTTCTGCATGGAGAAGTCTTCATCTTTAAATAGTGTCATGAGCATTTAATGGATGGGACACTTGTCACTTTGTCATTTGAAGGTCAGGTTTGAATCTCAAAAGTTAAAGTGTCTTTTCCTAAAAGCTTTGATGGTGACAATATCTAAGAATGGGAAAAAGGACAAATGAACTTTCTTCCTCCATGCCAGACTAGACAAACAATGTTAGCATTCGCTTCAAACTCTGAGAATGAAAGCGTCTTGACTAACTGGGTTTTTAATCAAGAGAGAGTTAGGAAGGCAACAGCTAAGATGATCATCATGGATGCACTTCCTTTTAAGTTTGTAGAGGGTAGGGGGTGGAGACAATGGGTGCAAGAAGCATGTTCGATGTTAAAAATATCGTCGAGATGGACGGTTAATAGGGACATATTTGCTATTTATTATGAAGAGCGGAGTAGCCTAAAAAGGTTCTTTAAAGAACACTCACAGCGGGTTAGCTTGACCACAGACACTTGGACATCCGTGCAACAGATCAATTACATGTGCCTAACTGCACATTATATTGATGTTCATTGGAGATTGAACACAAAGATTATCTCTTTTGTGCCAATCCAATCTCATAGGGGGACGCAATAGCCAGAGCTTTGGAGGGTTGTTTGGTTGAGTGGGGCGCAAAGAACATTTCTACCATCACTGTAGATAATGCATCTTCAAACGATGTTGCACTCGGGTTCTTGAAAGGCAAGCTAGTTTCTTGGGGGTGTTCATCCGTTAGGGTACAATATTTGCATATGAGATGTGTGGCACATATTTTGAATTTGGGGAAGAAAAAGGCGAAGCATGTTTTAGGAAAGTAAAGTCTCAACTGACTACCTTGTCTGAAGATTACGTGCAACAATATTCTGAACCTTCCCAACCCCAACCCCAATCTGAATCCCAATCACAATCCCAATCGGGAAAAGGTCTCCCCCCCTCTTGGAAGGTTACAAAAAGAACCTAAGTTCAAAAGCATGTTGAAGAAGCAAAAGCTTGAAAGTGGGGCCTTAGATGGCAAACGGAATGAGCTCGACATATACTTAGGTGAGTCCATTGTTGAGGATGATGGCAATCGGTTTGATTTGCTTATGTGGTGGAAGATGAATATCGCACAGTTTCCGATCCTTTCAAAAGTTGCGAGAGATGTCCTTGTCGTACCCATTTCTACAGTTGCATCCGAGTCTACCTTTAGTACGAGTGGGAGGGTGTTGGATAACTTTAGGAGTTCTCTAACTCCTAAAATAGTTGAAGCACTCATATGTACACAAGATTGGTTACGAGGACCTACTGAACCACTCGCGGTGGAAGAAAACTTGGAGGATTCTCGAGAAGTTTGAGAAAGGTACGAGTACGACATTAATTTATGATTTTAATAACTTATAAATTACAATTACGACTTTAAAATTTGTTACTTTTTATTTTAAAACTTGCAGAAATGGAAAATTTGAGGATTGGAACTCCTTCGGGTTCGGCTCGTGAAGATAGTCCGAGCACTCAAGCTTCAAATGATTTGGGGGATTTTTTTGAAGATGATTCGACTCGTGATCTTTGAGAAAGCTATGACTTTTATTATTAATAATTCTCATTTATAAATAATCTGTTGGTGATTTTAGTGAAATCATCGGTCCATTTTGTGTAGTTGGATTCACAAAGGTAATAATGGGGTTGTTAGCTAAGCTATAACATGAGTTAGGAGGTGTGGAGTGTACACTCGTGTAAGCTAACTAGAACCCGGGATTGTTGGACGGTTAAAATCGACAAGTTACAAAGTGGTTTCATGAGCTGGGCGTCGGGGCCACTTGTGGCGCTACTTATCTAGCGCGAGAAGTAGCGTCGGGCTCTGGAATGTTGCCCGCGCCCCTTTTGGAGCTATTTATCTAGCGCGGAAAGTAGCGCCGGGCTCTGGAATGTTGCCCGCGCCCCTTTTGGCGCTACTTATCTAGCGCGAGAAGTAGCGCCGACGTCAGGGATTCTTTCTCTTTTGCAACTCTCATTTTTTGTAACCGACGTCATTAAGTCCACAATCAAATCTCATTAAATGAGAGATTATTTCCTGATTCAATACAGTGTAGGTTACGATTCTCTAAAGGTGTATAAGTATGAATCGATTAGTGCCTTAATCGAGACACCGAAACAAAGAGATTATCCCCTAGAGAATTTCGTGATACCCAGGCATATAGGGTCGAAATATCTCTTACGGAAAGCGAGCTCTCACGCGATCTCTGCATTTATCCAAGTTCTTACGATCACCTCTTCCTCATCTCTTTCTCGGTTTCCTCCAACAATCGTAAGAGATATTTGGTTATCACGAGAGAGATGGCGAATGATCAGTCCGTGAGAGACATGACTTCCAAGTTCGCTAAACTTGAGAAGTTTGAAGGCGTTGATTTCCGTAGATGGCAAAAGAAGATGCACTTCTTGCTAACGACGTTGAAGGTCGTATACGTGTTGAGCACCCCAATGCCGGAGGTGATGGAGAACGAGACATTGAAGGTGACCCGACGTCGCGGCAAATGGAAGAACGACGACTACATTTGTCATGGACACATTTTAAACGGTATGTGGGACTCCCTCTTTGATATCTATCAAAATGTTGAATCCGCCAAAGAGCTATGGGACTCTCTCGAGTCCAAATACATGGCGGAGGATGCTTCTAGTAAGAAGTTCCTGGTGAGTAATTTTAATAATTACAAAATTGTAGACTCAATGCCGGTGATGGAGCAATACAATAAGCTCCTTCGCATTTTAGGCCAATATGCTCAACATAATATGAAGATGGACGAATCCATCTCCGTATCGAGTATTATTGATAAACTGCCCCCCTCTTGGAAAGACTTTAAACACATGTTGAAACATAAGAAGGAAGAGTTGTCTCTTGTGTAACTCGGTAGTCACTTGCGCATAGAGTAATCTCTTCGGGCGCAAGAGGCTGAGAAACCTAAAGTAAAGAAGGTTTCTGCACCTTCGATGAACATGGTGGAAGAGGGAAAGACTAATAATTTCAAGGGAAAACAAAAGTTCAACGAAGCCAAGAAAGGTCTAACAAGAAGGTTAAATTAACCTGTTGGACATGTAGGATGACCGGCCATCTCAAGAGGGATTATCGGGTTGTCAAGAACAAGAATGGTGCAAGCGCAAGTGGTAGTGGGCAAGGATCCAAGGATCAAAACCCACGGCAAGGTCAGTTTTTTGGACTTTGGTTTTTATTCAAATTTGAATTATGTTCCACTAATATCTGAATCATTTTATGTGCAGGATGATGATATTGCTTGGTGGATTGACTCGGGTGCTACAAGTCATGTGTGCAAAGATCGCCGTTGGTTCACCTCTATGGAACCGGTTGAAGACGGATCAATGATATACATGGGGAACGAGTCGAGTGCTACCATTCTTGGAAGAGGCTTAGTTAGGCTAGAATCTAGTTCTGGCAAAGTAGTTGAATTTTTAATGTTTTGTATGTACCACGAATTCGAAAGAATTTGGTTTCCGGTAGCATATTGAATAAGTTAGGGTATAGGCAATTTTGTGAGTCCGACAAGTTTATCTTGTCAAAGATTGGCTCTTTTGTAGGATTTGGTTTTATGTTGAATAACATGTTTAAGTTAAATTTGAATGAAAGAATTTGTTTCAAATTTTGTTTATGATGCAATTGAATTGCCTTATGTTGCTTTATAAATTATTTTATGATACAAATGAATGTTGTGTTTAAAATTCTATGTATATTGCAAACGAATTTTGTTTAAAAATTATGTTTATGTGGCAAGTGAATTTTGTGTTTAAAATTCTGTTTTGTTACATATGAATTTTGTCTAAATTCTGTTTATGTTACATATGAATTTTGTTTACATTCTGTTTTGTTGCAAATGAATTTTGTGTTTAAAATTCTGTTTTGTTGCAAATGAATTTTGTGTTTAAAATTCTGTTTATGTTCCATATGAATTTTGTCTAAATTCTGTTTATGTTACATATGAATTTTGTTTAAATTCTGTTTACATTGCAAATGAATTTTGTGTTTAAAATTCTGTTTCGTTGCAAGTGAATTTTTGTTTAAAAATTCTGTTTAAGTTACTTTATGAATTGTTTGATGGATTTTGGGGTGAAGCCATGTTAATGGCTTGTTTCTTGTTGAATCGAGTTCCCAATAAAAGGAACAAGATTACCCCGTATGAACTTTGGTTCAAAGGCCTAACTTGAGTTTTATTCAAGTTTGGGGCTGTCGAGCGGTTGTTCGATTACCCGAACCCAAAAGGAAGACATTGGGTGATACATCTTTGTTGGATATGCTAAGCATTCCAAAGCTTATAGGTTCTATGTTATTGAACCTAATGATTCTATAAGGATTCACACCGTTATAGAATCAAGAGATGTAATTTTGATGAGACTAGATTCTCTTCAATGTCGAGGCCAAAGGACATAGTTCCAGTACTAGTGAAACTAGTGAGGTTGAAGAACAAGCAATTGTTCCAACCGAATCTCCGATGCTTCGAAGGAGCAAAAGAGGAAGGATTGAAAAATCCTTTGGTCCCGATTTCCAAGTATACTTGGTAGAGGGATCAAGAGATGAGATTGGATCCCAATTCCTTTACTGTTATAGTATTGAGAAGGATCTAAAATCATTTGATGAAGTTATGAAGTCTCAAGACATTGCTTTCTGGAAGGAAGCAATACATGATGAGATGGACTCCATCATGGGGAATAATACTTGGGTATTATCGGACTTACCACCGGGTTGCAAACCTTTGGGTTGCAAGTGGATCTTCAAAAGGTGAAAGCGGATGGGTCAATCGACAAGTTCAAGGCTCGATTAGTGATCCAAGGATTTAGGCAACGGGAAGGCATAGATTATTTTGTTACTTATGCCCCGGTTGCAAGAATCTCCATGATTAAATTGTTGATAGCTTTAGGTGCTATTCACAATTTAGTGATTCACCAAATGGATGTCAAAACGACGTTCTTGAATGGTAATTTGGAGGAGGAAGTTTACATGAAACAACCGGAAGGTTTTGTTATGCCCGGGATGGAGCATAAGGCATGTAAAACTTGGAATATCATATGTCGGGTTTCCTTCAATTTTGGAGGGATGTTCGGATGCAAGTTGGATTACCAATTTGGAAGACCACTCTTCTACGAGTGGTTGGGTGTACTTGCTTGGGGGAGGTGCCATATCATGGGATTCCAAGAAGCAAACTTGCATCACGAGTTCGACTATGGAGTCGGAATTTGTGGTGTTAGCCGCTGCCGGTAAAGAGGCGGAATAGCTAAGAAATTTTGGTCCATAAAATTCCATTATGGCCGAAACCAATATCACCAATTTCTATCCGTCGTGATAGTGAGGCTACTTTGGCTAAAGCTTATAGCCAAATGTATAATGGCAAGTCTAGACACTTAGGTGTTAGACATAGCATGATTCGTGAGGTAATCACGAATGGGGTGATTTCGGTTGAGTTTTTTCGGTCGCAACAAAATCTAGCGGACCACTTGACGAAGGGGTTAGCTAGGGACTTAGTTCACAAGTCGGTAATAGGGATGGGATTAAAGTCCATCTAAATCTCTAACGGTGAGATAACCAATTCCCCTCTAATACAACGTTAGAAGCTGAATTCAATGGGAAAGCTCACCCTAAGAGATTGGAGCACAAGACGGTCATCCCAAGGTGTGTGCTCGGTACTGCAAGTGAAGGAGGTAATTGTTCTTTTGTAAAAATGCAGGTGCAGGTGCATGAGGAAAAGAACTACCTATATGAGTGTGAAGTGTGGCCGCTTCAAAAAGCTTGGACTTGGCTTTGATACACTCATGAATGGATAAGGACACATGGTGTGTATAATGTCAAGTTTAATACTTTAGAAATTTTAAATTCATGTGTATGTTATTTTTGGTACTCAAATGGGTTGACGGGTTCAATCCATAGGACACCCGGATTCTCGAGTATTTGAAATGTGTAATGTACTAAGATGAAAATTCAATCTTTTAGATATTTTCATTTATGCATGAGTTTGTTTACCTGTTTTATAATTTTATTTTGTGAATCAAGGATTGCACTAAAATGGGGGAGGAATGTTGGTGATTTTAGTGAAATCATCGGTCCATTTTGTGTAGTTGGATTCACAAAGGTAATAATGGGGTTGTTAGCTAAGCTATAACATGAGTTAGGAGGTGTGGAGTGCACACTCGTGTAAGCTAACTAGAACACGAGATTGTTGGACGGTTAAAATCGACAAGTTACAAAGTGGTTTCATGAGCTGGGCGTCGGGGCCACTTGTGGCGCTACTTATCTAGCGCGAGAAGTAGCGCCGGGCTCTGGAATGTTGCCCACGCCCCTTTTGGAGCTACTTATCTAGCGCGGGAAGTAGCGCCGGGCTCTGAAATGTTGCCCGCGCCCCTTTTGGCGCTACTTATCTAGCGCGGGAAGTAGCGTCGGCGTCAGGGATTCTTTCTCTTTTGTAACTCTCATTTTTTGTAACTGACGTCATTAAGTCCACAATCAAATCTCATTAAATGAGAGATTATTTCCTGATTCAATACAGTGTAGGTTACGATTCTCTAAAGGTGTATAAGTATGAATTGATTAGTGCCTTAATCGAGACACCGAAACAAAGAAATTATCCCCTAGAGAATTTCGTGATACCCAGGCATATAGGGTCGAAATATCTCTTACGAAAAGCGAGCTCTCACGCGATCTCTGCGTTTTATCCAAGCTATTCTACATCTCTTTCTCTCTCAACTTTTCGAATTCCTCCAACATAATCATTCATGATTCATGATTGTTATATTGTTTATTCGTTTTTGTTGTTAGTTTGTTATAGGATTGGTTTGGACGTTGGTCGGTTTGGTTGAAGAAAACGAACTTGGAAGTCGGTTGGTCGGTAAGTCGGTTGGTAATTTGGAGTGTTGGTAAGTTTGACATTTTCTTTGATGTTTGAACTTTGAACATTTGGCATTTTGGTTGGAAGTTTGGAACTTCTAAGTCTTAACTTTTAATATTGGAACATTTGTTATTTTGTATTTTTGTTTGATTAGACTTTGGAGTTTTGTAATTTAGTAGTTTACTTAATTAGTTATGTAGTATTGTAGACTTGTAGTTTAACTTTTAACTCTATTTAATTTTTAACTTCTAAAATAGTTGTTTATTTAATTTTAAATTATATTGTAGTTGTATAATTGTGTTATTGTGGCTTACCAAAAAAACAGGGCCTAAAAACACCAAAAAAGCCAAAAATATTGGGCTGAAAACTGGGCTTGGGAACAGGCCTAACTCGCACAACCCGACCGAGAAACCCGAACCCGAACTACACTTTGGGCGGGTTTCGAGGCCTGTACCGGCCACCAGAAACCCGACCGGGTTAGGTTTTTTTGGACCCGACCCGACCCGACCGATGCACATACATACTTGTCATTACCTTCCATGGTTTGGTTTGAACCAAAATTCTAAAACAATATGTTGATGGTTTGTTGGCAGTAACAAGCCTAACCAAACTAAAAAGTACTTTTACCCATCCGAATTAATATCATTGTAAACATTTAATGGAAAATTCAGCCAATATATGCCTCCACTGTTTTGGCTTGACCTATTTGCTTCATTTTGGTACCAATCATACCTTGATTCTATCAATTCTTATCATTGAAAAATGACCCAAAAACTTATGATGAGTTACAGCTTCAATTATCACTCAATCTCATAAAAGGGCCATTTGCAAGTAACAAAGGATAAAAGCAATTTCAGAAAGAAAAAAAAAAGAGAGAGACTTCATATCTATGAAAAAAATCGTTATTGCAATATAATACCACAATGAATCAAATGTTTTTTTGAAATTAATACAATAATACATTAGCTTCATATCTATAGATATGATAAAAATAATGTGATTATAGTTGAATGAAGAGGTATCCATAATGAATATGCATTTAATTTAGCAATACATCATGTTCATGTTTTCATGAATATGAAGTTAATATAATAAACAATAGGTTGCTTGTATGTATACTCTCTAAATCAAAGTACTAATTTGATGTTGGGGTTAAATCTCGATTTGTTTGGCCCATGAGGATACTTCCACCATATTTGATTTTTTTCATCGCACTTGTATCTTCCGCTTTGTCCATCATGTATGAAATATATTATCATCGTAAATATGAAGTTCATTTAGTAATACATTAGATTAGTATTCACAATTTTTCATCTTCTTCTCCTTCGTATTTTATCTACATCTTCTTGTGCTATTACACATTAATATTTGTGTTTTGAAACTTGTTAAATGAAAGTCATTGTTATTTTAGAGCTATGGTTACTCCCTCTTAGGCTGCATTCATCGACTTTTGTTGTACCCCCCCCCCTTTCCCGGGGAAAAAAATGAAAACTAAAACATAAAATAAAACCTTGCTCTCGTTTTGTCTTCTTGAAGCTTGTGATGCAGACATTGTGAGGTGCTATGACGTGGGTACAAATCAGTGAGACTAGAGGATTTGATGAAACACCCTAAAATTCATAATAAATTTAAACCTTAAATTTATCAGAATTTACCATCACCAATCCAAAAGCACAACTCTGATATTCCTCGACACTCATCCCTTTGAATCCCGTCCCAAGCTAGTACCTGGTAAGAAAATTGAATTTGAAACGATTAGGCTTAGGCCTAGTGAGAACATCCAAATTTCGAATCAAATTCTTTAAAAGCTTTGAACCCAACATTATAGCAAAGCGATTACATTAACCTGATCCCAACTTTATTACCGTACACATAACATCCTTCGATAACAGGAATCATATCGGATTTCATGTGTAACATCTTGAATTTTCGTTATATTATATTTTTAATATAAGGGAAGTTGTTTTGTAAGTATGTGTAAGTTGTGCTATATTTACTAAAGTCAAAATTTGGAGCTAACTTTGATATTATCCAAAGTAGAAGGTGTGTGGGGTCATTTAGGGATAGTATGTGTGGTTAAGGGGCTGAGTTTGGTGAAAATATATGATCTTGGTTTACTAAAGTCAAAATACCCGGATTACCTTGGTTTCCGGTTGTCATCCGGATTAGTGAAGTATCCAGAAAGATAATGTATTCGGAAAGATGATGTATCCGAAAAGTTGGTGTATTCGATAAGTCTTGGGTATCCGGAAAACTTGTGTTGTCCGGTCACTTTTGTAGTACTCAGGAACTTTAGGATTTGCTGACTTCTAAACAGGTACGACTTAGGAATAGAAATGTAATTCTAGTAGCTTGAACATACTTACAGCTGAATGGTAGGTTGTTAGGCTTAATGACTGTTCTAGCTTGATACTAGGCAGGTGTGTAGTAAGTGTAATGGATCCATAAGCACTAGTGGTTATGTACACGTGGAATAGATGAAGATTAATCGTTATTCCGATGTGTGTGAGAAATCGTGGAATAAACGTAATTCCCGATTTCTAAGGAAGAAAAAGGGATTGACATAAGTAATTGTAATCTCTACTTCCTTTCCAATAAATGGGCATGTGTTATTGCGATTTATTGGATATGAGCCTTAGTCTAGAATCCGTTAAGATTCGTAGTGCGGCTCTGGACCATGAGAAATGACTGACTTCGGGTCAGGTCGTAGTCATGGAATTGGAACATGAGAAATGATTGACCTAGTGTCAGATCGTAGTCATGTAATCGGGTTTATCCCCGCTATGGAAGGATGGTTATGCGTATGGTAAGAAAAATAGTAAACCAGGTTTGTCATGCCTTGTTTACATTGATTTATACAAATATTATTTTGAAACCGAATGTTCTCACTAGGCGTTAGCCTAATTGTTTCAAATGATGTTTTCTTACCAGGTACTAGCTCAGGAAAGTAAAAGGGATGTGGGACGAGCGTTTTGAGATAGCGAAAGAGTCAATTAACGAAAGGGGATTTTGATGGACTGCTTAGATAACTTAGTTAATCTAATTCTAATGACATGATTAGATTAATAGGTTATTTGAAGGATTCCATATTTGTAAATATAACTCCTCACGGTTAATTCATTTCTTATAAAAGTTTGTATGTAATTTAATCATAACTTGTTATAAATTAAGTTTTAAAATTAGCCCTGATTCTAGGAAGTTACAATATGGTATCAGAGCAATAGTTTAAGTGAACTAAGTATGCTGGTGAGTTACTTAGACTTAAGCTGAGAGGAGTTAAGTTATGATTTTGTGAGATACGGGTAGAAGTACTAAGGCGGGATAGTCTTAGAGTCGACTGAAATATGGGAACTTAGTATTGTAATAATGATAATGAGGATTCTCATGTATAATATGTTCAAAATTTCAATTAGCTACTGTTATTATGAATATATTGTTACATAAGCATACTTGTTTCTAAATTATTACGGTGACTAATGATCGATAAAGTAAGTTTCGTATGTCTTGTTATGTGTAACCATTCCTCATGGTTATTTCTTGTGATATATCAGAACGATGGTGAATACGCCGCCATTATCCCCTATCTCTTCGATGGATAGGTCCATGATTGATTGGATGAGGGAAAAGCGACCGGAAGTTGGTGAAGCTCATGAGAGTCCGCCAAGGCAACCTACTATGGGAGGCACGAATAGTCAGGTACACAGATCGGGTACGAGTACTACTGACCAAGGAACACCGGAAGAAAATATGAAAACCCGAATGATGGAAAACATGATGAGAATGATGACTAACGCAATGGCTCAACAAACTGAAATGTTTATGAAGGCACTAAATGATCGGAGTTCGGAGTTACGACAACCAGAAATTGGTACTGGGGCAATAAATCCAATTCGTAACCCGATGATAGAGACAAAAAGAAGAGTGGAAAGAATCTGCTCGTATAAAACATTCTTAAACTGTAAACCACCTGAATTTAAAGGAGAAGATAATCCAGTAGCTTGCTGATAGGCGGGTTCACACCCACCTAAATCTAACCACAAGTGTACGGGTCGAAGTCAAGTAATAGTACTAGAAAGTACGAGTATCGAACACAGGGAACTAGGAACTAAGTATCACAATGACTACAATTGCTATTAACTGAACGTCGCAATTTTGAGTGGTTGGTACTAAACTAATTAAATGCAAGAAAAATAAATCAAACAGAAGACAATAAACAACTTAAGGACTTCGGATAGAGAAAACAGTTGAGAGTTGGAAGTCCTAAGGTTCTCTCATATAAACATCTGACTCAAAACAATTACCAGTTATTCTCTTTAATGAATATCCAATCTTTAAATCACCGTTGTTCTTTCTCAAGCAACAACGGGTTTTATTCTAACACGTGGTTCTTTCTCAAGCTACCACGTTTTTATCTTGAAAAACACAAGTTTTATCTCTCGATCTCAACCTATGGGATTCAAAACACATTAAACTCAAGATTTCAACGGGCCTAAGGCTTACTTGGTATACCTCTATCACCAATTTCTCACCTTAGGCATGCAATTTCTAGTTCTAGTTATCAATTAATTCTCTCGAACTTAATTGAAAACAACAAAGCAGTTGGAAGCTAGCTAAACTCACAAAGACATTAAAAACCAAATTACATGCTTCATTAAAATAGGCAAACTGATAAAAATCTCAAGTCATATGTTCACATGCTTAAACCAAATTCATTCCAACCCCCAACATCTAAAGATGAGTTCATGTTGGTGGTGGATAAAAACATAAGAAAAGGAAGGAAACTAGTGTGTGCAAACATAATGATCGTGAACGTGATGAATGTAATGATGGACTCCCTTCTCTCGGCTCTAATCCAATTATCTTCGTGAACTCCTCCTCGACCGATCCTCTATTGTATCTCTCAAGTCTCCGAAAATCCTCTAAAAATCGCCCTCCAGCCGTCTGCCGTCGTCCGTGTGTGAATTATTCATCCAAACCTAGCTGCAGAAAGTGTTTTATAAAACTGGGCGTCGGGGCCAGTACTGGCGCCAGATTCTGTTTAAATTGTCGGCACGGATTGTGTCGCAAGTTGGCTGGCGCTAAGACTGGCGCCGGCTTCTGTTTCGCTTCCTGGCGCGGATTGTGGCGCCAGTTCACTGGCGCCGAGACTGGCGCCAGCTTCTGTTTGACAATTCCTCGATTTCTCTCGTTTTCAGCTCCGGAACTCAACTCTGCTGCTCTTTTGGACAAAAATGCTTATAATTTTACTTTCTCAACAAAAACCCGTTAAAAACTCGTATTTCACTTGAAGACATGCGTAAACCACCTAGTTTGAGATTAAAAATAATGTCGAAAATCTACATTATCAACAACTCCAAACCGAGCGTTGCTTGTCCTCAAGCAAAATAGTGATAGAATAGAATAAAAGCACGCATCAGTGAAATAATAATAACTGCACAACTCCCAATTGGTACCACATAATGCACTGGTGATTTCTCATACTTGTGAATGCCTATCTCACCCTCGCCTCATCCTTATTCTGTTTGATCTATGGCCTTCCATTGTGAGTTGAACTCGTGACAACTCCGTTTACATTAGGGTCGTACTAGGTCCAGACATACTAGGGAAAACATTTCGCCTCGACCCTACCTCACGGGATATTCTCATTTCACTCGAACCTAGGTTATCGCACATGTTGTCATGTATAGGAATTTATGTACAAGAATACTCGAATATTACATGACAACTCTATTGAAAGACGCACAAATGACCAAAAATTGATCTCAGAAAGGAATCAAGTAGCAAGACAGGGAAATCAGTAAAGGTGGTCGTATACCCTAATCACATTTTCCAGAAGATCATCCAGGTCTTTACAAGGGTTGTAATGGGGTTAAGGTTATGGCTACGAAATAAAAGGGAAAACGGTTCAAAGATCCTTGGTGTGTCAAACATTAGCAGTTATGAACTTTCTTCACATTCTATCTTTTGGCCTTCTTTATCACTATTGGAGTCGCTTTGACTCTCTTATTGAGCTGTTGTAAAGCTATCTAAATAACTGTATTTTTTTGGGACTTCATTGGTCATCTTTATTCGATTGGGGCTGCATTGGCCCTCTTTTCTATTTATTCTCATGACTGGCTTGTATTATTTATTTTCCGCTCTATCTTTGCAGTTCATTACCGCCTCTGTTGACACACTTTCGGATAAGGGTTGGCTAAGGCTTTTGGCTTGGGTTTAAAGGTGGGTTTAGAAATGAACAAGGTGAGTGTTTGGCTACAAAGGGGGTTATGGTTACACACATAATGGGTGAAAAGGTACGATAGCTAAACATGGGTTAACATTGCTCACAATGCCTGAAATCATCTCTTAAGGTCCACACGATATGGTCTACTACACCCTTACCCAATATCCCGATGGTTGTCTTTGCTACCCAATGCAATAATATAGCGAGATCATTCTATATTCATGACAAGGAACTCGAAAAAGTGTATATGAATTAAGTGTTTAAATCCCTCGAAATGAAAAGACGTCTTTTAGGCTCAAATCTCACTAATGGGTGGTCTCCACTAATGTCCCTAGTCATGTCCTTTCTCAGCCCTTCCCTAATGGTCATGTTACTATCACAAGATTCTTCCCACACTGGTCGGTCTCAATCATTCAAAACAAAAACAATTTAGCTAAAGTGATCTAGGTATTCATAAGTGCAGGAAATCTATGTGCATAACGTGGGCCCGATTGGGCAACCCTAAACCTTACCCACACATTGTCCCCAATGTGCATGTGTCGGCGTAGGCGAAACTAAAACAAGTATCGTTGTGCGGTTATTACATGTATCAGATAGGTAAGGCATAACATTTAAAGCACAAACATCAAAAAGCTATTCTCATTAAAATGTGGTCACCCCAAACCTAGGCCGTGGCCTAGGTTTGTCAAACAAAGCCAACCCCAAACCTCGGTGAAACTGAGGTTTGCATAGGATTAAAAGTGAGTGTGTAGATGTTTGAAAAGTGAGGCACCCCAAACCTAAGTGAAAGTTAGGTTTGTTGTATCTCGTTAACTAATCGGGACACAAAACATCATACACCACTCGTTAGCTGCAGAGTTAGAACGTACCTGTTTACCCGGACAGAGAAAATCCTCATGAAAGATTGGAGCGACCTCGAACGAGAGATATCGAAGAAAATGGTGCGAGAGAAGGTAGACACAAAAGAAACAAAACAAAAAGCGACAGAAAGCAAAACAACAAAACACACAAAGCAGTAAAAGAAAACAAAGCACGAAAACAGAAACAGGGGAGCCGCGCGGTTTCCCACGCGGTTTGAAGACCGCATAAGCTTCTGTTTGGAAAACCATCTAGAGACCCCCGCGATTTGGCACGCGACTTGCAAGTCGCGGCCAAAACCGCGTATGTCTCTGTTCCATTTTGTTTTCATTTTTATTGCTTTTCGTAACTAAAAACACACTCAAAAGGAAATTTTAAAAGAAAAACGAACCTCGGTGGGTTGCCTCCCACTTAGCGCCGTAGTTACAGTCGTGGCACGACTATGTGGTTCTCAACTTGGTTCGGTGTCCGCGGAATCGAATCGCCCACACTTGCGGTTCTTCGCGGATTCTTCCACATCTGGCTCTCCTTGACCAACTCCGTCTTTATGCTTTCCACTCTCGACCATCTTGAATACCGCTTTCTCACCACCGACTCTCAGGGTCATCTCTCCTTCCTCCATGTCGATCAAAGCTCTACTCGTGACCAGAAAAGATCTTCCCAAGATCAGCGGAACTTCTATATCTTCATCGATGTCTAGCTCCACGAAGTCCACCGGGAAGTAGAACTTATCAACCTTGATCGGTACGTCTTCTATCACTCCATATGGATATATGAGCGATCTATCCGCGAGTTGAAGTGTCATGTACGTTGGCTTCACTTCTCCCAAACCAAGTTTCCTGAAAACAGATAAAGGCATTAGATTAATAATAGCTCCTAAATCGCATAATACCTTATCAACATTAAGCTTCCCAATTTGAATAGGGATCGAAAAACTCCCTAGATCTTTAAGCTTTGGGGGAAGCTTGTTCTGAATGATGGCACTACACTCTTCAGTGAGTGTAATGGTAGATTGATGATCGATTCCCCACTTCTTAGATAAAATTTCCTTCATGAACTTGAGGTATGTCGGCATTTGAGCAATTGCCTCCGCGAATGGGATGTTGATGTAAAGCTTCTTGAAGATGTCGAGGAATTTCTTGAACTGTTCCTCGTCCTTGCGTGCCTTCACTCGATGTGGAAATGGTAGCGGTGGCACGAACGGTTTGACTACCGGATTGACTAGTGGTTGCTTTGGCTTGGTCTCTTCACTCCTTGAGTTCTCTTCAAGTACCACCTCTTCTTCAGCTTCCAACTCATCCATATCTACAACCTCAACCTCTTGCTCTTTAGGATTGGTTTCCTTTGATGCAGGCTCTCGTGTTGTCTCTCCATTCAGCTCATTGCCACTTCTAAGATAAATGGCATTACACTCTTTTCGGTTCTTTGTTTCAGTCTGACTCGAAAATATACCGGGGGCTCGGTGTTGTAAGGCTTCCGAAATTTGCCCCATTTGTCTTTCGAGGATCTTGATGGATGCCGTGTTCTGATCGGTCGCTGCCTTGACCGTGCTAACCGTACTTGCTAACTCTCCAACCGTGATGTCCATCTTGGTCATGAACTTCATCATCATATCTTCCAGCCCCGGCTTCTTCTCCCCGGATTGTCCTTCGTTCTTTTGGTTGAAACCTGGAGGACGGTAAACATTGTTAGATTGAGAAGAATTAGAAAAGTTAGAAGAATTACCGTATTGTTGTTGCCCTTGAGGTTGACTCCATGAAACATTAGGGTGTTTCTTCCTCTCCTCATTGTAGGTATTCGAGAAAGGGTCGTTCCCCGGCTGATTGTTGCGGTTTTGTAAGAACTGAACTTGTTCGGGTTCTTGCGGGCTATCTCCTTTCAGATGATTCGTGATAAAAGCTAGTTGAGCTTTTAGTTCCTTCAGCTCATCATTTTCTTGAACACTCGCTACCCGTCTGATAGAAGATCGTGGGGTGGCATAGCTATGCTCGGCTAAGTTTTCGATCAAGTCGACAACTTCTTCATACGTTTTGTTCATGAGCGCTCCACCCGCTGCAGCAGTGATTTCGTTCTTGAACTGCGGGTGAAGTCCTCCAAAGAACGTTTGGATAATCACCCAGTCGTGTAACCCATGATGGGGCACTTCTTCAACATGTCTTTATATCTTTCCCACGACTCATATAGTGTCTCTTGGTCCCATTGCGCGAAGTGGGTGATGCCGAACATCAGTTGAGCGGTTCTTCCCGGTGGGAAGAATTTCTGGAGAAACGCAGATTTCAGGTCTGTCCATGTAGTGATGAGATCTGATGGTAGGCCCTCTATCCAAATTTCAGCTCTACCCTTTAGGGAAAAACTGAAGAGTTTTAGTTTGATCGCGTTCTCCTCCATCCCATTAATCCTGAACATGTTGCAGATCCGTTCAAATGCACGAAGATGTGCATGGGGGTCTTCAGTTGGTGCTCCCCCAAACTGATTCTGTTGTACTATCACGATGGTACTCGGCTTGATCTCGAAGTGATTTGCTGCAGTGGTTGGCGCTTGAATGCCTATGCGTGCCGCTGCCACATTCGGGTCGGCAAACGATCGCATAGGACGTCTCGCTTCGTCGCCCATCTCTATCTTGATGTGTTCTTTGGCTTTTGCTTCCTTGCGTAATCGACGGGCGGTTCTCTCAATCTCCGGATCGAGTGGTTCGATTTTCTCCCCTCGGGTTTTCCTTGGCATAAACCAATTAGTACCTAAAAAGAGAGTAGGCGAAGTTAGTAATCCAGAAACTGAAAGTGATGAAATAAAATAACAAAAATAAAAAATGTTCAATGTAATAGCGCTTATAGCTGGTAGTGCTATCAGTTGCAACTAGTTCCCCGGAAATGGCGCCAAAAACTTGATAGGTGGGTTCACACCCCCTAAATCTAACCGCAAGTGTACGGGTCGAAGTCAAGTAATAGTACTAGAAAGTACGAGTATCGAACACAGAGAACTAGGAACTAAGTATCACAATGACTATAATTGCTATTAACTGAATTTATCAATTTTGAGTGGTTGGTACTAAACTAATTAAATGCAAGCAAAATAAATCAAACACAAGACAATCAACAGCTTAAGGACTTCGGATAGAGAAAACAGTTGAGGGTTGGTAGTCCTATGGTTCTCTCATATAAACATCTGACTCAAAACAATTACCAGTTATTGATTTTAATGAATACCCAACCTTTAAATCACCGTTGTTCTTTCTCAAGCAACAACGGGTTTTCTTCTAACACGTGGTTCTTTCTCAAGCTACCACGGTTTTTATCTTGAAAAACACAAGTTTTATCTTTCGATCTCAACCTATGGGATTCAAAACACATTAAACTCAAGATTTCAACGGGACTAAGGCTTACTTGGTATATCTCTATCACCAATTTCTCACCTTAGGCATGCAATTTCTAGTTCTAGTTATCAATTAATTCTCTCGAACTTAATTGAAAACAACAAAGCAGTTAGAAGCTAGCTAAACTCACAAAGGCATTAAAAACCAAATTACATGCTTCATTAAAATAGGCAAACTGATAAAAATCTCAAGTCATATGTTCACATGCTTAAACCAAATTCATTCCAACCCCCAACATCTAAAGATTAGTTCATGTTGGTGGTGGATAAAAATATAAGAAAAGGAAGGAAACTAGTGTGTGCAAACATAATGATCGTAAACGTGATGAATGTAATGATGGACTCCCTTCTCTCGGCTCTAATCCGATTATCTTCGTGAACTCCTCCTTGATCGATCCTCTATTGTCGCTCAAAAGTCTCCGAAAATCCTCTAAAAATCGCCCTCCAGCCGTCTGCCGTCGTCCGTGTGTGAATTATTCGTCCAAACCTAGCTGCAGAAAGTGTTTTATAAAAATGGGCGTCGGGGCCAGTACTGGCGCCAGTTGGCTGGCGCCAAGACTGGCGCCAAATTCTGTTTAAATTGTCGGCGCGGATTGTGGCGCCAGTTGGCTGGCGCCAAGACTGGCGCCGGCTTCTGTTTCGCATCTTGGCGCGGATTGTGGGGCCAGTTCACTGGCGCCGAGACTGGTGCCTGTTTCTGTTTGACAATTCCTCGATTTCTCTCGTTTTCAGCTTCGTAACTCAACTCTGCTAGTCTTTTGGACAAAAATGCTTATACCTGTACTTTCTCAACAAGAACCCGTTAAAAACTCGTATTTCACTTGAAGACATGCGTAAACCACCTAGTTTGAGATTAAAAATAATGTCGAAAATCGACATTATCACTTGCATGAACTGGATCAGGGAAATGGAACAAGCTTTCCGAGCGTGTGAATGCGATGAGAAGTCAAAGGTTAGATTTGCATCTCAAATGCTAAGAGGCAATGCACTAACGTGGTGGAATGTAGTGACAGCTACAATCTTAACTCCAGTCTTGACTGCCATGACTTGGGAGTCATTCAAGAAAAAGATTTTGGAAGAGTATTGTAATGAGAATGAGATGGATAGGATCGAAGAAGAGTTTCGGACTCTTAAGAAGGGTAATATGTCTGTTAGGAGGTATACTGAAATTTTTATGGAAAAGCTGAATTTGGTAGGGCATGATGTCCCGTGTCCGAAAAGCTAAGGTACCAACGCTAAGAGAGACGATAGAGGAAGCTAAAGTGATGGAAGAAGTCTACGCTAAAGACAAGGAAGAAAAGACCCAGGTTGGAGAAAAACGAAAATGGGAGGGCAGGTCAGAGTCTTCCCAGAAATCAAAGACAGCGGGAAAAAGTATTCATTATGAATCGCGACGTGAACCGAGGTGTTCAAAGTGTAGGAATAAACACTATGGGCCGTGTCGAGTGGCAGCGTTGGAATGTTACAAGTGTGCTAAAAGTGGGCATCTTATGAATAACTGTCCTATTCAAGGATCATTATGCTACGAGTGTAAGCAACCGGGTCACTTCCGTCAGGAGTGCCCAAAGCTGAAAAAGAGCAGAGATCAAAACAAGAAACCAAATATTCCAAGGCCAACGGGTCGGGCATTTCAAATGACAGCTGATGAGGCTAAAGAATCGAAAGATGTCATCTCGGGTATATTCCTTGTTAATTCCCTTCCTCCTCGCATTTTATTTGACTGTGGTGCAAATTTGTCTTTTGTGTCCAAGTCGCTCTATCACAAGTTAGTTGTGTCTGTCACTACCTTGGAAGATGCCTTAGTAGTTGAAGTAGCTAACGGGGGTCAAGTTTTGGTTCGTGAAAGACTAGATGGTGGTTTTATTTCAATAGGAGAAACGAAATTTCCGATCAACTTGTTGTTGATGGAAATTGGGGGATTCGATGTGATTGCGGGTATGGATTGGCTGGCAGTCAACCAGGCAGAGATACATTGTGCAAAGAAATTAATCTGGATTCCAATGGCTGATAAGGATGATGTACTCATCTTTGGGGAAAGGCGAAAAGGGGAAATTCCGTTAATTTCTGTTGCAAAGGCGCGAAATTGTCTAGTGAAAGGATGTTCATCCTATTTGGCTTATGTTTTAGATGTAAAGTCAGAAAAGAAACAATTGGAGGATATTAAGGTGGTACGTGAATTCCCGAACGTATTCCCCGATGACCTTCCAGGTCTACCGACTGAAAGGCAGGTAGAGTTTCGTATTGATCTTATCCCTGGATCGGCACTAATAGCGAGTGCACCGTATCGCTTAGCGCCGACCGAAATGAAGGAAATGATGACTCAACTTCAGGAGTTATTGGATAAAGGTTTTGTTAGACCGAGTTCTTCGCCTTGGGGAGCTCCGGTTTTGTTCGTTAAGAAGTAGGATGGCACTATGAGAATGTGCATCGATTACCGTGAACTGAATAAAGTGACAATTAAGAACAAATATCCGCTTCCTAGGATTGATGACTTGTTTGATCAACTCCAAGGTGCGGGATGTTTTTCTAAGATTGATTTAAGGTCGGGTTACCATCAAGTTCGAGTAAGAGATGAATATATTCCTAAGACGGCGTTTAGAACAAGGTATGAACATTATGAATTTCTTGTAATGCCATTTGGGTTAACAAATGCTCCAGCTGTGTTCATGGATCTGATGAACAGAATATGTCGACCATTTTTGGACAAGTTTGTTATTGTATTCATTGATGATATACTTGTTTATTCAAAGACTGAAGTAGATCATGAACATCATTTACGTGAAGTCTTAGAAGTTCTGAGGAAAGAGAAATTGTACGCTAAGTTTTCAAAGTGTGAATTCTGGATAAAAGAGGTACAATTTCTAGGGTATGTAATTACTTCTGAAGGAGTTAAAGTAGATCCAGCAAAAATAGAAGCAATGACGAACTAGGAGACACCGAAGAGTGCATCTGAAATAAGAAGTTTCTTGGGTCTAGCAGGTTACTATCGGCGGTTTATTAAAGACTTTTCAAAGATTGCTTCTACTTTGACCGTGTTGACTCGAAAGAATGTAAAGTTTGTTTGGACGGAGAAACAAGAGGCAGCTTTCAAAACTTTACGTCAGAATTGTGTGAAGCTCCTATTCTTGGGTTGCCAGACGGAACGGAAGATTTGGTAGTATATAGTGACACATCAAAGATGGGTTTGGGATGTGTATTGATGCAACGAGGCAAGGTGATTGCTTATGCATCAAGACAACTTAAAGAGCACGAAAAGAATTATCCTACTCATGATTTGGAATTAGCAGCAGTCGTGTTTGCTTTAAAGCTATGGCGTCATTATCTGTATGGAACAAAGTGTACTTTATTCACTGATCATAAGAGCCTACAACATGTCTTTGATAAAAAAGAATTGAATATGAGGCAAAGGCGTTGGTTAGAACTACTTAAAGACTACGATTGTGAATTGCATTACCATCCTGGTAAGGCAAATGTTGTAGCTGATGCTTTAAGCAGAAAAGAGTATAGTGGGTGTTTGAAAACGACTAATGTTAGGATTGACGTGACATCAAGATTGATTGATAGGATAAAGGAGGCACAAGCGGAAGCCTTACGGGAAGAAAATCTGAAAGAAGAAGTGATGAGCAAGTGATAAGTGCTCAATTTTGAGTATTTACGCACTTCCTTTTTAGTCTTTTTATAGAATTTTGCGCTTTAAAATCCCAACTTGAGTCATCTTTTTACTTCTTTTCTCTTTTAATATATTGGAGCTAAGGTTTGTGGTTTACTTGTACTATTTAGGGTGAATGGCTAACGTTTGGTACAAATTGCAAATCCTTGGTTATCACAGGCAAATGCTGCAGCATGGCTGGAGCATGAATCTGACGGTTTTTGAAGAAGGTGAATTGGCAAATGGCTAAAGTGGAGTGGAGTGGAAATGGCTATTCTTTTGACCGATGGTTTTTCTTTTGTTCAAGTGGTCCTTACATTATCTGCAGCTGGCCAAACTCTCTAGTTATAATTCAAGTCTTTTGTGTACTTTTTAGTTAACTTATGACTAGTTTAGTTAATGTAACTCAATGAAGCTAGTTAGTTGTTACACTTTTGGCCCCTCTATTGGTACTATAAATAGAGGGCTTGGGGTCTTGTAAGAGACATCTTGATATCTAAAAAAAAACAACCTCTGGAACTGATTAAAATCAGTCCACATTCTCTCCTTTATTCCCCAGAAATATTCTTCTTGTTCTTAGTGTTCTTCATGTTCTTCAAGTCTTCTTTAAATCTTCTTCTACCCAGATGAATGCTTGCAGCAACCTTCGTAACACCCAGTGACTGTTTTTAATCGCTTTCTTTAGATCCATTGTTCGTCTTTAATATTGTCATTTACTTTACGTCTTTAATTTTCTGCACTTCATTTCAGTATTCCACATTATTGTATTCACTTTTCGCTTTACATTATTGTCATTTACTTACTTGTAATTTATTGTTCTTGTCATATTAGTTATAGCCAATTACAAGTCATTTACTTACCAAGCATCATGTTTACATTCCAAGTCTTTTACTTTTGCTTTCTTGTATTTATTATCATGAGTAGCTAAGCATAAAAGCTTGGGTGTAAGGCAAAGGGTGATATGTTAATCAAAGGAAGGTAGGCGTTTTTGTGGCAAAAATGATGTTTTATTATTCCAACCCAAGTTCTATCAAGATAATACAATCCCTTGACAAATTGATCACTTTGATAGTGTTAAAGTGTCATGGACCTAGAGATAGGCCATTGAATAGCACGTCAATTTGGATGACATTAGGGGTAATATCGAGAGAGTTACTTGCAACGAGAGTTGTTACTTTTGTTTTCTAAAAATGATTCATTCTTGATAAGTTATCTTTTTCTCAAAGGGTTAAAATGGAGTAGACTTAGAGATAAGCTACTTAGGAATACATAAAGTTGGGAGGTACGGGGGTTATATCGAGAGAGTAACTTTTAACAAAGAGAATTTGTTTCGTTGTATACTTTGAGAACTCCATTCCATCGTTCCTTTACCTTTGGTTCTGCTCAGAGATGAGATTGCTGACTGCTACTGGAATCATGGGATGGTGAGAGTCCGAGAGGAACGTGTCTCAAAGTAGATAATAAAACTAGTTTTTGTCACTGTTATGCCGCAGCATCACTGCAGCATTAGTCTACTGGAATTTGGTTTAACGTATCATCACAAGTCTTACACCCTTGCTTCTCTTTCATTATTGTTAATTAGAATCTGTGATAATCATCAACCAACCAACCAAAGATATTTTCTTCCAAATCGTCATCTGAAATCACTTCTTTCATCATACTTTAATGGCAATTTTAACTCCAATCTCTGTGGGACGATATTCGGTATTTTACCACTTTATTACTTGAGAGACGACATAGTTCCGTATAAGTATACTTGCTTATTGGTTCTATTAGCACACGTCTGTAGGTGTATTCAAAGAATTCACATCACCAAGTTTTTGGCGCCGTTGCCGGGGATTGGTAAGCTAAAAGTCTATAAAAGTATTTTAAAAGATTTGATTTTTCTAAGCACCGTTGGGTATTTTAAAGATTTTCTGAAAGTGGTGTATGCCAAGAATATCACGTGGGGAACTTTTCGAGTTGGATCCGGATATTGAGAGAACTTTTCATCAAAGAAGAAGAATTCAAAGAACATCAAACTCTCTCAATATGGACGGACCCCCACCCGGTTTTGAAAATAGACCACCAAATCCACCACCTTTAGAAAATCCCGTTCGGCCACCTTTGGAAAATCCCGTGAGACCACCTTTGGAAAATCCCGTGAGACCACCTTTAGAAAATCCAATTCGGCCTCTGCCATTCTTTGTGAATAATCATCAAAATCCACCACTTTTTGGTAATCCACTGTTTCAACCATTTCAACAAAATCCGCCTTTTCAACAAAACCCACCACATCACAATCATAACAATGAGGAAGGAGATGATAATGGATCTATTGGTAATGTTGAACCACTTAATATCATTGATCTTGCAAACTCGAAAGATGGAAGAATTATGGACTACACAATCCCAAATTTTGAGCAATTAAATTCTGGGATTGTTAGGCCACAATTAGATACTTTACATTTTGAACCAAAACCCATCATGTTTCAAATGTTGCAAGCCAATGGTCAATTTGCCGGATTACCCTCGGAGGATCCCCATTCCCATTTAAAATCTTTTATGGAGATCACCGATGTTTTTCTAATCCCGGGAGTTTCACCGGAAGCCTTAAGGCTTACGTTGTTCCCATTTTCTTTAAGGGATAAGGCAAGAGTATGGTTCAATTCATTAACACCAGGTTCAGTACCATCTTGGGGTGATATGGCTGAAAAGTTTTTGCGAAAGTATTTTCCACCTACCCGTAATGCTAAGTCCAGAAACGAAATTTGCATGTTTAAACAAATGGACGATGAAGCAATTCCCGATGCTTGGGAAAGGTTTAAAGAATTATTAAGGAAATGCCCTCACCATGGCATTCCATACTGTATTCAACTTGAGACATTTTACAATGGACTTGATTCCAATGCAAAACAAATGCTCGATGCGACTTCAGGAGGGGCCTTTACCTTTAACACCTACAATACAGGGTATGAAATTCTTGAAAAGATTTCCGCAAACAATGGACAATGGGCTGATCCAAGAGCTCAAATTTCAACTCAAATGAAGTCTGTCGGGTTGCATGAGATTGATGCATACACTGCATTGATAGCTCAGCTTGCTTCCATGACCAATATGCTTAAAAACATCACTTCAGGTCAAGGAGCGCAGCCACCTGTCACCAAATCTCCTGCACCTGTCCTTTCTGTGCAATGTGTATGTTGTGGTGATGAACATTCTTATGAACACTGTCCTCATAATTCTGAATCTGTAAACTATGTTCAAAACAGACCGAATCCTCACTCCAACACATACAATGCCAGTTGGAAGCAGCATCCTAATTTCTCTTGGAATAGTCCATGTTTAAACCCACCTGCACAAAAGCCACAAGGGAACTCTAATTTTCAAAATCAAGCAAGCAGTTCTCAAAACCATTACAAGGGAAATTTTCAAGGCAACCATTATCAGAACTACCGTAACCAAGGTTTTCAAAACAATCAACCACCTTTTCAAAACCAGAATCATGCACCTCCACATGATGACTCAAATCTTTCTTTGGAAGCACTCATGAAAGGGTTTATGACCCAAACTCAAGCTTCAATCAGAAATCTTGAAACTCAAGTCAGTCAACTTGCTTTAAATCAAAATACTAGGGCCTCAGGAACTTTGCCTAGTAATACTGAAATCCCAAAGGCCCCAGGAAAGGAACATGTGAAGGCTGTGACTCTTATCCAAGGCCAATCCTACTCCAGAAATTCAGGTTATTCCAACACCACCAATCCTAAAAGGAGACCAAGATCCTAAGATTAAATTTTCAAATCCGACCAATGTGAACAAAAGCATATTGGAACCATCTGGCTCAAAACTTTCAAACAATGTTGTTATCAAACCAATTCCCCCTTACATCCATTATCCCCAAAGGATGAGGAATAAGAAGGAGGAATTGCAATTTAAAAAGTTTTTAGATGTTTTCAAACAATTGCACATCAACATACCTCTTGTTGAAGCAATCGAGCAGATGCCCAACTATGCTAAGTTCCTGAAGGATATTTTGAGTAAAAAGAAGAAGCTGATTGAATATGAGACTGTCACCCTCACTGAAGGTTGTAGTGCTCTGTTTTCCAACAAAATACCCCCTAAGCAAAAAGATCCAGGGAGTTTTACCATTCCTTGTTCAATAGGTGGGAAGGAAGTTGGACAAGCCTTGTGTGATTTAGGTGCCAGTGTCAACCTCATGCCCTTATCAATTTTCAAAAGTTTAGGGATAGGAGAGGCAAGACCTACCACTGTCGAACTCATCTTAGCAGACAAGACCATTGCCTATCCAAATGGTAAGATTGAAGATGTGTTAGTCCAGGTTGACAAATTCATTTTTCGGCTGATTTTATCATTTTAGACTTTGAGGCTGATAAAGATATTCCTATTCTTTTAGGAAGACCTTTCTTAGCCACGGGTAGAACTTTGATAGACGTCCAGAAAGGAGAATTGACCATGAGACTTCACGACCAAAAAGTCACATTCAATGTTTTCAATTCCTTAAAGTACCCTAATGATATGGAAGACTGTTCAAGCCTAAGTACCATTGAGTCATTATGTCATGAGGAAGAAGTCAACCAGACCTATAGGATAGAAGAGGAGGATGATGAAGAAATTGAGGAATATGATGATGATGAAATTCCCATAGAAAAGGAAACTGTCCCTTTGGTTGCTGCAGCATTTGAGCTGCTGGAAAATAGTGAGCAAAAACCGACCATTCCGTCCATAGTCTCACCACCCGACCTGGAGTTGAAGAAACTCCCATCTCACCTGAAATATGCCTTTCTAGGAAAAGAAGACAAATTACCTGTTATCATATCAGCTACCCTAGAATTGCATCAGGAAAAGAAGTTGGTGGACATGTTGAGATTACACACCAAAGCCATAGGTTGGACCATTGCTGACCTTAGGGGGATTAGTCCCTCTATTTGTCAACATAAGATCATCCTAGAAGAGAAGAATTTCAAGTCCATAGAACCGCAAAGAAGGC
The DNA here is from genome assembly GCA_033807775.1 of Saussurea involucrata. Classification (NCBI taxonomy): domain Eukaryota; kingdom Viridiplantae; phylum Streptophyta; class Magnoliopsida; order Asterales; family Asteraceae; genus Saussurea; species Saussurea involucrata. The sequence goes on along the minus strand of CM066320.1, from coordinate 223,326,918 downwards.
TAAACCCTGTCATGAAAGAAGTCGTGAAAAAGGAAATTTTGAAATGGTTAGATGCAGGAATTATTTTCCCAATAGCCAGTAGTTCTTGGGTTAGTCCAGTCCAATGTGTGCCTAAGAAGGGTGGGATCACTGTCATTTCTAATGACAAGAATGAACTCATCCCGACTAGAATAGTCTCCGGATGGAGAATTTGCATGGACTACCGTAGACTAAACAATGCTACTCAAAAAGACCATTTTCCTTTACCTTTTGTTGATCAAATGTTGGACAGGTTAGCTGGAAAAGAGTTCTACTGCTTCTTGGATGGATACTCAGGTTACAATCAGATAGCCATAGCATCGGAAGATCAAGAGAAGACTACTTTCACTTGTCCTTTTGGCACTTTTGCTTTCAGGAGAATGCCCTTTGGACTTTGCAATGCACCTGCTACTTTCCAAAGATGGATGATGTCCATATTCTCTGACATGCTTGAAAAATCCATTGAAATATTTATGGATGATTTTTCTGTTTATGGTTCATCTTTTGATCATTGTTTGGAAAATCTAAAACAAAGTCTTGAAAGGTGTGAAGAAACTGACTTGGTTCTTAACTGGGAAAAATGTCATTTCATGGTTACAGAAGGAATTGTCCTTGGTCATTTAATTTCAAAAAGAGGAGTTGAGGTAGATAAAGCTAAACTTGAAGTTATTGAAAAACTACTTGAACCAACCACTGTTAAAGGAATCAGAAGATTTCTCGGCCATGCTGGTTTTTATAGACGTTTCATAAAAGATTTTTCAAAGACTTCAAAACCTTTATGTCTATTATTACAGCAAGACCAAAAATTTGATTTTGATAAGGATTGCAGAAATGCATTCCTTACTTTAAAGAAAGCTTTGGTAACTGCTCCAGTGGTTGTTGCTCCTGAATGGGACAAACCTTTTGAAATCATGTGTGATGCAAGTGATTGGGCTGTTGGTGCAGTTTTAGGTCAGAGAAAAGAAAAGATTTTTCATACCATCCACTATGCAAGCAAAACCCTAAATGAAGCTCAAATCAATTACACAACAACTGAAAAAGAGTTATTAGCAGTGGTTTTTGCATTTGAAAATTTTAGATCATATTTGATGGGAGCTAAAGTCATTGTTCACACTGACCATGCTGCCATCAAATATCTCATTTCAAAGAAAGATGCAAAACCAAGGCTAATAAGATGGGTTTTGTTATTGCAAGAGTTTGACTTAGAAATTGTTGATAGGAAAGGGGTGGAGAACCAAGTGGCTGATCACTTGTCTAGGTTGGAAAAGTTAGTTGAAAGTAGGGAAGGTGGAGACATCATAGAAACCTTCCCTGATGAAAAGATCCTTATGGTGCAAACTCAACTGCCATGATTTGCTGACATAGCTAATTATTTGGCTTGTGGCATCAAACCCTCTGATTATACTCACCATATGCTGAAGAAATTTCTCCATGATTGTAAATTCTATATATGGGATGATCCTTTTTTTGTTTAAACTTGGTGCAGATCAAATACTGAGAAGGTGCATCCCTGAAGCAGAAGTGGTAGCAATTTTGCAACATTGCCACCAATCAGCTTATGGAGGACATTTTGGAGGCCAAAGAACAGCAGCTAAAGTTCTTCAATCAGGTTTTTATTGGCCAACTCTCTTCAAAGATGCCCATAACTTTGCACAGAGGTGTAATGAATGTCAAAGAAGTGGTTCCATTTCTCAAAGAAATGAAATGCCTTTAAATGGGATCTTGGAAGTTGAATTGTTTGATGTGTGGGGAATTGATTTTATGGGTCCATTCCCACCATCAAACAATTGCCAATACATTCTTTTTGCTGTTGATTATGTGTCAAAATGGGTTGAGGCAATGGCATGTGTTTCAAGCGATGCAAAAACTGTTGTTAAGTTCTTACAAAAACAAATTTTTACAAGGTTTGGTACACCCCGTGCACTAATTAGTGATGAGGGTACCCATTTTATAAACAATTTGTTGAGTAAAGTTATTGAAAAATATAATGTGAAACACAGAGTTGCCACTGCTTATCATCCACAAACAAATGGTTTAGCTGAACTCTCAAACAGGGAAATTAAAGGGATTCTAGAAAAGGTTGTCAAGCCAAATAGAAAAGACTGGGCTTTCAAGTTAGATGATGCTTTATGGGCATACAGGACTGCTTTCAAAACACCTTTAGGTATGTCCCCATACAAGTTAGTCTTTGGAAAAGCTTGTCACCTCCCTTTAGAGTTAGAACACAAAGCATACTGGGCTATAAAAGAATTGAACATGAACTTAGATGAGGCTGGTAACAAAAGAAAGCTACAACTCTGTGAACTAGAGGAACATAGGAACGTGTCCTATGAGAATGCCAAGCTCTATAAAGAGAAAACCAAAAAATGGCATGATAATAGAATTAAACACCGAGAGTTGAAAGCCGGTCAGAAATGTCTTTTGTTCAATTCCAGGCTGAAATTGTTTCCTGGTAAACTAAAGTCTAGATGGTCAGGCCCATTTGTAATCCACAAAGTTTATCCATATGGGGCCGTAGACTTAGTTAACCCGGAAGACAACACTGTGTTCAAAGTAAATGGTCAGAGAGTAAAGCTATACCATGATGCTGCAGCATCTCCACAGTGCTATCCTGTGGAGGTGATCTCCTTGTGCTAAAAAGTTCAGACAAAAGATGGGAACTATCTTAAAGTTCCAAAACCTTTGTACATATTATTTTAATGTTTTAGGATAAGATTCTGTATTACTTGCATTTAATGTGTTCGTTAGGGTGCAGATAAAGTGAAAGAAAGAGGTTCGCCAAGAAAAAGATCAAAAGTAATTTTTGGGAAAAGTCTAGAATAACAATTGTCATATGAGAATTACCAGGGGTATTATGGGAACTTCAGTTCATTTTTTTAAAAAAAAGAGAGAAGGCATCATAAGCTATTTTTATAGCTTGCGCTCATCGTACATACTGATGTCTCCATCTTGTACAACCTTAACTTTTACCCATTGTGTAAAGAGCCTTTTCCCTAAATTACAGTTGTAAAACACCACAACCCTCTTCTAATTTCAGATAAGTACCACATCCATCTCACCATCCTTTCAACTTCCATCATTTCCCTCTCTCTCTCTCTAAACCGTATCTCACTCTCTCCTCTCTGTATCTGCCATCGAAACCCATCCCCAAGAACAACAAAAAAAACCATGCAAGGTCTTCTTCTTGATCGATCTCAATGGCTCGAGTCAAAAGAGCTGCACCGAAAAACCCTAATGTGGACGAGAATCACCCTGTTCGGAGGAGCGGACGCAAGCAAGCGGTAGTTCGGCCTCCGGCCACCACCACTCGACCACCAGAAACCGTGATGCTCGAAGATGACTCCACCACACCGATGAAACTAACCGAAATGTTGAGAAAGAGAAAGCATGCACTCGTGAGTGGAACCTCTAAGGCCACAACCAACACTGATGAACCTGTTGAAGTTGCGAAGACCGCCATCACCGAACCGTCTGAGGTCATGAAACCGACTGATGAACCTGCTGAAATCACGACAACCACCACCGCCGAGCCTACTGGAGTCGTAACCACAACCATAGAACAACCTTCAAGCACCATGGCTTTGGTGCTTCACTCTAAAGAGGTACATTCTAAACCACCTACTCCTAAAACCAACCCTATCAATACATTGGAAGATGATTCTGACAGACCCATTGTATCTGCCACGATAGATACCCAAATCTTTTCAAAAAAGGGACCAATGGAATCATTTTCCGGTGTAGCCCCTGAAAATATAACCACCGACCCTAATGTTGAAGCTGAGAAAACGAAAACAGGGGAGGGGGTGACTCAAACAGAAAAGGAAGGGGAAGGGGTGAATGATAATGAGAACAATGGGGAGGAAATAGCTCATGTTGAGACGGTGATAACAGATTCAGGGGTAGAAATAATTCAAACCGGGGGTGGAATAGTTGAGAATGAAGAACGAAGGGGAGAGAAATTGCCCGACTTAAATGAGAGTTTGTTCTGTTCGGATGATGAATTGTTGATTGCAACCCTTAGACCTAAGAAGAGAAAGGCCTTAGGAAAAATCCATGCCACTAAAACCACAACACATCCTAGAAAGAAGACTAGGAGAAACATGGAAGAAGGTGAGCCATCTAGAACTAAAGCAGGGGAAACCAACTGCCATGCTGCAGCATCTATGCAGCATGAGCAGTCTGTTAAGAAGAAGGGTAAGAAGGGTAAAGGGAAGGCAGATGAGAGAGATGGATTTATACCAAGACCACAGAAACCACACCACGGTTTCAGTTCCAAAGCCGCATTTAGGGTATGGTCTAAGTTCCAAACCAAAGTAGGCTTACCCGATAAGGGTTTTGATGAACAAAGCCTTCGAGAATATCAGTTTATTAGCCAAGTCATAGATTCCCTAGGACTTGAGAAACTTTGCCAAGTCTACACCCATTACAACCTCAGCCTTATTCGGGAGTTTTACTGTGAACTCTATGCGAACTCATCTCCAAAACTCCATGTTAGGGGTGTCCCAATCAACATGACATCCAAACGAATCAACCGATACCTAAACCTGTCACCTCCAAAGAAGACTGAATATTCTAGGTTGTTGCAACATGCTACTCATGATGATTTGGCTGAAGTTGTGGCTATCTTAGGAAAGCCAATATCTGATTGGGAGTCCCATGCCAGTTTGATGCTAAGAACCTTTCAAGCACGAAACTTGACTGCTAATTCAAATGTTTGGATTAATCTGGTACGACATGATATCTTTCCTACTACTCACGACAGCTCCATTTCGGTAGAAAGGATGCTGTTGTTGTATTGTTTATTGACAGAAAAGACGATAAATCTAGGACGAATCATTCTGGGGAGTATGCGGGAGTGCGCAACCAGGGTGCGGGGAAAATTTTATTTCCCTGGTATGCTCACTCAATTGTTGATAGAGGATGGTGTGCCGCAATATACGGACGACTTGATCGTCAAAGAGCAGCGGGAAAAATGGGTAATCGATATGAGGACGGTGGTTCGCTTGACAAACAGGAAAGAAAAAGGGATGGAGTCGGCTGACATGATGAGTGTGATCCAGGATCTGCTAAATCAAAATGGGGCTGTGATGGAAGCAATGAACAAACAGAAAGAAGAGTTCATGACAAAGTATGAGAATTTGAGGAAAGAATTGGTAGCGGCTGTGGAAGCAAAGAAGAATAAAGCTGAGGAGGGATATGCTGTGGAGAAAGAGGTGATGCGTTTGCAACATAGGTTGGAAGAGAAGAAAGCCAAAATAACCAAACTGAAAGCGGAAAAATCAGAGCTAGTGGAGGCAAATGCGAAGTTGAGAGCAGAAGCTGCTGCCCAGATAGGTGCTGCAGCATCCAGGGGAGAAGGACCCCACAAAACCACTGCTTTTGGGATCAGACAGCCTACTCACGTCTGAGTAGGGCAGGTTAAATCACACCCTTACGCTCCATGTTCTGTTAAGTTTTAGTTAATTGAGTCTGGGATATGTTTTTACACTTTTTAGGTGTATTTTGCATGCGTTAAATACATGATTAGTACGTGGATAATTGTTCGCATAACCCGAATAATTCTGAAAAGTCCAAGTTTCATTTCTAGGGGTGATTGATGCTAGAACTAGAATCACACTTGCTTGGGACACAATTTGGTCCACATTGATCACAAGTCACAAAAAGGATCTATGCTTTTATTCCTTGTTCACATTTTTAGCCACCTTGTTCTTTTGCTATACACTTCTTTTTCCCTTACAATGAGGACATTGCAAATTCTTTAGTTTGGGGTGGGGGTGCCTAAAAATGGCAAAAGAAATTGGCAAGAGCAAAGCTCATCAAAAATAAAAATCATAGATTGCCACGTGGTTTAAAACACCGAAAATACCCCATAGGGGTAGGTGTATGCATTCAACAAAGAAAAGAGCCAAAAAGTGCCAAATTTGAAAATTTTCAAGGTTGATACATGGGGTGTGAAAAGGCTAAGGTGAGAAAAGATGTGCCAAAAGAGAGAAACCCAATTCACCGAAAGGCTTTAGTAATTTGTGATGATGAATGTGTGACCATGACGAAAAGAATGTGATGCTAGCATATGGTTGAAAATTGCATTTAGATTTTGTTTTCTTTGGTTACTTTGGATTTATGAAAGGTTATGCTTTGCACAATTGACATTACCAATTTCATGACTTGCACTTAATGCTCATATCGTGCAAAATTCTAACAAATTGAGTCTTTTCTTTTGTCTTTTTATTGCTTGGGGACAAGCAAAGTTCTTAGTTTGGGGTGGTGATAAGTGCTCAATTTTGAGTATTTACGCACTTCCTTTTTAGTCTTTTTATAGAATTTTGCGCTTTAAAATCCCAACTTGAGTCATCTTTTTACTTCTTTTCTCTTTTAATATATTGGAGCTAAGGTTTGTGGTTTACTTGTACTATTTAGGGTGAATGGCTAACGTTTGGTACAAATTGCAAATCCTTGGTTATCACAGGCAAATGCTGCAGCATGGCTGGAGCATGAATCTGACGGTTTTTGAAGAAGGTGAATTGGCAAATGGCTAAAGTGGAGTGGAGTGGAAATGGCTATTCTTTTGACCGATGGTTTTTCTTTTGTTCAAGTGGTCCTTACATTATCTGCAGCTGGCCAAACTCTCTAGTTATAATTCAAGTCTTTTGTGTACTTTTTAGTTAACTTATGACTAGTTTAGTTAATGTAACTCAATGAAGCTAGTTAGTTGTTACACTTTTGGCCCCTCTATTGGTACTATAAATAGAGGGCTTGGGGTCTTGTAAGAGACATCTTGATATCTAAAAAAAAACAACCTCTGGAACTGATTAAAATCAGTCCACATTCTCTCCTTTATTCCCCAGAAATATTCTTCTTGTTCTTAGTGTTCTTCATGTTCTTCAAGTCTTCTTTAAATCTTCTTCTACCCAGATGAATGCTTGCAGCAACCTTCGTAACACCCAGTGACTGTTTTTAATCGCTTTCTTTAGATCCATTGTTCGTCTTTAATATTGTCATTTACTTTACGTCTTTAATTTTCTGCACTTCATTTCAGTATTCCACATTATTGTATTCACTTTTCGCTTTACATTATTGTCATTTACTTACTTGTAATTTATTGTTCTTGTCATATTAGTTATAGCCAATTACAAGTCATTTACTTACCAAGCATCATGTTTACATTCCAAGTCTTTTACTTTTGCTTTCTTGTATTTATTATCATGAGTAGCTAAGCATAAAAGCTTGGGTGTAAGGCAAAGGGTGATATGTTAATCAAAGGAAGGTAGGCGTTTTTGTGGCAAAAATGATGTTTTATTATTCCAACCCAAGTTCTATCAAGATAATACAATCCCTTGACAAATTGATCACTTTGATAGTGTTAAAGTGTCATGGACCTAGAGATAGGCCATTGAATAGCACGTCAATTTGGATGACATTAGGGGTAATATCGAGAGAGTTACTTGCAACGAGAGTTGTTACTTTTGTTTTCTAAAAATGATTCATTCTTGATAAGTTATCTTTTTCTCAAAGGGTTAAAATGGAGTAGACTTAGAGATAAGCTACTTAGGAATACATAAAGTTGGGAGGTACGGGGGTTATATCGAGAGAGTAACTTTTAACAAAGAGAATTTGTTTCGCCGTATACTTTGAGAACTCCATTCCATCGTTCCTTTACCTTTGGTTCTGCTCAGAGATGAGATTGCTGACTGCTACTGGAATCATGGGATGGTGAGAGTCCGAGAGGAACGTGTCTCAAAGTAGATAATAAAACTAGTTTTTGTCACTGTTATGCCGCAGCATCACTGCAGCATTAGTCTACTGGAATTTGGTTTAACGTATCATCACAAGTCTTACACCCTTGCTTCTCTTTCATTATTGTTAATTAGAATCTGTGATAATCATCAACCAACCAACCAAAGATATTTTCTTCCAAATCGTCATCTGAAATCACTTCTTTCATCATACTTTAATGGCAATTTTAACTCCAATCTCTGTGGGACGATATTCGGTATTTTACCACTTTATTACTTGAGAGACGACATAGTTCCGTATAAGTATACTTGCTTATTGGTTCTATTAGCACACGTCTGTAGGTGTATCTGTATGAATCAAGTGTACTTTATTCACTGATCATAAGAGCCTACAACATGTCGTTGATAAAAAAGAATTGAATATGAGGCAAAGGCGTTGGTTAGAACTACTTAAAGACTACGATTTTGAATTGCATTACCATCCTGGTAAGGCAAATGTTGTAGCTGATGCTTTAAGCAGAAAAGAGTATAGTGGGTGTTTAAAAACGACTAATGTTAGGATTGACGTGACATCAAGATTGATTGATAGGATAAAGGAGGCACAAGCGGAAGCCTTACGGGAAGAAAATCTGAAAGAAGAAGTGATGAGCAAGCAACATCTTCAATTGACTGAAGATAGCCGTGGAATTAAGTTGTTTCAAGGTCGTGTTTGGGTACCAAAGATTGGAGGAAATCGAGAGTTAATTCTCAAAGACGCCCATAGATCTAAGTATTCTATACATCCTGGGAGTACTAAGATGTATAGGGATCTGAGGTTACACTATTGGTGGCCGGCTATGAAAATAGATGTGGCACAAATAGTAGAAAGGTGTATGACATGTTCGTTGGTAAAAACGGAACACCAAAGGCCTTATGGAAGTTTTCAATCGTTGGAGATCCCGGAATGGAAATGGGACAAGATTACCATGGATTTCATAACGAAGTTACCGAGAACGCAAAAGGGTAACGACACAATTTGGGTAGTCGTGGATCGCTTGACTAAGAGTGCACATTTTCTAGCTATGAAAGAAGCGTCACCAATCGATAAGTTGGCAAAGTTGTATATTGATGAAGTGGTGTCAAGGCATGGTATACCGGTGTCTATAGTTTCGGATCGTGATAGTCGGTTTACCTCGAGGTTTTGGCAGTCACTTCAAGAAGAATTGGGTACGAAGGTCAATTTGAGCACTGCTTACCATCCACAAACTGACGGGCAAAGTGAAAGAACCAATCAAACTTTGGAAGATATGTTAAGATCGTGTGTGTTAGATTTTGGAGGTAACTGGGACACACATCTACCGTTAGTAGAATTTGCGTATAACAATAGTTACCATTCTAGTATTGGAAGAGCACATTTTGAAGCCTTATATGGTCGGAAATGTAGAACTCCAGTTTGTTGATTAGAAGCTGGTCTTAGCAGTTTACTGGCCCAGAACTTGTGCAACAAACAGCTGACAAAGTAAAAGAAATTCGGCAACATATGAAGGCAGCTCAAGATCGGCAAAGGAGTTATGCTGATCCGAAAAGAAGACCAAAAGAATTTCAAGTTGGGGAGCGTGTAATGCTTAAGGTATCCCCATGGAAAGGTGTGATAAGGTTTGGTAAACGCGGAAAGTTGAGTCCTCGTTTTCTAGGACCTTTCACTATTACTAAGAGAGTTGGATTGCAAGCATATCAGTTGGATCTTCCACCTGAATTGGAAGGGATCCATAATATCTTTCATGTTTGTTACCTTCGGAAATGTTTGGTCGAAGAGGATAATGTGATTCCACTTAATGAGGTAAGGGTGGACGAAAAGAGCCGATGTGTGGAAGAACCAGAGGCAATTTTAGAAAGGTCAGTTAGAAAGTTACGTAGTGGTAAGGAAGTGGTTATGTTAAAGGTACAATGGAAGCATCATCGAGGTACTAATGTAACTTTAGAATCGGAAGAGGACATGAAGGTTAGATATCCTCACTTGTTTACCTAACTTTGATTTCGGGGACGAAATCATCTTCAAGTTGGGGAGTATTGTAACATCTTGAATTTTGGTTATATTATATTTTTAATATAAGGGAAGTTGTTTTGTAAGTATGTGTAAGTTGTGCTATATTTACTAAAATATAAAGCTATGAGGTTAAAAGCATGAAAAGTCAAATTTTGGAGCTAACTTTGATATTATCCAAAGTAGAAGGTGTGTGGGGTCATTTAGGGATAGTATGTGTGGTTAAGGGGCTGAGTTTGGTGAAAATATATGATCTTTTGTGTTGGGTCGGTTTAGAGAGAAATCAGAGGAGAGAAAAGAAGAGAAAGAAGAAAAAGAGGAAAAACTCAAGAATAGTCATCATAAATTGGTAAGGAATTAATCTTGGATTCAGATATGGTTGGTTGTAATTGCTTAGTTATGAACATATTTGTTTATTCAAATGGATTTTTCAGAATCGTTAACAGCAGTTCGAATCTCTGATTTGTGCAAGATGTGGTTTTAGTTTCTTAAGGTGAGTTCATTCACTTTTTGATTAAATACATGCTTTCTGTCAAATTAAATGTTAAGACACACGTATAAACTGTTTTGGGACTGTATGGTTGTGTTTAAAACAAGCTGAATGGAACAGACATGGCTTTGGGATGAATTTTTAGGCTGCAGGTCGTAGTTTCCGGGTAAACTGATAGTATCCGGAAACCTCTGAGATGAATGTTCCCGGACAAGACGAAGTATCCAGTAAGTCTTAAGTTTCTTATAGTTTCCGGATATATTGAGTTACCGGATGGTACCCGAATTACCTTGGTTTCCGGTTGTCATCCGGATTAGTGAAGTATCCAGAAAGATAATGTATCCGGAAAGATGATGTATCCGGAAAGTTGGTGTATTCGATAAGTCTTGGGTATCCGGAAAACTTGTGTTGTCCGGTCACTTTTGTAGTACTCAGGAACTTTAGGATTTGCTGACTTCTAAACAGGTACAACTTAGGAATTGAAATGTAATTCTAGTAGCTTGAACATACTTACAGCTGAATGGTAGGTAGTTAGGCCTAATGACTGTTCTAGCTTGATACTAGACAGGTGCGTAGTAAGTGTAATGGATCCATAGGCACTAGTGGTTATGTACACGTGGAATAGATGAAGATTAATCGTTATTCCGATGTGTGTGAGAAATCGTGAAATAAACGTAATTCCCGATTTCTAAGGAAGAAAAAGGGATTGACATAAGTAATTGTAATCTCTACTTTCTTTCCAATAAATGGGCATGTGTTATTGCGATTTATTGGATATGAGCCTTAGTCTAGAATCCGTTAAGATTCGTAGTGCGACTCTGGACCATGAGAAATGACTGACTTCGGGCCAGGTCGTAGTCATGGAATTGGAACATGAGAAATGATTGACCTAGTGTCAGATCGTAGTCATGTAATCGGGTTTATCCCCGCTATGGAAGGATGGTTATGCGTATGGTAAGAAAAAAAGTAAACCAGGTTTGTCATGCCTTGTTTACATTGATTTATACAAATATTATTTTGAAACCGAATGTTCTCACTAGGCGTTAGCCTAATTGTTTCAAATGATGTTTTCTTACCAGGTACTAGCTCAGGAAAGTAAAAGGGATGTGGGACGAGCGTTTTGAGATAGCGAAGGAGTCAATTAACGAAAGGGGATTTTGATGGACTGCTTAGATAACTTGGTTAATCTAATTATAATGACATGATTAGATTAATAGGTTATTTGAAGGATTCCGTATTTGTAAATATAACTCCTCACAGTTAATTCATTTCTTATAAAAGTTTGTATGTAATTTAATCATAACTTGTTATAAATTAAGTTTTAAATTAGCTCTGATTCTAGGATGTTACATCATGAATATGACAACCCTCAGTATGTCATAATATCATATTCGAGAGCACCACTACGAATCATCACGGATTCTAGTTTACAGCTCATGTCCAAGAACTTACAATTAAGCGCCATGCGTTTTCCTAAAATGGAAGTAGAAATAACAACTATATCTTTCCTATTTCTAATTTATAAATAGAAAACAGAAACAACAACAATACTTTGTCTATTTCACGTTTCCACATCTTCATTACGAATAGCAATTATACCTTGCCTGTTCCTTCTTTTCAAGGATACACGGGAATAGCAATTATACTTTGCCTATTCCACGTCTCCATGTTACAATACGAATAACAATTATACTTTGTCTATTCAATCATTTCAACATGAATAACAATTATACTTTGCCTATTCAATCATTTCAACATGAATAACAATTCTACTTTGCCTATTCAATCATTTCAATATGAATAGCAATTATACTTTGCCTATTCAATCATTTCAACATGATTAACAATTATACTTTGCCTATTCAATCATTTCAACATGAATAACAATTCTACTTTGCCTATTCAATCATTTCAACCTGAATAGCAATTCCACTTTGCCTATTCAAGCATTTCAACATGAATAGCAATTCTACTTTGCCTATTCAAGCATTTCAACATGAATAACAATTCTACTTTGCCTATTAAACCATTTCAACATGAATAACAATTCTACTTTGCATATTCAATCATTTCAACCTAAATAGCAATTTACTTTGCTTATTCAATCATTTCAACCTGAATAGCAATTCTACTTTGCCTATTAATTATATTTCCTATTATAAATGAGTATCAACTCAAATCACATACAACTCATATCATATTCACAATCGAGTTATATTTGTGTTCATACTGATAAATGATTAAGGTACTTTTCATATTCAGAAAACACTTAATTACGAAAAGATCTCATACATTGAGTTAATATTCATTCGGACACTATTCATCCAAAATCACTATTCATCCGGAACACTATTCATCCGGAATCACTATTCATCCGGAATCACTATTCATCCGGAATTTCTATTCATCCGGATTCCCACTAAATTCCGGATCCCATTCCAATTCCGGATCCCATTTCAATTCCAGATCCCATCTTAATTCCGGATTTATATCGGAGCTCACGAATCCGATTCCAACACCGGAACTCACCGAGTCCGGATTTCATACCAGATCTCACCCAATCCGGAACCCATTCCGGATCCAATTAAAACCGGAACTAGACATCGGGACCTCGATACTGGGTATTCGATTGCACGTCAAATTTGCTCGAAAAACTCATCTAAGTTCAATTTTTTGGTCGATTTCATCTTCATACACATTTACCAATTCATTTAGATAGCTTAATACCAAATATCTCATTCAATTTCAAATAAAATCATTTGAAAGAAGATAAATTCACCTGGCAAATCTTGAGACGATACAGAACTTGATTTCTCAAACTCAACTTTCAATCCTAACGATTTTGATTTTGCTTCTTCTTCTTTCTTTTCTTCTCTGATGGACACCGACTCTAGAGAAAACTAATTGAGATAAAACTCAATTACTCAGCCGACCCAAACATTAAATATCAATCAACTATCCACTAATAACCAAATTCACCCTGAAGTATTATAATTCACAAATAGTCCAAAACTTCGACTAATTACTCTTTCGACCCCTTCCTATTAAATATAATATAATGAAAAATCCGGGGTGTTAGATTTGAGATGTAGTTGCTCGTGGTATTTTTTTTTGAAAAAAGGACAAAAGCGTTAGAAAAACTCTATTTAGAAAAAAAAAAACAAATTACAAAAATAGGAAGGCATAACCCCCCCCCCCCCCAAAAAAAAAAAAATAAAATAAAGAAAATACCTCCCCTTGAAAGTGCTTACGCAAGACAATTAAGGACAATCTAACTCTAAAACCGATAACCGATTTAAAAACCCAATCCTCCTTACAAAAAATTCCCATATACATGACATAAGTATGAAGAATCACATAATGAAACTAGTGGTGGTAAGGGTCTGGGGAGTTCATAGCGCTTGTCCGGGTTCGAGTCCCACACGCAGCACTTGTGGCCACTGGGGATTATCTCAGGACTGCATTACTTCGCGGTCGGTGTGTTTGCCAGGGATGTACTGGGCCGAAGGCCCAGGAACCCTATCCAAAAAAAAAACTAGTGGTGTTTGATGCAATGACAATGGATAAAATCAAGGAGGCATGTTCATAAATACTAAGGGATGTGATCCTGTGCTATGCATGTTTGAAAGAGAGGGAACCACTGCTCAAGCAAGAGATGTTCATCGAAGTGAAAAAGAGGCATTTTGTTAAGGCCATGTTGAGTGAATAAGGGAGAGGGAGAGACAGATAGAGGAGATTGTTTTTTATTTAAAAGATGATTTTTTTAAAAATATTATGATAAATAAAAAGGTAAAAATGGTTATTTCACCTACTTATTTAAGAGCATTGTGGACGGATGTTAGATAAGAGGACCAATTCTTTTATAAAAAAACAAACGTTGAAGATTTTTTGTAAAATATATAAAATTTCAGGATCAATTTTTGTAATTGTCACTAAATTATTGGCCCAAATCACTATTTTTTGATTTCGATTTCGTTTTCGTTTTGGTCCAATCCAAAGGTCAGCCATACCCCTGGGTTTGGGATGGAGGGAACATACTACCGTCGAGGGTAAAACTGTCAAAACAACCAATGATCGATTCTAGAAACAAAAATCAGTTCACAAGCACACGGTTGCATCCTTTTTCCTCACAACTCTGCTTCCAGAGCGACCTGCTTTCTGATTCACTTTGCTCTCTCAATCATCAAAAAGGCTTTAAATCGTTATACTTTACACCATTCTTGTGCAATCCTTTCATACTTGTTTATTTCAATTCCAAAATCGCAATCTAAAATCTCAATCCCCAAATTCTAGGGTTTTGGAACCCTTATTTTCAGGGTTTCAAATATCGGGTCTTTTCATCTTTAATTCTTTGTATCTAGGGTGGCTGTTGTTGTTTGTACAAATGTTTACAACGCAGCAAAGGGTAACACGTTCTCCATTATCGATAACACAGAGGACAGATGGACAGAAGGCTGGCAATACCACCAGACACGTATCTGGGAAGGGCAAGGCAGTGGCGTTTATCGATGGTCCGCCCTCTCCGCCGCCGCCGCCGCCACCGCCACTGGGGTTGTTGAATGAGAATCAGGCGAGTGCGGCGGTGGGGGGTGGGGATTTGGACGATTGGAGGCGGTTTAAGGAAGTGGGGTTGTTGGATGAGGCTACCATGGAGAGGAAAGACCGTGAGGCATTAGTTGAGAAGATTGCTAGACTTGAAAAGGAGGTATTTCTGCAAATTTTGCTGTCGAACGAACTTTATTTACTCAAAACCTTAATAGAGTACTTTTGTCATTGTTTTTTTTTATATCATATGCTAACCAAATATAATCATGAAATTCGAGTTTAGAAACTACAAAATCCAAAACCAGAATTCACATTTCGCCTTCAGAAGGCTACACACTGGTTTCTGTCGTCAACCCCATCACTAAGAATGACAACCAATGTTGATTTTGGTTGCAACATTATTGAATTGGAAGTACATCTTATGCCACCACTAAAAGTCCAGTTTACAATTTTTACTCAAGGAGTTATGGTTTTAATATATTTATTTAATTCTCCAATAAAGGGTCTTTTAATGCTTTTAAGTTGTAAGATGGATTTTCTTGGCATGGAGAGCATAAGATAATGTGGTTAATTCAGATTCAACGACAATTACAGAAGTTAGCATGCTAATATTTCAAGCTAAAAATGCAACAAATTTCTTAATGAAGAGTGTTGTATCTAAATGCCACTTTGTGTAGTAGGCTAGTAGGCTAGTAGCATATGTTTAGCAATCTAAAAGACAATACGAGACATCTTAAAATTTAAAGTCCGTACACATGATCTGATTTTAGCACTCAGAAGTTCTATAAACTCACTCTTTTGAGAACTGATGCGTGTGGGTATACCTATTGCACGTTGAATTACATTTTTCCAGGGGAAAGGTTATTGTGCTTGAGACATAGAGTGAGGCTAAATAGAATATTTTGGTTTATTGTAAAATTGATCATTGAAACACATTTTATCCTTTCCATCCCACAAAAATTGCAACATTTCTTTTTATGGCTAGAAGCCTAGAACTATCTTAAGATGATTGCTCCAACGCTTCCGCAAGCAACTACATTTGACTTCTTATCTCACCTAAGGCCTTGCAAATGCAAACTTGATGTAGATTTTGTTGCAATCTTTTACTAATGTGATTGTATTTGTCGTATTTATATTGTTAATATACTTGGCAACCTTTCTTCTAATTTTTAAAGTCCAAATCAATTATGATATAGTTAATGTTGAGGTTCTTTCACATGTTGTTGAAGATTACAAATACTTAGGGGGCGTTGGTTTATTTTCAGGAATGATAATGAAAATGAGGTAGAATGGGAATGATTAATTTCATTTCATTTTATTATATTATGGTATATTCCCATGTATTCCTTATGTTAAAAAAAGAAAAAAACCATTTTCCCATCATCACCGTCAGAGCACGTCAAGCATCACTCTCAACCACCCCGTTCATCTTCTTATGGTACATCTTTTATCTTCATTTGAATCCCATGGCATCTCCAAAACAACAAGAAACCATTTCTATCTCCACATGACATATCCATATTCATCTTCTTGATTTTATCTCCATTTTTTTATTTCACGTCTTATTTCATTTTCAAAAACAAAATAAAAAAATACGAAAACGAAATCATCTCCAGAGAGAGGGAACTGCAGATCTGTAGAAGAGGGACTCATATCTCCGTTTTCATCTTCTTGATTTCCTCTTCATCTTCTTCATGTCATCTGTGTTTGGAGAGTAATATGTTGGAGGTGGGGCTAGGGTTTCAGGGAGACGAAGAGTGTGCTGCCATGGAAGAGAGAAAAGGGAAAAGTGTCTATTCCCCCCAAATTGGAGAGGAATGATTTTTACCCAAATCTATTATAACGATTGATTGATTTTCATAAACCAAACACCAGTTTTCATTCCATTTTCATTCCTTATTTGAACCAAACATTGTCAATGGTTATCATTTTCATTCCTTACCATCTAATACCCCCAACCAAACACCCCCTTAAACTTTTCACATTACAGCAGAATCTGATGGTTTCATTTTCTGTTTGTTGGAACCTTTACTTCTACCATATGTTGCAGATATTGAATGTCATGTATAATCATATTTACTTTTCTTTGTGTAGCTATTTGATTATCAGTATAATATGGGGCTCTTACTCATTGAGAATAAGGAGTTGACTGCAAACAGCGAGGAACTTAGAGAAGCCCTGGTAGAGACACAAGAAGTTGTTAAACGTGAGGAGGCTGCTCATTTGATGGCTGTATCTGAAGTTGAAAGGCGAGCAGATAACTTGAGGAAAGCTTTAGAATTCGAGAAGCGTTGCCGGGCTGATGTAAGAATAATTCTCCCTTTAACCAATAGAAGCATTTTGATGTGTTTATACTTATTACTGTAGCTTTATATAATTATTTGAATTGTAAGATGATATTCTATTTCATCCATTTTACTTTTTGAACATATGTGGTGCTTTCTTCTGCAGCTTGAGAAGGCGTTGCATGAATGTGATGAAGAGAATAAACAAATTAAACTTAGATCTCAGACTGATCTGGCTGATGCAAACACACTAGTAGCTGGTATTGCGGATAAATCTAGAGAGGTGGAAGAGAAGATGCATGAAGCTGATGCAAGGCTTGCTGAGGAAAACAGAAAGAGTTTGGAGTTGGACAGGAGATTGCAAGAGCTAGAGACTCGTGAAAGTGTGCTCCGGATCGAACGCCAATCCTTTATTGCAGGGTATGACATTGTGCTAAGGTTATTATCACAATTTGGATGAAAAGCATCATTTTTCTAGATCTATTTAATGTGATCACTTTACCTGTTTGTAGGCGAGAAGGGTGGGAAGATACATCTTCCAAACATAAAGAGGATCTGCGGGAATGGGAAAAGAAATTGCAAGTGGGTGAAGAGAGACTATGTGAAGGTCGTAGAATCATTAATGCAAGGGAGGAAAAGGTCAATGGAATCGAGAGGTACCTTAAACAGAAGGAGAAGGAAATTGAGGAGGCGCATAATAAGATTGAGTTGAGCATTTTGACATCAAAGAAGACAGAGGATGATATAAACAATAGATTATTGAACTTAATTGCGAAAGAGGAAGTATGTTTCTGATCTCTCTTTGATGTTAAAAAGTTTGTTATCCAAACGTCAATGATTTTAATTTGTTTTTTTTTTCTTTCTCATTGGGTTTCAGCAAGCAGAGTCAATTAGAAAGAATCTTGAGATTAAAGAAAAGGAACTGCTAGATTTGACCGAGAAGCTGACTGCAAAAGAAAGAGTGAGTTCTTACTTACTATTAGTTTCATTCTTCTGTTTGATTTTTGTCACTAATCATGTTTGTTTTGCTGCAGGTGGAGATTCAGAAGCTTCTAGATGCTCATAAAGATGCCTTGGATTCTAAACAGCGGGATTTTGACTTGGAAATGAAAAAAAAGAGGAAATCTATCGAGGATGATATGGGAAGCAAGGTAGAAGCTATTGAGCAGAAAGAAGATGAAATAAATCACAAGGAGGAAAAAGTGAAAAAGCAAGAGCAAGCTCTTGAAAAGAAGTCGGAGAGATTAAATGAGAAAGAGAAGGAGCTTGACATGATGTTGAGGGAACTGAGAGAGAAGGAAAAAGCTAGTAAAGCTGAGGCCAAAAAAATGGAGATGGACAAGAAACGGGTGCTTGCTGATAAAGAGAGTCTGGAAATTCTGAAAGTAAATACTGAAAAAGTTAGGGATGAAATCGTTCGAAAAGAGATACAAATTCAGGAAGAGATTGAAAAACTCAGAATTACTGAAGATGAAAGAACGGCATTTGGTCGTTTGCAGTTAGAGCTGAAAGAGGAGTTAAAAAAATGCCGACATCAGGAAGAGTTGATCATGAAGGAAGTTGATGATTTGAGGAAGGATAGAATGAAGTTCGAGGGGGAGTGGGAGGCATTGGATGAAAAGAGATCTGTTATCACTAAAGAATTAAGGGAATTTAGCGAACAGAAAGAGGCTTTGGAAAAACTACGACAAATTGAAGAAGAGAAATTGGAAAAAGAGAAACTTGCCACAAAAGATTACATTAAAAGGGAGTTGGAAGCTGTCAAATTGCAGAAAGAAACTTTTGCTGTTACAATGAACCATGAGCAGTCCCTTCTAACTGAAAGAGCTGAAAACGAGCGTAGACAATTACTTCATGATTTTGAACAAAGAAAAAGAGATCTTGAGGTGGATCTTCAGAATAGGCGAATGGAAATGGAGAAAAATATGCAGGAGAGAGAAAAAGCGTTTGAGGAGGAGCGGGAAAAAGAACTTAGTAACATTAGTTACTTAAAGGAGGTTATAAGAAAGGACATGGAGGAAGTGAAATCTGAAAGACGTAGAATAGATGGAGAGAAAAAGGAGATTGCTGAGAACAATCAGCGGTTAGAAGAAAACCAACTTGAGATGCACAAGGACATCGATGAGCTTGGTGTTCTTAGCAAGAAGATAAAGGATCAAAGGGAAGAATTTATCAACGAGAGAAATCGTTTTCTTGCATTTGTTGAGAAGCTTAAGAATTGCGGGGATTGTGGGGAGATCAGCAGGAGTTACCAACTCTCTGATCTGCAACTGGTTGAGATTGGAGACGATTCTCCTCTTCCAAAGACGCGATATGAAATTAGCGGAAGGTCCGAGGGCATTCTTGCTACTGCTCCAAACTTAAAATCTCCTAGTACTCGGGGTCTTGTTTCCTGGCTCAAGAAAGGTGCAACGGTGTTTAAGCTGTCCCCTCACCGAAAAACGGAGCATGAACATGATGAAAGCCTGGAAACACGTCTACCCGCGGAAGTGATCGTAGATAGAGAAGTTGAACACTCAAGCGTGCCAGCTCATACCGGGGGCGATGATCGCGATCAAAAGGAACCCGTTGGGATTGCAAAAGATTCACGTGATGCTGAACTTGTTACGCATGATGTGAAGCGGGAGGTAGATCATACGCTCCTGCCTTTAGCTTCTGATGATCAGAGTTACAGGGTGAGTCAGACACCTGAAGTTCCGGAAGGTTCTCAGCAATCAGAGATGAGAAGTGGTAGGGCGAAACCTGTGAGGAAAGCCAGAGTTGGAGGTCGGAAAAACCGCACTGTTGAGGCAGTGGCTGAAGAGGTCTCGTTTGAGGTAGACAACACTTCAAAAGAGGTTAATGAGGAAAGTCCCATAACTTCTAGCTATGCTGGAAGAAGAGGTGGGCCCACTACCAGGAAACGGGCCCATGCCCAAACCTCTTTAGTTAGCGGAAGTGAGATGGATGCTGTTGACAGTGAAGTTCATTCTGAAAGTGTAACAACAGGTGGACGCAGGAAGAGGCGGCAAACAGTTGCTCCCGCTGCAGAAACTCCTGGAGGAAGACGATATAATCTCAGACGACACAAGACGTAAGTTTTAAGCGTTTTGGGTGAGTAATTTGTGTATGCTAGGTTTTCTGGCAAAAAGCAGTGCTAGAAGTGTGGTTTGTTCTTTCTTAACTAAAGAAATTACGAGTCAATGTGAGAAGTTTATAAAGGGGGAAAATGTAAAAGCATACTTGTTATGTTAATTTTAAATTGCAGTGTGTGGAGAAGCAATTAATGCTGTATTTTTTTTTAATTTTTAATGCGCTCAAATCGTAAAATACTAGGTGCAATAAAAAGCGTAATCACATAAACTATAGCAGCCATGCCACTTGAACAAAAGCCATAAATTGATTCAGCTTTCTTTGTAAAGTTACCACCGTTAACATACATTGCATATATTATATACGCTCCCTCCGTCTACAAAGATTGCAACGTTTTGGGGTAGTGTTTGGCTATTAGTCATAGTCTCAAGAACCTTTTAGTGATCCCAAAACTAGGGGAATCTGATGGCTGCAAATCATATTCATTGTAACTATGAGAATGAGTATATAGGTAATTGGTTTGAGAGTTGCAAAAAGAAAACGGATGTTGCAATTTTTATGCGACACCTCAAAACTGCAGTTTTCATGGGACAGAGGGAGTACTATATATACGTTAGATGTGGGGTATTTTTATTTTAGTTTAGCGTGTTTATCTTTTGCTATATATTGGATCCCTTACAACCTCGAGTATTATGCTCTTGACTTTGTGAGTGTGTGCATTTTCAAATTATCTTAATTTGATTCGAAAGCGTAATACTCCTGTATTGACAATATGCTCAAGTTGCAATGTTTTGTTTATACTCTATTTTGGTTTGTCTTTCAATCGTATAAAAGCTATTGATATACAAGTTTGTGGAATATATATCTTCTTCCTAAAGTGTTGTAGATATGGATCCAAATATTCCCTTATTCTCCCCAAAAGTGTCCATTTTTGGCTTTTTACTTGATGTCTATTTCTCTAACTTCAAAACTGGTAGCAATTGCTTTGGTTGTGGAGTAAAATTTGTCACCACATTAATCTTTAACAAATGTATTTCCAAATAGAAACATTTTGGGTGGAGAGAACTGAATGATTTAAAAGCACCTAGTTTGAGTTTCCAAGATTGAAAGTGGAGTCTAATTCCATACCATATACTGAAATTAATGAATAGAGTTTGTGTTTTATAGTGACCATTAACTTACTGTTTTTGCATATAATATGATCAGTGGAGATGTTGCTCCTCAACCTGAAGCTTCTACCGATAATAGGAAAAAGAAGGGAGTTTCTGTGACTGGTTGTAAAAATGAAGTAATGGGTACAGAAGTTGCTAGTGAGGATGGCAGCACGGCTATGGTGCATGTCACAACTAGCAAAAGAGTTGACACTGAGATGTTAGATACGGCTGTAAGTCTATATAATTACTGTTTCCACCTTTACAGATAAATTTTTTGTGGTTTGATATGAATATTTGCGATTGTTGTATTGCAGTTCAAAACACCAGGAAATATCGTTGGCAGCAGCGAAGCCGTGAACTATGTTGAAAACACAGAAATAATTGAGAAGGTTAATGTTACCCATGAGGGCAGCAATCTAGATGAGGGCCAGAACTTATATAACAATGAGGAAGATGGTGACGAAGATGATGGTCATGATGATGATGATGATGATGATGATGGATCAGATCAACATCCTGAAGTGTCCATTGGCAAGAAAATATGGACTTTCTTGTCAACGTAATCAATCGTTATCTTTTTCTTTACAAGTTTTATGTAGTCCTCTTTGTGCTATTATTTCAACAATGAAGCCATGGCACTTTTTCTAGTTTTTCAGAGTTACCCTCATTTTAGATGGTAAAACATCTTCGGTTCATATCCATGTAGGCTAGTATGTTTTGTAGTTTTGCTTAATCTTTTTTTTTCTAGTCCCAAAACACTGTCCATTTTGGTGCGATCATTGTTATATACATGATTGATTTTTTACTGCATATTCTTGAAAGTGACCAGTAGTAGTATTAGGTGAGGTTTCCTTATAATAGTGTTAGATTTTGATTTACATTTATTGTTGAATATTGGTTCTTGCTTTTTATATATATACTGTTAACTGCTGCTCTTGCTTGTTTAGTTTTGGATTTTGCAGTGCATAGTGATGAAGAGCAGCAGATTAACTGTATGGTATTCATGGCTACACTACTCCTGCACTTGCTCACTAACAGGTGAACATTACTTTATTTGTCTAGCCCTATTAACATTTTTATCTGTCTTGGGGCTCTTTCACATAGGGCATTAGTTTGAGTCAACTTAGGGCCATTGGGGGTTTTCCAGGAGAAATTTACATAAATAGCCATATTGGGTTAAGTTTTTTAAAATTTAGCCACCAAAATTATTTTTTTTCAAAAATGTCTGGAATCCCCCCGCAAGTCTCAAGCCACATTTTTCTTGCGGTGTTAGACTTTTTCTGATAAATTATGGGGAAAAGAACTTTTTACGTTCCCCAAGTCAAAACTGCAGCTTGCGGACGCTGTAATTTCTGATAAAATTTTGGTTTTCCTAAAAATCACTATTTTCAATTTTGTCAGAAAAAAGGTCTGACACTGTAAGGAAAAGGTAGGTGCCTTGTGGTGTCAAATTTGCGGGATTCCGGACGTTTTTGAGAAAAAATAGTTTTGGTGGCTAAATTTTAAAAAATTTAACCCAATATGGCTATTTATGTAAATTTCTCCATTTTCCAGGCAGTAATTTTCGGTGTTTTTAGGATCAGTGAGGATTTTTCTGGTATTTATCTTTAGTAGTTTGAGGGCCATTGAGGATTTTTTGGCTTTTATATTCGGTGTCCTCCGGGCTATTGGGGATTTTCAAATTTCAAGCATAGGCGTATCTTTGAAACAATAACTTGTGTCTTGAACTATATTGAGCTTGTTATTTGATTTAATATTATGGTTTAAATTTAATGATCACTAAATGTCATTTTAATGAAGGTAAATAATACAATTTATTGAATAAAATTAAAAGCCACCAAGGTAATGATTACTAACGAGCATAAAAGTAAATTATCATGAACGAGAAATATCACATGTTTTCGGTTCTGTGCTGTGATTTGCTGATACTGCTATTTTTGTGAATGTTTTAGAATTTGCAGTTTTTGTATCTTTTGGTTTGTTAGAAATTGCTATTTTGTATTTACTGTGTTTGTTTTTATGGTTTATAATTTATTGTTAGTTTTTGTCTTTTATAGTCATATTTAACCGTAAACCATTGACGGGATATCCTCAATAAAAATGGCAATTAGTTGTAAAGCGTAAAGATGAAAACCGTAATTTCTAAAGCACACATGGAGAAAAGGTGCAATTAGACTAAAAATATTGTTTACTCCTTAGGCCATCCGTACCCCATCCCTCCTATCTGTGAAAGATTCTCCTCCACATCATCGCCACATCAGCTTTTCTTCCATCCCTCACTCCATCCCTCACGATCCCTAAACATCCGTACCCCATTCCCTCAAACCCCTTTGCCACCTCATTTATTTTAATTCTTTTATTTATACATTTAATTATTTAACAAAATAAATATATATATATATATATATATATATATATTTAATAAATAAAAATAAGATAAATAATAAAAATTAAAATTCATATCATTCATTAAAAAATTAAAAATTACAAAATAAATTTAAAAATCTACTCGTCGTCATTGTTGGGAACTTGGATACGCCAAATATGTTCGACCAAATCCGACCGAAGGTTATTATGAGTTTCCCGGTTTATGACTTCTCGAACATTTGCCGCGCGTTGTGTCTCACTGATTTGGCTTTCGATATCATTCGTGAAAAAGTCGTTTTCCACGTCACCACAAATAGCATGGTTTTCGTCTTCGAGTATCATATTGTGTAATATGACACAAGCGTACATAATGTTTCTCAATATTGCCGAATAGCGGAAGTACACTTTTGTATCGGAGAAAAACCTTGTTTGCCTAACCCGTCAAACTGAAGTCTAAAATACGGATACCCTACTTCTAAATCTTCAACTATTCGTTCGAATAGTTGTCTGCTCATCCTGAACCGCCGCCTAAACATATCCGGTGTATAAATCGGGTTGACGCCAAAGTAGTCCCGCATAAGCCGCTCGTTTGCAGTTACTCGACCTCTTTCAATGTTTGCGGCCCTCTCTCTTGTTGACGATGAGGCGGTGCTACCATACAGCGATTGTGCAGCATGTCGAAAAATTTCCCTTTGTAGATTCAACAACTCGTCGGTGTCTACGGATGATGATGATGCGGTTGGTGAACCGGGTTGTGGCGAATCCATATTGTTTAATATATAGAGGTTGAGAAAATTTGAGAGAGTTTGAGAGGTGTGAGAAATAAGAGGTTGAGAGAATAAGAGGTTGAGAGGTGTGAGAAATAAGAGGTTGAGAGGTGTGAGAAATAAGAGGTTGAGGGTTAAATATATAGTGGGATTAAATTGAGAATTTTTTTTTTTTTTAAGAAAGAGCCGTTCAACGGTTATTTTTTTAAAAATTTAATTAAATTTTTTTTTTTTTATAAAACCCTCGGGATGGCTCGGGAACCCAACCCCGCTCACCATCCCGCCCCGCAACTCCATCCCGGGCCGTAGCCCAACCCCACCCTCACCCCGCTGCCACATCCCCCATCCCGAGCCCCTTCCCCGCTGGGGTACGGAAGGCCTTAGGCCTTCCGTACCCCAGCGGGGAAGGGGCTCGGGATGGCTGAGGTGGCTGCGGGGTGGCGCTACGGCTCGGGATGGGCTAGCGGGGCGGGATGGTGAGCGGGGTTGGGTTCCCGAGCCATCCCGAGGGTTTTATAAAAAAAAAAAATTTAATTAAATTTTTTAAAAAAACAACCGTTGAACGGCTATTTCTTAAAAAAAAAAAAATTTCTAAATTTAATCCCACTATATATTTAACCCTCAACCTCTTATTTCTCACACCTCTCAACCTCTTATTTCTCACATCTTTCAACCTCTTATTTTTCACACTATCAAATTCTCTCAATCTCACACCTCTCAAACTCTCTCAAATTCTCTCAACCTCTTATTTTTCACACCTCTCTCATCATGAATCCAAACAAAACACCTACATCCCGTCGTAACCGACCGAATACACCACAATCGCAAGAAGATCAAGAGCTTGGTTTCCAAGCGTTTACACAACAAGGTTATCATCCGCAATTCTCGCAACAATTTCCGCCACAATTCTCGCAACAATTTCCGCAACAATTTCCGCAACAATTTCCCCAACAATATCACCAACAATTTTCGCAACAATTTCCTTACCAATTTACACGTCCCGGTTTGATTGACCAAGGTTTTACTCCGGCCAACTACAATCTTCCTTCACCCGCAATCAATCTCGACGACGAGATTGTTCCGGAAACCCAACCTTCTACCCCGAACTCACCACAATTTATCCCGACACAACAATCTAACCCGGAACCATCAAATCCGAGACGAACGAAAGCCGCCAAACAAACGTGGAGTAAAGCCGAGGAACTCGCGTTAGTGTCGGCGTGGGTTGACGTTTCGGAGGACCCCGTGGTCGGTAACGCACAAAGCGGTGGTAATTATTTTTACTGTTATTATTATTCTTATTATTATTATTATTATTATTATTATTATTATTCTTATTCTTATTCTTATTATTATTATTATTATTATTATTCTTATACTTTATTTTACATAAATGTAGGAAGTTTTTGGGCCCGAATCGGGCAAGTGTTCTTTACTCGCATGGGTCGTGAACCAGGTTATAGATCAACCCATCAACTAAATAGCAAGTTCAGCGACGTCAATAAAAGAGTTAATTCGTTTGGCGGCATCTACAACAACTTGCTCAGTAATAGATCAAGCGGGATGAGTGAGGCCGATATATCCCGAACGGCACACGAACGCTATGTAGCACGCCATAACGTTGCTTTCACTCACGAACAAGCTTGGGACATCCTAAAAAAATGTCCAAAATGGGGAGCCGTTCCAACGATGACGACAACTTCATCGCGGGGTTCAAAACGTACCCAAACTTCCGATGATGACGATGACGAGCCAATTCAACGACCCATCGGGAGAAACAAGGCAAAAAAAACATCAACGAGTCATACGTCCGGGACGAATACGGACGAAAGTGTTACTCAGTTGTTGACGACGTTCAACGACAAGTTTGATGGTGCAATTGAATACAAAATGAAAAAACTCGATGTCGAACTTCAAAGGTTGGAACACGAACGAGAAATCGAACGAGCAAAACGATTTGATGCAGACTTCCAGTTTTACATAACCCCGCATGATCACCTTTCGGGCCGCGCTTTGATGGCTACGCTAAAGAAGAAAAGAGCAAATTAAAAAATATCATGATTGGAATGACGACGAGTAGATTTTTAAATTTATTTTGTAATTTTTAATTTTTTAATGAATGATATGAATTTTAATTTTTATTATTTATCTTATTTTTATTTATTAAAAATATATATAAATATTTTTATTTTGTTAAATAATTAAATGTATAAATAAAAGAATTAAAATAAATGAGGTGGCAAAGGGGTTTGAGGGAATGGGGTACGGATGTTTAGGGATCGTGAGGGATGGGGTGAGGGATGGAAGAAAAGCTGATGTGGCGCTGACGTGGCAGGGAATCTTTCACAGATAGGAGGGATGGGGTACTGATGGCCTTAGTTATCAAAATACCAAGAAATGCTACATAATTTTTTAAAGAGTAAATTACGGATTTGGTCCCTGTGGTTTCAAAAACGAAACAAAAATGGTCCCTACAATTTTTTTATTCCAAATAAGGCCCTATGGTTTGTGTTTTTGTAACGATTTGGTCCCTGACGCTAACGGGCATTAACTTCCAGCCGTTAAGTAAGTGCATTTTAGTCCTTTTGGAATGTTTACATTTTTCCAATCTGTCCTATTAAATTTTAAAACCATAGGGACCCAACTTGTAATTTACTTTATTATGACATAATATAATAAATAATATATATATATATATATATATATATATATATATATATATAGGGCCCTTCTTTTGTTAACCACCTTTTTAGTGTTAACCTTATTAACTAATCTGGACCATTAATCATCAAAATCAATGGCTAAGATTAAAAACATTTTTTAATTCATAATTAAAATAAACACATGGCTGATTTAAGTTGAAGCATATATGCATAGGGGTAGTATTGTCATTTAACAAATGTTGAAAACTATCAGATAAGGAAAGAATACATTAAATCCCTACATTTAAGGACCTCCACACATTCTCTTTCTCCACACATTCTCTCTTTCTCCACACATTCTCTCTCTCTTTCGAAATCTCATGAACTCGTCCTTTTTCATGGAGTTTCAATCTTGTTGAGAACTTTTTCTTACCAAAAACATGTTCTTTTCTTGAAAGCAAAACTGGATCAATCAAAGCTGGCCCGCAACCTGTTTTTCTGTAAGCATCTTTCTTCAAATCACCGAGCGATGGTGGCTGAGGGCAATGGTGGTGACAACGGCTGGGTGGATGTCGATGGTGGCAGGGGTTGAAGAAATCGAGAGGAGGGAGTGGGATCTGTGGTGGTCGGCGCTGGTGGTCTGTGGTTCTTGCTGCGGTGGTCAGCGCTGGTGGTCTTGGTGGTCGATTGGGGCCGCTGGAATGTGCAATTCGAGAGAAGAGATTGGTTCTGGTTTGCACTTGGAGTTTGTGGTCGTGAAATCGATGGGGATGGAGAAAATCAGGACTGAAATCGACAGGGCTGACGGTTGTGGAATCGAAATTGTGAGGGAGATGGCCGCCAGAGGTGTTCTCCACCATTATCATCACCGGCGATGCCCCACCGGTGATCCACCGGCGCTATCTTTCCGGCGAAAACCAACAAAAAGGTGAATCTGTATCGTCTTCCATCCCCCATTTCACCAAGAAAAAACCCCAATTTCAGTTGCATCCAATCCTCAAACCCAATCTCCAATCTCTCTTTCCATTTTGTGGGTTTTTCTATGTTTTAATGTTGCAGTAAATTAGTTTTGGATTAGACTTTTGGTTTATAGTTTGATGTTGGTTTGCAGTAAATCAGATTTGGGTTTATAGTTTTGATGTTGTTTTGCAGTAAATCAACCATACCGTTAGTTACTGCATATATGCAATTCTCTAATGTGCATATATGCTATTCTCTGATATGCATGTTGTTGGTGTACAATATGCATATATGCATGTTGTTGGTGTACAATATGCATATATGCAATTTTGTTTATGTGCATATGTGCATATATGCATATGTTTATGTGCATATATGCAGGTTTACACAAATTTATGGTTGTGCATATATGCAAGTTTACATACATTTATGGTTTACACAAATTTATGGTTGTACATATATGCAAGTTTACATACATTTATGGTTTACACAAATTTATGGTTGTGCATGTATGCAATTTTACATAGATTATGGTTTACACATAGTTATGGTTGTGCATATATGCAATTTTACATATATTTATGTTTGTGCATATATGCATTTTTTATCTTCATATATTCAACTGATATGCATATATGCAATTCTATGATGTGTATATATGCAGTTCTAAGGTATGTATATATGCAGTATTAATATGTGCATATATACAATTCTATGATGTGCATATATGCATTTCTATGATGTGCATATATGTAGTTTGAAATCATGCATCTATGCAAAAAAAAAAAAACGTGAAAAAAATCTATGGAATGTGAAGATGAAGATTATGTTTGAAAATGAGTTTTAGATGATTAAAATTATCATTAATAATTACCAAAAATAAAAATTGGTTTTAAAAGATTAAGATTATCATTAATAACTACCAAAAATATCTTGTGCATGAAATTAGGAAAGTAAATAACCCATAAATAATTAAAATTCTGAAATTCCTAAACTACCCCTATCAAACCAGTAACCTATCTTGATTTCTATTGGTCCAAAAAAGTTAACATGGTTAACACTAATTAGACGGTTAACAAAAGAACGGGACCCTATATATATATATATACTTGCACATATTGGAAATCCACCGGAGAAGACCACCGGATGGTTCTTCATTTGCTCTTAACCCATTTTTCACTTTAAAATCATTTCTTTTTGCAAATTTTACAAGTTTTATTCTCCCAAACACAACCAACCCATACAACTAATCTCTCCGGTCATCTTCTCCGACCGATTTCTGTCATCTCCGGCGATTACATTTGCATCTCCACAGAGCCATCACCACCTCCATCCCTCCTCCTGGACCACCAAACCCATCTTGTTTCACCCCCACCCCTCTCTTTCTTCTCCTTCCGACTCTAGTCACAGAAACCCATCACCATCTTTACACTAAACGAACAGAACAGTAAAAACTCAAAATCTACCCAAATCCGTCTACAAAGAAGAGCAAGTTGTTTAACGGAAAAGAAGATGTTCAATGAAAAAAAAAGAAAATAAAGAATGAGAGGAGAAAGTTGTCCGATTGAAAATTGCTTCGGAGATGGAAAAATCATACCGAAACCTCAAAACCAAATTTAATATCAAAATCAAACCCACCAAATTAATCATCAAAACTCAAATATATAGTTACACAGGAGTTCATAACCTGCTTATTTCCTGATTCTTACTAGTTTTCTTTAGAATTTTCTTCAAGTTTGAGCATCAATTACATGCTTGTGTAACTTTGGAAACAGAAAGCTATCATTCAAACTTGATATCTCCATGAAGAACATTACCAGCGGAAGCTATTTACAGCGATTCACCGGCGGCGAGAGGTTTATCCGTTACAGAAACGGTGTTGTTTCCAGACCAACCCTCATCGGAACAATCACCACCACTACACCTTCCTTTTCCGCTTTCACCACCATCACATATGTTCTTTTGAAGCCTACGTCACTGGTTTGTTGAAGCACACCATCGCCGCCCCTATTTCTGTGGTTCAAGGTGGTTCAACGAGAGAGAAAGGAGAGGGAGAGTGTTTGCCGCTAAAAGGGGGATTGAGGGATTCATCAGAAGAGATCTCCCTGTACAGTATATATATATATATATATATATATATATATGTATAAATATATTATTTATTATATTATATAATAATAAAGTAAATTACAAGTTGGGTCCCTATGGTTTTATATTTTAATAGAACATATTGGAAAAAGGTAAACATTCCAAAAGGACTAAAATGCACTTACTTAACGGCTGGGAGTTAATGCCCGTTAGCGCCAGAGACCAAATCGTTACGAAAACACGAACCATAGGACCTTACTTGGAATAAAAAAATTGTAGGGACCATTTTCGTTTCGTTTTTGAAACCACAGGGACCAAATCCGTAATTTACTCTTTTTTAAATAAAAAATAGAAGTAAACTTTTTAATTTTGGTTCCCGTGGTTTACTGAAATCTTTGAAAGTAGGACCTAAGCTTTGATAACTCTAGTAATTTTTCTCGTGGTTCTCATTTTGCTCTGAAAATGGTCACCGTCACCAACTCCGGTAACCTTCTTTGTTAGTAGCAGTGGTATTTTTGTCCATTTAGGTTTCATTTATTTTATTTTAATTATTTATTATTTTCTAGAATAAAATAACAAGGAAAATATCAGGGAAACCAAAGAACTAATTGCAGCTTCCTTGATCTTCAACGGCGGTGACAACACCTTTCTCCCTCCAATTGACGGATTCCGGCAATGTCTCACCTGACCAAAGTAATATATAATGTTATATACTAATAATATAATATAATATTATAGTTTGTTTTGTTTTATTTAATTTTAGGAGAAATGTTAATTGAGAAAAATGCCCTCTCCATCTGACAAATAAAATGATAAAGACACTTTCTAAACTTATTAAAGTTTAAGTCCTACTTTCAAATTGCACTAAAACTCAAGGATCAAAATTAGAGTTTACTCTATAAAAATAGTTCTGAAATTTTGGAGGAAAAACAAATTCTAAATGAGCGTCCGAAAATTAAATACAACATCAATTATCAAAGTTCTTAAAGTGAGACCAAAAAAGGTAATAGAAGGGTGACAGAGACTGCTAAGAAAAAGACTAGCATGATCTCTTTTTTAATAGCAAAATTTATTGACGTTATCTAATTTTTTAGTCCGTTAAATTTAAAGTAAATTGCAATTTTAGTCCCTATCGTTTGTTGTTTTTCTCATTTTAGTACCTACAAAGTTTTTATTGCAAGAAAAACCATGTGGTATGCAAAAGTGCTAGGTTTTGATCCCTCAGACTAACTCTGTTAGATTCCATCCCGTTAAACCCCCTCATGCACTATTAGTCATTTTGCTTACCTTTTTGTTTTTCACTAAAAACAACAAACTACAGGGACCAAAATTGCAATTTACTCTTAATTATAATATATATATATATATATATATATATATATATATATATATAGGGGAGAGATCATGAGAAAACCATCACTAAGTTACAAACTTTACAAACCTCAACTAGCCAATCAGATTTTTTCTAACCTTTTAATTTTAATTTAATGATAAAGGGCAATTCAGTCTTTTTCATTTAACACATTTAATTATAGAAACTGAATTAATTATAATTAATTAATTATATTAGATTCTTAATAAGATTAAATCCCTATTTTTATGGTAAACAAATCGGTTATATCATTTAGTGGATATAGGTTTGGAATGATCCCCTCCATATTTTTGAATTAAGAAAGGATTCACCATATCTCCTTTCATATGGCGAAATCCATCCATTTTAGCAGGTGAAATTTTCCTGCAAGTTTCACCATATAAGCACTTATAGGTTCATTTAAACAAGTTCACCATACATGATTCAATTAGCATCGACTTTCAACATACTTTTTTTTAACATGCAGGTTTCACTTAACATGGTACACTACAAGCTTCACGTTTTTCATCGACTTTTGTGTCCTTGGGTCTAACGCCCTTTTGCGCTGCCTCAATCCGAATCTTCATCGCTTCATCAACAAATAACAAATAAAAAGCATAAACATTAGTAGTATTTTTATTTTACTTCCCATGTAACTATAAATAATGTAAACACGCTTTCACTACGATACCGTCGTTCAAACTCATTTTCCTCACTTCCTTTGCAACCTTATTTGTTATATTTATTGCCTTCAGTTCTTCCACTTTGGAAATATTCGACGCACTCGAAACATGTAACTGTGGATGACCCACAAAATCCGTATCTGTTAAGAGAATGAACGTTCGTTACCCAACATACCTACCAAGTTAATTTTATTATTCGTACACTAGATGTCTAAATACTACCGTCATTCGTTTCAGCCTTTTCATCACTTGATGTTGCGCTACTAATAGACGGTTTCGATTCAATATCTTTAGACGTCTCACCTGCATTTGTTTCCCCATAGAATATAACTAGAAAAGTACAACATATTCATGTCACTTTCACCGGTTAGCAAATATAGCAAAAAAGGGGAGAGATCAAATGCAACCCATTTTTAGTTCACCAATTATGTTAAATCTAACAATAATCGCTTTTCAGTTTGTATATTATTTCACTGCAAATGTTTCATACATATTTCTTGACAATCCATACGGTTTAATCAAATTACAAACAATTTCATCATACAACTACATGAAAGGATTTCATCAACAAGTTTCATCACAATGGTTTCACAGTATAATCACTTATCGGTTTTCATCTAAACAAGTTCACCATACATGATTCAATTAGCATCGTCTTTCAAAATATTTTTTTTTTCAACATGCAGGTTCACTTACCATGGCACACTACAATCTTCAACACACAGTTTCAATTTCCCCATTAGTTAGCTAACCACACTCTACCAGCTACAAAACTGTTGAGTGTACCAAATTATGCATGCTTAGTTATTGAACAATGTAGTTTAAACATACAGTTTAGCAGGTGACGGGTTTCATCGTGTAACAGGTTTCAGCAAAAAAATTAATCACACACACATGGTTTCATTACGATGGTTTCATTATTAATAAAACCACTGCATAAAAAAACTGTTACATGGTGAAATCTATCCTTCTAACATGTTGAAATCTATCCATTTTACCATGTGACATTTCCCTGCAAGTTTCACCATATAAGCACTTATAGGTTTCATTATTACATGGTGAAACCATTACGATGGTTTCATCTATATAAGCATTTACATTGTGAAAACTATCCATTTTACCATGTGACATTTCCCTGCAAGTTTCACCATATAAGCACTTATAGGTTTCATCTAAACAAGTGCACCATACGTGATTCAGTTAGCATCTACTTTCAAAATTCTTTTTTTCAACATGCAGGTTTCACTTAACATGTCACACTAAAATCTACGACATAAAGTTTCAATTTCACCATTAATTAGCTAACCACACAGTACCTGCTACAAAACTGTTGAATCAATAAAATTAATCACACACACATGGTTTCATTACATGCAACTTGTTAAACTAAAAACAACAAGATACCCATTTTCAAAAGAAACACTCTGGGAATCAAAACATTAAACCCCTTTGTTAAAACATCAAGAAACTCATCTTTAGGGCAACTGAAAACATTAAGACCTTTTTTTTATCTTCACCAACAATTCGTGCTTTAGCCAACTAAGATAATTTTCAATTTGAACTTGAAATCTTACCTTCGCCAGTTGCATGTTTGACCTTTTTTGATTTCTTTTTGGAAACCCCTTTCTTCATCGTACCAGCAGCACAGACCTCCCCCAATATCTCGTTCCCCTCTTCGTCGATTGGGTTTTCAGGGGTATTTTTAAATCGACTAAATGAGTACTTCTTTCGAATTCGTTCGCTCGCCTTCCTCCCTGTTTCAGTTCGATATCAAGAAAACGATGGTCATTAATGTCGTCAATGATTCATACGATGAAAGGGTGAAGAAAAAAACCCTAGTTTCATACCTCCAGGAAGTCGAATCATGTTCTCAATGCTTTGAAATCGGTGTATAAAACAAGAAGAAATCGACACCAAAATTTTCGATTTTGTTTATCGTGATCTTCTTCTCAGGAAAATACGCTGATATTGTTGCTGTGGTTTCATCACACTGATTCTGATTTTGGTGATATCGCCGTATCTTTTGTATATGAATGCTCAATTTCCTTTTTTAAAATGGTTGGATAAATTACCTGTTTACCCTTTTTTATTATTTTGTTTAATAAAATTCATTTTTTAAATTTCATTATTACCATATTTATACTAAACTAATCTAAACCATTGATCAACTTAATCTATGGTGACAACATGGGTTTCATAGTTTGCATAATAATGGTGGTTTGTGAATGAAACCACCTCTCTCTCTCTCTATATATATGTATATACACACACACTGTAAAACGTTAGACCTAACCACCGGCCATCTCTATCGTCGGCGACCCAATCACCAACCATCTCCTTTGCCGGTAGTTCCATCTCTCTCCTTCTCACGGTCGACGTCCAGGGGTGAGATCGATGGAGTTACAGAAGGTGGAGATCGTAGTTCGAAGGTGGAGATCTCTGGAGTTACAGAGATTGAACCACAAGGACAAATCACACATGGACGAATGAGGAGATCTCTAGAGTTACAGAGATCGAACCACATGGACGAAGCACAGAAACGAAGGAGGAGAACAATGGAGATCGATGGAGTTTCAGGGATCGAACCACATGGACCAAGCATTAGGTCCCTGTGCGAACCACATAACCGAAGCAGATCGGAGCAAAGGAAGGGTGGTTGGTGGGTCATCGAGATTGAAGGAATTTTGGAGCTCCAAATTTGTTCGAACTCGTCACATCCATCCGTGTCCATCGAATTTTGAAGCTCCAGATATGTGGTTTTCATTTTTTGAACAAATCATCCCCCGATGAACAAATCACATGGACAACCAAATTGAATCTTCCATTAAAACCAGGTTTGAGCTTTGATGAAGTTGCAGGTCGATATGGGTTTGAGCATTGATGAAGTTGCATGGTCTCGATTTTCGTCGGAATAGGAGAGTCACACCATAAAGAAAAAAACCCATAAAAGAAACCCCCTACACATCATCTTCTCACTATTCACGATCTCTCCCACTATCCCCTGCCCCTCTTTCTTCCTCGTCGAGACCCCCAACCGCCACTGTGACCACTAACCCACAACCTTTTAAGTGTATGTCTTTTTGGAATAGTGTATGTGTATTTTTAATTGTTTTTGCAACGAAGGTGGAGGGACGAAGACGTCCCGTAACACCCTAAAATTTAGACAATAAAATAGGGAATTTCCGAAAAATGAGTAAAATAAAAACTTCATAAAATAGGCCAACTAAAACCCTTAGTGTAACACGATAGTTGTAACATGCAGTTTTTTTTAATATGCCTAACAAATGCATTTATATGTGTATTAATGTGTAATATATGTTTGATAAGGTGCATTATGTGATAATATAAAGCTTTAATGAGGACTTGTAGCAAAATCCTTAAGAAATATATGTTGGGATAATCTCAATCATACCTCAAGTACTAGATATGTAAAGAGGGAAAAGATGAAAATGTGTGACTTTTCATATGAAAAGGTGTGACCTTTCATATGAAAATGTGTGACCTTTCATATGAAAAGGTGTGACTTTTCATCCTCCAACCGCCATAACCGAACAATTACGATGGTTCATTGGCACCGGTTGATCTAGTATAAATAGGAAGCATATGTAGCATATTTGAATACACACACAAAATTCGGATTCTCTCATATTCTCTCCTTGTTCTTCATTGTTCTTCAAGAAGGAAACATAGTTTGATTCGTCGGGTTCGAGACTTCGATTCTTGAACGGATTGTTGTATCCTCTAGATAGACGTCCATTCTCTACGGTACGAGGGACAAATTTCTGTCTAAGGACACTGCTTGGCAGGCCTCAATCCAAATAACGATCTTCTTCAACTTCGTGATCAAGAAAGTCGAGTTAGTATTTTTCCTTGAAACTTTGATTATGTATTTTCGTTTATATGTAAATTTCGTATATACATATTTATATAAATAAATTCAGTTTTCCATTTGATTCAAGATTGTGTGTTACGAATTTCAATTCGTGTATATAAGTTCTAACAATCTTAGACAGAAATTTCGTTGACAATGGAAAACTCTTCTTTGTTGAAACCAAATGTGGAGAAACCCGAAAAATTTAAGGGTTCCGATTTTAGAAGATGGCAACAAAAGATGCTCTTCTACTTGACGACTTTGAAAGTGTCTAACGTGCTTACCGATCAAGCACCGACACCGCCGGTTGGAGAGGGAGAAAACATCCCATCCCAAATTGAATTGGCCATGTTCCAACGATCCTTGGATATTTGGAACGCCAACGAATATAATTGTCGGAATTTTATTCTTAATGGTTTGGATGATGGTCTTTATGACATATATTCATCCTTCACCACGGCAAGAGAAATTTGGGAGTCGTTGGAATCAAAGTACAAGACGAAAGTCGCTTGTTCCAAACGATTTATCGTGGGCAAATTCCTGAACTATAAGATGACGGATTCCAAACCGGTCGTGAAACAAGTAGAAGAAATGCAAATCTTGGTCCATGAATTGGAAGTCGAAGGTATGGGCATCAACGCTAATTTTGTTATTGGTTCAATTATTGACAAGTTACCTCCATCCTGGAAAAATTTTAAACTCTATCTTAAACATTTGTCCGAGGATATGAGTTTTGAGCAATTGATACTCAAATTGCGGGTGGAGGAGGACAACCGGATGAACGAGAAAGCGGATGCTATCTCGTTGGAACCAAATACAAACATGGTTACCGGTAACTCATCAAAGACGAAGTTCCAAAAAAAGGAAAGGGAAAGGCGACGGGTTTCAAGCATAATCTCAATGCTTCAAACCCACTATCCGTACAACGAAGGCCTTTCAAAAAGCGTGTGATGAGTTGCTGGGTATGCGGAAAGCCGGGACATCGAGCCAAGGATTGCCGCCATAGAAGAGACCATAGTGGTCTCGGAGGAGGAGGTGCCGGTGGAAACCCCCATCAAGCCAACGTGGTTAATGCTCCAAATCAATTCGTTGGAGTAATTGAGGCTTTTATGGTTACAAACGTGACCGATTGGTGGGTTGATACCGGTGCCACCAAACATATTTGCAACTCCAAAAACATGTTTGCCATCCACACAAATCTGTTGAAAAGTCTAATCAAGTACTTGGACTTATCCACAGCGATTTATGTGATTACAAAGCCACACCCACACGTGGAGGAAATAACTATTATGTATCATTTATTGATGATTGCAGTAAATATTGTTATGTATACCTAATACATACCAAAGATGAAGCTTTGAATATGTTTAAAACATACAAGGCTGAAGTTGAAAACCAACTTGACAAAAGAATAAAAATTCTAAGATACGATAGAGGAGGAGAATACGAGTCTAAGGACTTTGCAGAATTTTGTTCTCATCATGGCATAGTTCACCAAACAACAGCTCCCTATACTCCACAACAAAATGGAGTAGCCGAAAGGAAAAACAGAACATTGAAGAACATGATTAATTCAATGTTGATTACTTCGGGAGCACCACATAGTTTGTGGGGTGAAGCATGCTTAACTGCAAATATGATACTTAATAGAATTCCTCATAAAAAGAGCGATAAATCTCCTTCTGAACTATGGAAAGGAAAACTTCCATCATACAAAAGGATGAAAGTGTGGGGTTGCCTTGCAAAGGTTCAAGTACCTTTACCCAAAAGGACAAAACTTGGACCAAAGACCATTGATTGTATATATCTTGGTCCTGTAAGTAATAGTGCTGCTTATAGATTTATGGTCTATAAGCCAAACAACGAAAATATCCACAATAACACAATTATGGAATCAATTGAGGCTGAATTCTTTGAACACATATTTCCTTATTCTTCCGCCAAACATTCCGTAGGTAACACACATGAAACGTAGGGTGAATCCCACTTATCTTGGGTGGTTGCTCTAACTTGTAGGCTTGAAGTCCCACGCGTTCAATAATAGAAAAGGGCCCAAGGAAACAAGGACTAAGCTTCCCACGTTTTCCGAACCTAATGATTCCCTTCTACGGTGAAACTTTCAACATTACACGATCACCCACTTGGAACTCAACCGGCCATCTTATCTTATCGGCATAACTCTTCTGGCGATCTTGCGCCGCCTTCAAACGCTCCCAAATGCTTTTTACCTTGTCCGATATTTCTTGTACAATTTCTGGTCCGACAAATTGCTTCTCGCCCGCCTTGAGCCAGCAAACGGGTGTTCTACATTTTCATCTATACAAGACCTCAAATGGTGCCACACCAAGACTTGAATGGTAGTTGTTGTTGTAGGCGAACTCCACCAATGGGAGACGAGAGTCCTAATTTCCCCCGAAGTCGATAACACACGACCTCAACATGTCTTCCAACGTTTGAATAGTCCGCTCGCTTTGCCCGTCCATTTAAGGGTGATATGTTGTACTTAACTTCACCTTCGTTCCCAACTCCATTTGAAGGGCATTCTAAAAGTGTAAGTAAAATGGCTATCACGGTCGGATACGATAGACAATGGCACTCCGTGCCTTGAGACCACCTCGTTGATATACAATCTTGCCAATTTGTCCAATGGCAATGTTTCCCTCATAGACAAGAAGTAAGCGCTCTTGGTCTTTCGATCCACTATCACCCATATAGTGTCATGACCTTTCAAAGTCCTTGGAAGTTTTGTCACAAAGTTCATCGTAATGTGATCTCATTTCCACTCCGGTATTTCTAGCGATTGCAAACTGCCATAAGGCCGTTGGTGTTCGACTTTCACTAGCGAACATGTGATGCACTTTTCCACATATCTGGCCACATGGAGCTTCATAACCAGCCACCAATAGTTCAACTTCAAATCTCTATGCATTTTGGTGCTTTCGGGATATATAAAATACTTAGACTTATGGGCTTCTTCCATGAGCAATTCTCAGCACCCTCCCATTTTGGGCACCCAGATTCACCCTTGGAAGAGCTTCAATCGCATACTATCTTCCGTCAATAGAAGATGTTACTTCACCATAGATTCTTTCTTGAGGTTCGCCTCACGTAATGCTCCAGTTTGACCGGTCTTGATCATGTCCATCAAGCTCGAGATAATTTCGATTCTTGCCAATGATGTTTTCACCTTCCCACTATACCGCTTCTGACTCAAAGCGTCTGCTACTACATTCTGTTTGCCCGGATGGTATAGTAGTTCGCAAACATAGTCCTTAAGCAACTCTAGCCATTTTCGTTGGCGCATATTCAACTCCTTTTGATCAAAAACATACTTCAAACTCT
Organism: Saussurea involucrata; assembly: GCA_033807775.1. Taxonomy (NCBI): domain Eukaryota; kingdom Viridiplantae; phylum Streptophyta; class Magnoliopsida; order Asterales; family Asteraceae; genus Saussurea; species Saussurea involucrata. The sequence goes on along the minus strand of CM066320.1, from coordinate 223,287,527 downwards.
TATGATTGGTGTAAAGCGTGCATTTCGTACCATACAAGTAGTGTCGCCATAACTTCAAAACAAACACGACTGTCGCCAATTTAAGGTCGTGAGTTGGGTAATTCCTTTCATGTTCTTTTAGTTGCCTTGATGCATAGGCTATCATTTTGTCCCTGTTAAGTGCATTTTATGCACCTAACTTTGTATATAATAGTTGCATTTTCTTTATATTTTAGTGTACAGTTTAGCCTTTTCATGCATTATTATTAATTTCTTCGTACTTTCTTTAATCACGGTTGGAAATTATTTTGGGAATGGTTTTTATGCTTTTGGTATATGATTTGTGCAGATTGTGCGTGATTTGATAGGCGAGATGGGCGGATGGCATGCTCATGAAGAAGAAAGAAAGAAAAGATGAAGTGTACGTGGGTGAGGAAGCGAAGAGCGGAGGAAAGAAGATGAAAGGACGCGAAGAAAACACTTGATTTGATGCTGAAAGTTTCTGCTGTACTTTCGCGGGCGTGAAAGAAACTCCCCGGCCGTGAAAGTCATTTGGGCTTTTAATTTTCTAGACCTTTAATTTTCGGGGCTTTTTAACTTTGGGCTTTTTGGGCTTTGTCTAAACTCTTTTAGTTTTAAGTATATTAGGCGTGTGTTTTCCTTTTAGAGAGGGGCGATCTCAATTACACGATTTTCAGTTTTTGGGAGGTAGTTTCCTACTTTGAACGATTCCATTGAAGAACTTGAGGGAAGAAGATGAAATTGCAAGAACCTTAGGCCATTGGAATCCGACTTGCTACCGGGTTTCATACTAGTATCTTCTTCCCTTTCTTCTTTAGTTGCTTAGTTGTTGAATTCTTGTTTTTCCCTTGTTTGAAAACAATATTTTGTTAATCAATCGTTCATGTTCGTAATTGAAGTGTTAGATTTAGTTTCCTTCATCTCTCTTGTGTTTGTTATACTTTCTCTACCCTTTTGCATCTCTATTTTTTCCTTTTACCCTAATTTCTGCACTTTAACTATAGTTTTCTACTCTTAGTTTAAAATTCTGCACTTTGTTAAATTTCTGCACATAGTTTTAGGTTAATTAATTTTCTGCACATGTTTGTTTAGTAGTTTATTGTCTATCTTTCATTTGTTAGTGTTTAATTGTTGTTAGATTGAATCTAATGTAGTTTCTTTGTTAGTCTAGGTTTAATTTTGATTTTTATTCTGTTAGAGTCTAATTAAGTAATTTGTGTTGGTCTCGTTTAAAGAGTTCGTTTAATTGGGTAATCATCGCCTTAGGATTAAAGTCTTGGTATTGATCAATTGTTCTTAAAGCGGATGTTGAGTTTTAATCCATTTCGATTGTAACGAAAGTTGAATTGATTTAATTGGGGTTTAACAAATCATCTAGTTAATTCGATAGGTTTTTGATAAAAACGAAAGTTTAGTCTTCACTTGAGTCGAATTGATCAATGACAACGGTCCTAACATGTGAATAGTTAGGGACGTTGATTGGGAAATACATTCGTTTTAAATCTTAATGTTTCTTTCCAATGTATATGTGTTGCGAAAGTAAATACATATCTTGGTTAGAAAAGCTTTCTCACCTCGAGAGAGGGTTGAAGTATTTTTGGAAAAATGAATTCTCACCATTACCAAGATCCAAGGTTGATATTACCCAATGTTCTTAGTTTTAGTCGTCTTTTCTCTTATTTAATTCTAGTTTTAATTGATTCTTTATGTATCTCTTTCCCTTAACCCCTTTTAGTTTAAGTTCAATTAGATAAAAATCAAACCAATTATTCTGATTCGCATAACTAGTCATGATTATTAAGTAGTTAATGTTTAGACCGTCACCTCCCCGTGATCGACCCGGTTTTATTATAATCAACATGTGGCATTTGGTTGTTTGTTTGTGATACGTGATCTTAATACTTAATTATGTTAGTGAGATTGTGGGTTAACTCGTCCTGACATCTTCAAGGGTCTTCATTCATTTTTCTTTTCTTTGCTTTTCACCCGAATAAATTCTATTTCTTTCTTGGGGACAAGAAAGTTTAGCTTGTGGGTAGTTTGTTAAGTGCATTTTATGCACCTAACTTTGTATATAATAGTTGCATTTTTTTTATATTTTAGTGTACAGTTTAGCCTTTTCATGCATTATTATTAATTTCTTCGTACTTTCTTTAATCACGGTTGGAAATTATTTTGGGAATGGTTTTTATGCTTTTGGTATATGATTTGTGCAGATTGTGCGTGATTTGATAGGCGAGATGGGCGGAGGCATGCTCATGAAGAAGAAAGAAAGAAAAGATGAAGTGTACGTGGGTGAGGAAGCGAAGAGCGGAGGAAAGAAGATGAAAGGACGCGAAGAAAACACTTGATTTGATGCTGAAAGTTTCTGCTGTACTTTCGCGGGCGTGAAAGAAACTCCCCGTCCGTGAAAGTCATTTGGGCTTTTAATTTTCTAGACCTTTAATTTTCTGGGCTTTTTAACTTTGGGCTTTTTGGGCTTTGTCTAAACTCTTTTAGTTTTAAGTATATTAGGCGTGTGTTTTCCTTTTAGAGAGGGGCGATCTCAATTACACGATTTTCAGTTTTTGGGAGGTAGTTTCCTACTTTGAACGATTCCATTGAAGAACTTGAGGGAAGAAGATGAAATTGCAAGAAGCTTAGGCCATTGGAATCCGACTTGCTACCGGGTTTCATACTAGTATCTTCTTCCCTTTCTTCTTTAGTTGCTTAGTTGTTGAATTCTTGTTTTTCCCTTGTTTGAAAACAATATTTTGTTAATCAATCGTTCATGTTCGTAATTGAAGTGTTAGATTTAGTTTCCTTCATCTCTCTTGTGTTTGTTATACTTTCTCTACCCTTTTGCATCTCTATTTTTCCCTTTTACCCTAATTTCTGCACTTTAACTATAGTTTTCTACTCTTAGTTTAAAATTCTGCACTTTGTTACATTTCTGCACATAGTTTTAGGTTAATTAATTTTCTGCACATGTTTGTTTAGTAGTTTATTGTCTATCTTTCATTTGTTAGTGTTTAATTGTTGTTAGATTGAATCTAATGTAGTTTCTTTGTTAGTCTAGGTTTAATTTTGATTTTTATTCTGTTAGAGTCTAATTAAGTAATTTGTGTTGGTCTCGTTTAAAGAGTTCGTTTAATTGGGTAATCATCGCCTTAGGATTAAAGTCTTGGTATTGATCAATTGTTCTTAAAACGGATGTTGAGTTTTAATCCATTTCGATTGTAACGAAAGTTGAATTGATTTAATTGGGTTTTAACAAATCATCTAGTTAATTCGATAGGTTTTTGATAAAAACGAAAGTTTAGTCTTCACTTGAGTCGAATTGATCAATGACAACGGTCCTAACATGTGAATAGTTAGGGACGTTGATTGGGAAATACATTCGTTTTAAATCTTAATGTTTCTTTCCAATGTATATGTGTTGCGAAAGTAAATACATATCTTGGTTAGAAAAGCTTTCTCACCTCGAGAGAGGGTTGAAGTATTTTTGGAAAAATGAATTCTCACCATTACCAAGATCCAAGGTTGATATTACCCAATGTTCTTAGTTTTAGTCGTCTTTTCTCTTATTTAATTCTAGTTTTAATTGATTCTTTATGTATCTCTTTCCCTTAACCCCTTTTAGTTTAAGTTCAATTAGATAAAAATCAAACCAATTATTCTGATTCGCATAACTAGTCATGATTATTAAGCAGTTAATGTTTAGACCGTCACCTCCCCGTGATCGACCCGTATGCTACATAACCCGTACGCTTGCGGTATAAATTTAAAACACATCAGTCCCTTTGCATTAAAACACAACCCAACCCATTTTGGACGCATCACTATAGACAACGAAGTCTTTCGTTCCTTCGGGTAGTTGTTACGACTAAATGTCCTATAAAATAGAAAGTGATATAAAGAAAAGATTAGTTTGATTTATATTTGTAAAAGCCTTAATTATAAATAGGCTTAATTAGAGTTAATGGGCTTGGGCCTTGGTTGTAATAGGTCTAAGTATATAAAATAGCCAATAGATCATTATTAGGTTAGCCATTCATTGAGATTGAATCGTGAGCTTCATAGAGATAGAGAGAGTTTATCATTCTAATCTTGTAACTCTCTATGATCATTAGGTTATTTTTAATCATTCAATAAAGATTATTGTTTTCGATTCATTGATACTTGTTAAACTGGGATCTACACGTGGTATCAGAGTAGAGAGACAAAGTTATCGATCCAAAGGTATCAATTTTTCATCTGTGTTCATCGACTTCTGACTATGGTAACAAGTTTCTGATTGTTTCGATTCTTGCTCTAAATAGTGACTTTTAATTATTTAAATCCATTCCTTTGAATCATAAATCGTGTTTGGTAAAGCTTTCAAGTTGATTTCTAAGGTTTTGATCACAAATTCTTGGAAAATCGTTTTCTGGGTTCGAAGTCTATGTCCTTTAACTTTTTCTGATGACTATTTAGGAGTGTTTCCAACATAAATTGATCTTGGTTAGTCGTGTTTGGTGTTTCTATACTGTTTGTGATTTTCTGAGAGCATCAGAAATCACTTGTGCTGCATCTCAGATCCGAGAATTTCGAAGGTGTTCGTCAAAATCCGGTATCCACATCCGGATTATGTCAAAACCCGGTAAGTTTCTCCTACCCGGATTCCCCCTTTTTCCCACTATACCCGATTTTTGCCCACTTCCCGGTACCTCATTCTCGTTGCATCTGGTTCCAGTATTACCTGATCCATCTATCCAGATTTCTCTACCGGATTCCCTTGGGTTCCGGATCTATCACCGGTTTTCGAATTCCCGGTCCTAGCGACTCCTTTTCCCGAATCCATAGTCCCGGATTTGTTACCCAGAAACAACCCAATTCTCGGGCTTAGCGCTTTCCCATTCCCGGTTCCTTGGTCCCGGTTTGTTTACCCGAAGTTAACCTATTCCCGGTTCCAGCGCTCTTTCACCCGGATTCCCTACCGGATTTTCACCAACCCTGGGTTCCCTAACCGGATTTCCATATCCGGAAGTGAATATCGGATTTTCACAAACCCGGTTTCCCCACTCGGATTTTCTATCCGGAAAACCACACCTGGATCGCATATTCGGGAGCAGGACCCCCGTGCTAAGTCGTCGAAGAGGGACAATTGTGTATTCTGTGATACACTGTCTGATTTTTTGATCGATATTTTTGAATTGTCTCAAGATCATTTTGTTCAGTAATAATGTCTTATCCAACCATGTTTGACCTCAAAGCAAAGATCACAACTCTCGAAGCGAAATTGGAGACCAAGTCAAAGGTTATTGACAAATTGAGTCTTGAGAAAGCATGTCTTCAGTTAGATTTGGATAATCTGAGATCGGAAAGCGAGATGTACAAATAAATGTGTTCCGTAAAAAGCAGCAATGATTGGCTCAAGCGCAGAAATTCTGACCTTGGAATGGCAGCCAAAAATGATGGATATTATTATTTGCATAGTGCCCAAATAGATTCACTTAAACGACAAGTTGCAGACTTTGAAACCAAAGAAGAAAAGCTTTTATCACTTGAATAGAAAAGAAAAGCTACCAAAAGTGAAAATCTTGATCTAAAGCAAAAGCTTTCCGTTTTTGAAAAGCAAAGTAGTGATTTTTTAAATGAGCGGAAAAGATTGGAAAGAAAGCTTCTCGGTCTTTCAAAGAAAGTGTTTGAATAAAGACAATCACTTAAACTTAAAAATGCTAAACTTTCTAAACAGATTTCTGATTTTGAACAAGTTTTAGTGATTGAGTGAGACAATTTTGATAATCAAAGAAAGTCCTTTGAGAGTGAAAAGAGAGCGCTTGAAAAGAAAAATGTTGCGATTTTCAAGGAAATATCTGATAAACGCAACATTATTGAAAATGATTTCGAATGTGAAAGAAACATTTTTGAAACAAAAATTCGTAAGCTTTCACAGAAATTACCTGGGTTAGCAACGAGATTTTAAAAGAACAAAGGGTAAAATCTGATCTACAAAAGAGATTTGATTTAATTCTCAAAGAACGAATTTTTTATCCGTTAAAGTTAAGAAACTTGAAAAAAGCAATCTCAAAGTTGTTCAGTCTTATTATGCTTCAAGTTCTACAAATAGCTCTTAAAAGAATTTTGTCAAATCAAATGAGTTCTTAAAAGATCAGTTTCACCCTTCTAATTTTTTCTATAATTCTCGTGTTGATAATAAAGATTATCAAGTGTTTCGAAAAGTTAAAATGGTTTGGAAAAAGAAATCAACTACAGAAAACAGTGATGGAAACACGTCTTATAAATCTCCTGTAGTTGATACAAAGTCACTTATTTCCAACACTAATTCACCTACTCTTGTTTATTCTACAACGAAGCTAATCAGTCTAAACCGAGCAAAAATCTGTTGCTCTCATTGTGGAAAGAGTGTCTTTCTGCGTCCAAGGTACGTAATAATTGGTATGGTACTTATAGTTAGAGATGGCAACGGGACCGGGATACCGGGGATCACAATCCCCATCCCCATCCCCGCTCCCAACTCCCTATCCCCATCCCCGTTGTGGAACAAAATTCCTTCCCCATCCCAATCGGGGAACGGGGATCCCCACTGGGGAATCGGGGATTTTTCCCCGTTTACAAAACTTCATTTTTTCTATATATACAATCTTTATAAATGTCAATTTCACGATTGAATGACGTATTTTTATAAGCTTTAGTTAACCAACTTTTAATTTGTTGCATTTGTAAAAGAGTTTTTCGAAAATAAATATATTAATTACAATACATAATAATATATATTTTATACATCCACGTTATATAACTAAAAGTTTCTTCGAACAATAATACCAATACTATAATATATCTTGAAAGTTTTCTCATAATCGAAGATTGATTATATTGGTGTGTTATATATAATATATATACTCATTGGATTTATCATTTTTATTATGTTATATATATGTATATATAAACACATACTATATATAAAAACTTATAAAAATACTCGGGGTCGGGGCCGGGGTCGGGTTTGAAAGGTATCCCCATCCCCGGTTTACAAATTCGGGGATTCCCCATCCCCGGTCAAACCGGGTTCGGGTGTCGGATCCCCATCGGGGACGTTTTTTTGCCATCCCTACTTATAGTATCCTCGGTCCTCATTTTAAACTTAAGGCATCTAACCATCAATGATCCATCAAAGCATGGACACCAAAATCTTTCTGATCTGTTTTGCAGGGATGTCATGTGTGATAAAATTCAGAATATTCTTTTCACGTGATTGTATTGAAAGGTTATGCTATTTTTGAGGGAGAGTACCAGGTTTTGCTCAACAAATGAATTTCTAAGTGAATTCAAAGACCGTGGTAATTCATGATTGCCACGTGTTATATTTCCTTGCCTTAGTTATTTCCATGTCTCACATATTCGTTGAATTATTTCGGTGGAAATACACTTGCTTGAATTCCAATTTGTTCTTTATAGTACGTCATTTCTATTAATGATTCAATTCTTATCCGACACATTAATTGTGACGTGTTTTCACAATTAAACTTTCTGATCAATTGTTTCATTTATTGCAAATACTGTGTTTACTGAGTCATTCTAGTTCGCGCTTGAATTTGTTCTTTGATATTCATTATCATCTTATAATGACTTCTGATTACCTCAGATCATACCTCAGACTTCATTTTTATGACTTCTGAACAAATCAGTTCAGACTCGTACTTCATTGTGTACTTCAATGTTTTAATTTGGTAAATGAAAAGGAGTGCTAGGACTTATATTGTTTCTATGGTCTATCCAGAACCGAAAGGACCTACCCAAGAAACACATCCAATTATAGACAACAGTGAGGGGTCTAGATTGATAGATGAGTTCGGAGTGAAAATAAATTGGTGAGGATGTGACATGACTTAAAAGAATTATTGGTTTTTACCAAACCGAGTCAGTTTTCCTGGTTACCACACAATCTATTCATTCTCACTCTTTGGAGATGAATATTGAAACAGACATGGACCCAATGTTGATAACTCATGTCACTCCACCAAGCCACTCAAGTATGTCACAAAAGACGACTGTTTCATATATTCACGGAGATTTACCTCTTAATCTATCTATTCCTCACTCGGAGGTCTTAGATATTGAAAAAGGAAGACATCAGCTCCGGTCTCTGAACTTTATATTCTAATCACTGTGTCTATTTATTTTTAACTTGCGCCTCAAGTTAAATCAATTTTTGAGCCAAATCGATATGAATTATTTATTTCACACATGCACGAGTCTTTGTGATTCCGCTCGCATAACTTTGTGATATTTCCAGAACAGTTTGAGAAGTAATTTTTAAGATTTTACTTCAATGATAACTGGAAGCCCTACCAGAGATACCCCAATGCCAACTCTGAACATAGGCCACACAAATGCTTTAATTGTTGTGATAAAAGTTACTATTGTGTTTTTGTGTTAGATGACTACCCCATTCTGGTTACTTAACGTTTTATCTGGTATTTTGCTACTCACCAGTATTGTTTTTGAAGTTACATGATGCTCATGATTAGGGGTGAGCAAAACCCGAAAAACCTGATGCCCCGACCCGACCGACCCGAAAATTGCAGCCAAATTCCCGCACCCGAAATACCCGATACCCGAACCGAGCTTTTGTGCGGGTAAAGTAGGACCGGATTGGGTTTGGGTTTACCCCACCCGACCCATCCGAATATCCGAACTTTTTAAAAAAATTAATTTTTTTACTAAATTTAAAATAAGTAAATAACTGATAACATATTAATATATTACTTTCTTACTTCTAACTTTCTAAGTTCTAACCTAAACGTCCCACCCACCCACGATTCCACCGTCTGACGAACCCCAAAACCCACTCCATCGCCGGCGACCTGCCGACCCATCGTCAGCCACCCATCGTCCATCGAGAGTTCGACAATCGACACACTCAAACACAATAGGTTACTTTCTTCTTGATTTCTTGATTTTTTAATGATTTTGATTTTTTGGGTTTCTGATTTCTTCTGATTTTTGGTTCACAAGTTTCAACTTTCAAGTTACTTTATGTGTCTGATTTCTTGACAAACACACTGTAAGTTACAAATTTTTTTGTTTGTTCTAAAATTTAAATTCTAAGTTGTTAGAATGTTTTAGATTTTGTTTGGTTTCTGATTTTATGTTTCTTAGAATGTTTTATTGTGTTTTCTGTTTGTTCAATATATGTAATATGTTCATGTGTTTTTGTTTGTTCAATGTATATGTGTTTTTGTAGGTTCAATATATATGTATTTTTGTTTGTTCAATATATGTTTCTTAGAATGTTTTATAGATTTTATGTTTCTTAGAATGTTTGTTCAATGTTCATATGTTTTCTGTTTGTTTTGGTTACTTAGTTACTTTTGTTTGTTAAACTGTATATGTTTGGTATTGGTAGTTGGTAACTTGGTATATGATTAAATATTAATGATTACTTAACTAGTTAACTGTCTATGTCTTTGGTATATGTCTTTGTTTATGGAATTTGGTATTTGATAGATCTGGAAATTGGAATGTCTCACGCCGATAGTAGTGCACCGCCGCCACCTGAATAAAAAAAACGGAAAGCTCCCGAAAAGGTCAATTTATTGGGAGCACTTTGAAGAAGTTTTAGATGACCACGGTAATACCATCAAGGCAAAGTGCAAGTATTGTGCAAAAATATACGCAGCCGACCCTAAAAAGCACGGGACTTCCTCCCTAAAAAACCATGACCTTTCATGCCTTAAAAACCCTCAGGCAAAAGAGACTAGACAGTCCATGTTAGCATTTGCCTCAAATTCTGAACACGAAAGCGTGTTGACTAATTGGGTCTTTAATCAAGAGAGGGTTACAAAAGCAACCGCTAAGATGATCATAATAGATGAACTACCTTTCAAGTTTGTAGAGGGTAGGGGTGGAGACAATGGGTTGAAGAAGCGTGTCCGATGTTCAAAATACCTTCTAGATGGACAACTAATAGAGACATATTCACCATTTATTATGAAGAGCGGAATAGTTTTAAAACGTTTTTTAAGGAACACTCCCAACGGCTTAGCTTAACCACAGATACTTGGACATCCGTGCAACGGATCAATTATATGTGCATAACTGCACATTATATTGATGCCCAATGGAGATTGAACAAAAAAATAATATCTTTTGTGCCAATTCAATCGCATAGGGGGGATCCAATAGCCAAAGCGTTAGAGGTTTGTTTGGTTGACTGGGGCATCAAAAACATTTCTACCATCACAGTAGATAATGCATCTTCTAACGATGTTTCCATAGGGTTCTTGAAAAGCAAACTGGTATCTTGGGGGTGTTCATCTGTTACGGCACAACACTTACATATGAGATGCGTTGCACATATTTTGAATTTGAATTTGGTTGCATCCGAGTCGACTTTTAGTACAGGTGGGAGGGTGTTGGATAATTTTAGGAGTTCTCTAAATCCTAAAATAGTTGAGGCACTTATCTGTACACAAGATTGGTTAAGGGGCCCTACTGAACCACTTGCGGTGGAAGAAAACATAGAGGATCTTGAGGAGTTTGAGAAAGATACGCGTACGACATTAATTTATGAGTTTGATAATTTATAAATTATAATAAACACTTTAAAATTTGTTGCTTTTAATTTTAAAACGTGCATAAATAGAAAATTTGAGGCTTGGAACTTCTGCGGCTCGTGGTACTGAAGATACTCCTAGTACCCAAGCTTCAAACGATTTGGACGGATTTGAAGTTGATTCGTGATTTGAAGGTACGAGACTATACCACGAGTTTTTTGATTTATCATTATATTTATGGTTATTGATTTTTTATTTGTTGGACTTGTGGTTTTTTTGATTAGTTGGCTTGATGAGTTGATGGTAATTGGACATTTGGAGTTTTGGACTATTGGTTGGAAGTTGGAACTTTCGGAACACGCTTGACTTGTGGTTTTGATTTGAACTTTGGTACTTGGTAGTTTGGTAATTGGTTTGATTTCGAATTCGAAACATTTACTTTTCGTATTGTGGTATATGCCTATGTGTTGGATACTTGGATTTTATTTTGTGTATTTGTGTTTGTGGTTTGGAGTTTGGAGTTTGGAGGTGTACGCAAGAATCAAGATTGGTAGTTTGGTAATTGGTTTATTTTGTGGTTTGTTTTTGTACCTTTATATTATAGTTTATACTTTGTTAGTTTGTTTTTGTACCTTCATAGTTTATACTTTGTTTTTGTACCTTTATAGTTTACACTTTGTAATTGTGTTTAAATTTTAATCAGCTGAAAAATGATGCAAAAAAACAAGTTTAAAATGATGCCAAAACAACCCAAAAACATAATTAAAAGTGTGCCAAAAAAATCCCAAAAAAAGTGTGCCAAAAAAAGCCCAAAAACCAGTTCTAATTTTGGGCCGGAATTTCCAGGCCCAACCCGAATCCTCGACCAACCCGAACCCGCCCCCGAGACACTCGATATCCGATATCCGATTTGCATCTCGGTCGGTTTTCGGGTGGCCTCACCCCACCCCGATATCCGATCGGGTGGTGGGTTTTGGGCCCCGACCCGACCGAATGCTCTCCCCTACTCATGATGCTCCTAATCATCATAAGTGGGAGAAATGATACAGATTCAAAGACACCGATAATCATGTTAAGGGGGAGTTAGCAAAATCTGCGGGGGAGTTACTGAATCTTTTCTGATTAGATCGACTCTTCTCTATCCTTTATTTAAGTGGCGTTTGCTACAAATTATTTTCTCCTTCGAGCATATTTGCTCGACAAGTTTTAAAGTTTTTCAAAGCCAATCAACTCGCGGTTCAAAGACAGATACTTTATTTTAAAACTGAAGATGCACTGTCGAATGTCACGTAACTCACACATTATCTTTCTTGTGTGCTTATCCGATGTGTTGAGTTTCTACAATTGAAAGCTGCTTTTAGTGCACTCGGTTGAGGTTACTGTTCATTGAATCTGGTGATAAAGTTGATACTATGAAGACTAAAATCTTAATTCAAGGGGAATTCAAATACGAATCCAACGGTTCTTTTCGGAGCAAAAACGGAGCTATAACGAAGAAGTTATGGCCAAAACAGTTTCGGTACCGCGGAGCTACTATGACCAGCGACAATGACCATGTCATTGTTGCATGTCATTGTCGCGCCAAGGGTACAGTCTATGGTACACTTTGTGCGACTATGACCAGCGACAATGACCGTGTCATTGTCGCGTGTCATTGTCGCGGACGAGTACCTGGTTGCTGTCAAATACGAAATTCACACCCCAAACTTCATTTCTTCATATCTCTCTCATTTCAACTCCGATTTTGGCGATTCAAGTGGCTATGGTTCCGATTTTGAGAGCTATTCAAGGATCTAGAAAGAGTTTTGAAGTTCATAGGAAGATTCAAGGGTGTTTGGTGGTGGTAAGTCTCTCAAATCTCTTCCCTTTCTCTCCCAAATCGTTTTTCCTTCCTTCCTCACAAACCCTAACCGATACTGGGGATTTTCTTGAAGATTAATGTGTTTCTTATCCACTTTATGTTAGTGATTTCATTCATTGATGCAAGAGCAAGTTTCATCCACAACACTAGAGATGTTTGGGGTTTTCTAGGTTTTCATCAAAACCTAAGTGGTGAGTTCATCCTACTAGCTTCAATACTTTCATATGAGTTAGAAATGTTCCATTGATGATCTTCTAATATTTTGCCTATCCAATTTCGACTTGGAAGATTTTGGAGAAGTTAGGTCAAATTGAGGTTTTGGGTAAAAATAGAGATTTTGATGGTTGATGTTTGGAGAACAATTCTAAATGGTTAAATGTAGTTATTCATAGTTGGAATTTATGAATTTAGGTTTTTGGAAAATTTGGCTTGAGGATCCGAGTTGCGTCAAAGGAGCTTACGTTGGGGAAAATCTAGATTTAGCCTAATCTAGCAAGGTGAGTTCAAGTTACTTTGCGAAAACTTCGTACATGCCAAAATGTATATTTTCCAATATTTGTGTGTTTTTACCTGAAAATGTATATGGTTGAGTTAATTTGATAGTTTAGCTCTCTTGAAGAGTTATCTTCATAATTATGTAGAACACCCATATTTTGGGGCTTTTGAATAATTGGATGGTTAGAAACCATTACTTGCCTTTAAAGGATTAATTGTTCAAAATGTGGTTAATTGATGGTATGATCATGTTAGTGTAATTTATTTCAATAAATCATTTGGAAAAGGCACTCTTAAGTGTTATGTGTCACTTTGAGAATTATAAGGGTGTGAGTTATTTGGGAAAACCCCCTTTTTGGTTTAACCCTTGTCGAGTGGTGGGGTTAATGATGTTTTGTGGTACTCGCTTACTTAAACCATGTTAAACGCGTTTGTGCGATGATGACCGACATTATGGGTCTAGCAAGCGTGGAGAACTTTCTCGGTTTTGACTTAAGATAGTCTAGAGACATTTGTCCGGTCTAATTGGCTTAATGTGGAGTCTTAATTATGGGATGCTTTTATTTCACTGCTTTGCATATTATTGCACGTTGTTGAGAATTACATGCTAAATAGAATAATTAGTTATTGATATATGTACGCCTTGGAGGCTACGCCTTGGAGGCTACGCCTTGGAGGCGATATTTGTACGCCTTGGAGGCGATATTTGTAATGCCTTGGAGGCGGTATTTATATTGCCTTGGAGGTTGCGTGTATACTTACGTGTTACCTTCACTATCAACGGATACGGGTCTCCCCCGTTTATGTTATTTAAATCTTAATACATATTACGGTCGCGTGTGTATTGCTTCACATTATGTCTTCATAAAGATTTATATTTAATGGTTGGTTTTCATGTTCTACGGGTTGAGTAGGCATTGTCAACCATATTTGGAGGTTTCGCCTAGAATAGACTTATTCACGTACTTTGAGTGAATTGGAAATGTAATAGATTTTGGAAAACGTATTATACCTTTCGGGAACTTTTCCCATGGAATTGTGTGGGATGAAAATGGATGATTTGGAATTTAAGTAAACTCTTTTGAAATCATGACTATAACTATTATTCCTTCGTTTTATATTTTATATAGTCATGATAAACTGCTTGAACTCACTAGGCGTAAGCCTAACCCTTTTATTTGTCGGCATGTGCAACAGGCTTAGGTTGGGGTAGCTCTAGCTACATTGTGAAGTGACGAGTACTAGTAGAGTGCACGAGGGGTGACTTGAGTAGTGAAGTATTCCGCGTTTGTTTGGACTAGCAACTAGTGGTGTTAATTACCACTCGATTAAGCTATTTCATTGTAGACTTTTAATGTTTTAAATATCGAGGTGTTTTAAAGGAATGAATTGTAGTAGTGATTATGTATAATTTGGTGATTTTATTGAATTATAATGTTAGTTGCTCGTTCCAAATTTGAGGGTGTTACAAGTTGGTATAAGAGCATAAGTTTGAGAGATTTAGGTGTTGATTTTGGATACCTAGACTCAAACTAGCGTTTGTTTAAGTAAATGAGAGTGAAATTCACCTTTAGGCACTTTAAGATAGAATGTTTGAAGTTGATGGATTCCGTTAGAAACAAGAGTCACGTTGAGAGTAGCAAGGATAATCTGGTACGGTGCGTTCATAGTGACACCTGACCAGTGTCATGGTGAACCTACTAGTACATGTGTGTACTTGAACTACTTTGATGTGATGATCGTTGGGTAGTGAAGAAGGTCCTAAGTTAGTAGTTGTGGGAATAGATGGACGATTCTAGTATTAGTCACTTGGAGTGACGATGAGCATGATGTTTGCTTTAAGTAGACCGTTTCGGGTCGAGATTGATGGTTGGACTAGAATCATAGGCTTTTGAGCCGACTTTGATTTGAGGAAAAACCGTAAGGCTAATTGATGTAATTCCTAACTTGCCTTAAGGAGCTTGAATATCCGGATGACAACATTGGACCGGAGAATTTTAGAGGAGTACGGGTTGAGACGTTGAATGCCGACTAGACTTTGCCCAAAATTTATTTTGGAAATAAATTGCATTAAATATTTTGTGTTCAAATCCTTATGTGGACTGTGTTACCAATTTGGAAAATGTTTAGCACACACAATATTTTAAATCATGATTTTTGGACGTACATGAACCATTTTATGACGGGGTTGCAAACCTCGTCAGAATCTGTTTCATTTTGCTATTGTCCAACGTTTCTTTCGTGTATAGTGATGTTCGTGTTTCATGTTGTCTAAGATGGTAGACAAGTAACTACGGCTCATAACTTTAACATCAGATCTCCTCCACATATGTTAAAGTTTGGACAGAAAGTTAGCTACCGTGGTGTTTATATGAACCTACTTTTGGGAATTTGTTTAATATGAGTTTGTTAAACAGTATTGATTATGTGGTATTGTCCTAGAAGGAGATTTTTGGGATTTTGGTGTCTCGTTCATGATTTTGCTTTTAGCAATTTGACTTTGAGAGCACGATGTGTAGTGCCATTTTGTTGACTTGGAGTCATTGAGCCCGTTGAACTTCATAGAATTTTTGTGGGCGACGTTTTGTGTCGTGTGGGTACAATTTTACATCGTGCATACTCTATTTGCTTATGTGAAAAGTTTACGAGTTATGTTGGGCATTTGGTCCCACTCGAGTTTTGTTGAAGTAAAGTTAATTTTATGCCATAAGGCGACTAAGAAAAGATGAGTTTGGAACTCTAGTGCCGCGTAACTTTTCTTTCAAGAGTCTGTGTTATTAAGCATTTTGTTGCAGATAGTTCAGTGTATGGATTGATTTATACGTGACTTAAGTGATGCATGAAAGAACATTGTTGGTGACGTTTCATGATAACTTGCTTGGTGCGCTTTCGGTCAGTAAATGTTTTATTATTACTTCATGTAAAGGCCTTATGTCGACTTAGGGGTATGCATAGCTTGGTAACCGTTGTTTCTCAACACTTTGTTAAACGAGTCGTGAGTGAAATTATTTTATTAACTCCTTGTTTAAATGACGACCATTTGGTCAAAAGGCGTTTTGGTGTTGTGGAAATCATGCATAAGTTTGCAATGCTTTACAATTTTGAAAATACAAATGTGTGAGTCGTTGACATTTGATTGATTGTGAGTTGTCGAACATTTTGGAAAACTGAAAACCTTTTAGTTTTGAAGAAAATGTGTATTTGGAGTATGTTGACAAATACATTTTAAGCACTTACGTTTTGACGCGTTATGTTCCAAGTACGAAACCTTGAGGAAAATACTCCGTGATGAACAATTTAGAAAATTGGTTGTATAAAATTTCGATGCGTGTAATCTCTTATGTTTTGAATGTTGACGCGCACCGTTGGTGCAATTTGGGGATTTGAAAATAGGTTTGAACCCTTTTTGGTGTCAACAAATTATTTACACTTGTTTCCTTCTAGTTTTTGGAAAATACATTGTTGTGTGCAGTTTGGTCAGAAACATTTTGCTCGTGTGTCGTTATGTGACCATTTGAGGAAATTTTGGAAAAATCAATTTAAAGAATTCCATCTCTTGAAATTTTGGTGTGAAGTTAATTGGGGTATGTGTGTGTTATTACAAGAAAATTCTAAGTAGTGTTACAAGCTTGCATGCCTACCCCCAATTTGAGGTTTTATGATGTTTAGTCGATATTTTCAAATAATGAGAACGGATTGGAAGGTATCGGTCTTTTGTGATAAATAAGAAAAATAGAATTTTGGATTGAATCCTAGATTTTATGGTCTTGTTGGATGGGGAATTCAAATACGAATCCAACGGTTCTTTCCGGAGCGAAAACGGAGCTATAATGAAGAAGTTATGGCCAAAACAGTTTCGGTACCGAGAAGCTACTATGACCAGCGACAATGACCATGTCATTGTCGCGTGTCATTGTCGCGCCAAGGGTACAGTCTACGGTACAATTTGTGCGACTATGACCAGCGACAATGACCGTGTCATTGTCGCGGACGGGTAAATGGTTGCTGTCAAATACGAAATTCACACCCCAAACTTCATTTCTTCATATCTCTCTCATTTCAACTCCGATTTTGGCGATTCAAGTGGCCATGGTTCCGATTTTGAGAGATCTTCAAGGATCTAGAAAGAGTTTTGAAATTCATAGGAAGATTCAAGGGTGTTTGGTGGTGGTAAGTCTCTCAAATCTCTTCCCTTTCTCTCCCAAATCGTTTTTCCTTCCTTCCTCACAAACCCTAACCGATATTGGGGATTTTCTTGGAGATTAATGTGTTTCTTATCCACTTTATGTTAGTGATTTCATTCATTGATGCAAGAGCAAGTTTCATCCACAACACTAGAGATGTTTGGGGTTTTCTAGGTTTTCATCAAAACCTAAGTGGTGAGTTCATCCTACTAGCTTCTATACTTTCATATGAGTTAGAAATGTTCCATTGATGATCTTCTACTATTTTGCCTATCCAATTTCGACTTGGAAGATTTTGGAGAAGTTAGGTCAAATTGAGGTTTTAGGTATAAATAGAGATTTTGATGGTTGATGTTTGGAGAACAATTCTAAATGGTTAAATGTAGTTATTCATGGTTGGAATTTATGAATTTAGGTTTTTGGAAAATTTTGCTTGAGGATCCGAGTTGCGTCAAAGGAGCTTACGTTGGGGAAAATCTAGATTTAGCCTAATCTAGCAAGGTGAGTTCAAGTTACTTTGCGAAAACTTCGTACATGCCAAAATGTATATTTTCCAATATTTGTGTGTTTTTACCTGAAAATGTATATGGTTGAGTTAATTTGATAGTTTAGCTCTTCTGAAGAGTTATCTTCATAATTATGTAGAACACCCATATTTTGGGGCTTTTGAATAATTGGATGGTTAGAAACCATCACTTGCCTTTAAAGGATTAATTGTTCAAAATGTGGTTAATTGATGGTATGATCATGTTAGTGTAATTTATTTCAATAAATCATTTGGAAAAGGCACTCTTAAGTGTTATGTGTCACTTTGAGAATTATAAGGGTGTGAGTTATTTGGGAAAACCCCCTTTTTGGTTTAACCCTTGTCGAGTGGTGGGGTTAATGATGTTTTGTGGTACTCGCTTACTTAAACCATGTTAAACGCGTTTGTGCGATGATGACCGACATTATGGGTCTAGCAAGCGTGGAGCACTTTCTCGGTTTTGACTTAAGATAGTCTAGAGACATTTGTCCGGTCTAATTGGCTTAATGTGGAGTCTTAATTATGGGATGCTTTTATTTCACTGCTTTGCATATTATTGCACGTTGTTGAGAATTACATGCTAAATAGAATAATTAGTTATTGATATATGTACGCCTTGGAGGCTACGCCTTGGAGGCGATATTTGTACGCCTTGGAGGCGATATTTGTAATGCCTTGGAGGCGGTATTTATATTGCCTTGGAGGTTGCGTGTATACTTACGTGTTACCTTCACTATCAACGGATACGGGTCTCCCCCGTTTATGTTATTTAAATCTTAATACATATTACGGTCGCGTGTGTATTGCTTCACATTATGTCTTCATAAAGATTTATATTTAATGGTTGGTTTTCATGTTCTACGGGTTGAGTAGGCATTGTCAACCATATTTGGAGGTTTCGCCTAGAATAGACTTATTCACGTACTTTGAGTGAATTGGAAATGTAATAGATTTTGGAAAACGTATTATACCTTTCGGGAACTTTTCCCATGGAATTGTGTGGGATGAAAATGGATGATTTGGAATTTAAGTAAACTCTTTTGAAATCATGACTATAACTATTATTCCTTCGTTTTATATTTTATATAGTCATGATAAACTGCTTGAACTCACTAGGCGTAAGCCTAACCCTTTTATTTGTCGGCATGTGCAACAGGCTCAGGTTGGGGTAGCTCTAGCTACATTGTGAAGTGACGAGTACTAGTAGAGTGCACGAGGGGTGACTTGAGTAGTGAAGTATTCCGCGTTTGTTTGGACTAGAAACTAGTGGTGTTAATTACCACTCGATTAAGTTATTTCATTGTAGACTTTTAATGTTTTAAATTCCGAGGTGTTTTAAAGGAATGAATTGTAGTAGTGATTATGTATAATTTGGTGATTTTATTGAATTATAATGTTAGTTGCTCGTTCCAAATTTGAGGGTGTTACATACCTGGAGCATAAAAACGTGATTTTCACCATTTCAACCCATTTTTCATTTCCCACTTCTTCTCCTTCAACCCTTTCTCTCCCAAACCGAAACCTTAAGCCCCAAAGTCGATTTTGAGCCATTTAGTCACAAGATTCGAAATTTGGAAGTGATTTCTTCATCTACCATGGTTTTGGGAAACAAATCTTGAAACCCTATCACTTCATCTTCTTCACCCAAAGTTTTCTAGGGTTTCATTCAACCTTTTTGTCCATTTTGAAGAGTTGGAGCTTGTGGTGTTTTGTTGGTGTAACATCCCAAAACATAAACATGCATAACATAGAATAAATATCTCAAACATTGGTCCCAAATCACATCATAACTTGTCTTAGACATAACATAAGTCTGAACTAAACAAAATTTGACAGCGGAAACATCTTGTCTACAGCCGAGAGCTTCTATCTATAACTATACTAGCAAAACTATGGAGTCTTTCTCTAAGCTCCATCTCAATCCTCAAGCCATCTCTTTGTTCTTACTTGAAGAACCAACACTTCCTTTACCTGAAAATGGTTTAGTTTTTGAAAAGCGAGGGTTAGACTAAAATGTCTAGTGAATTCCTTCCGAAAACAGCTTTTAACAACAGTATAAAAATCATTTCATAATTTCATTAACATTCTTCACATAAAGCATCAAACATGGTAACTGCACAGTGTTGAAGGATCGTACAAGCTAACCACGATCGAGGCCCAAGCAAACTTCCCTCTCGCCTCATATTGGGGCCCAAGCAGACTCCCCTCTATCCGAGTAGGAAGGAAACGAATTCCATCCTACTGGCTTATCACAACTGCCCAAGGGATCATCGGATCCCGAGGTACTCTGATCCCACTGTGCAGACCGACTCCACATAGCGTACACATAAATTACAATAAATCACGGGACGTGGCATCTTTATAATCATTCCTTCATGCTAAACAGCCTTTCATGCAAAACGTATTTTTCATGGGAAAACATTCGTAAAAGTTTGTATACAATTCATGCTCGTAATAAACCATAATCAGTAAAACATATAGCACTTACCCTTTTCGGACACTATACCCTTTCCGGACACAAGGCCTTTCCGGACACCATACCCTTTCCGGACACAAGGCCTTTCCGGACACAAGGCCTTTCCGGATACCACTTACCGGGTACTGCCCTTTCCGGTCTCTTCATCCGGAAACCAAAACTTACCCGGTAAGACAACTCGTCCGGGAACTTCACTATCCGGACACGACTACACTAAAACTTTATCCGGGAAACTCCCACTGTCCGGACACTACTATCCGGACGGGGCGACTTCCGGAAACCTACGAACTTTGAAAACCCACACTTCCCAAAAGTGATTAGAACTCATGATTTCTGCCATAAACTCGATTAGACAAACACTTAGGTTTATCCTCCAAACATAAACACCCATTTATTCCACTTTTTACCTCTAAATCGATTCATAACAATCAAAAACCCCATTATACTACTTTAATGGCATTAAGGTGAAGAACACAGTGACCCTTAATGTTTTCACACCAAAATCTTAGACAAAACAGAAGGAAATCATGAAATAGCAAAGGAGAAAGTTTCTGGAAGAGATTACCTTCAACGATTTCCTCTTCAATTTGATTTCTCCCAAAATGTTTCTTCTTCTCTTTTCTTCTCTCAGCCGCAATCAACAAAACAAAAGAGGGAATATGAGGTAACCTAGGGATTGGTGCCTTTATATACTTCCTCACTATTTTCCCTTTGGTCCCTCATATTTTCCCTTATTACACTATGGCACAACATATCATTTCCTTCACTTAAATACCCGGTTGTTACAACACTCCCCCCTTAAAAGAATTCCGACCTCGGAATTCCTTGACTAAACAGGTGTGGGTACTTCGCTCTCATCTCCGATTCCAACTCCCAGGTAGCTTCCTGACCCTTGTGAAAACACCACTGAACTTTTACTAGGTTGATCTCCTTGTTCTTTAATTTCTTCACTTAGAATCCGAAATGGCTTCGGGCTCTTCCACGAAACTTAGTTTTTCGTCTACTCGCACAACTTGTAATGACACAACCACACCAGCCTTTCCACCCACACTCTCATAATAGAGGCATGAAACACCTCACGTTTCCCTCATATCCATAAAACATACTCATTCTATAAACCGATTCGTCAAGTCGGAGTATCACTACGACCGACTCACTAAAACGTGGCTCAATCCTCTTTTCTTTCGCCATACCCCATTTCAACATCCAAACTCAACCGAACCAATCCAGACTAACCAAACCGAACCAAGCTGAACCAAGCTAAACCAAACCAAACCAAGCTGAACCAAGCCAACCAAACCAAACCAAGCTGAACCAAACGGAACCAATACTTTTGGCATCAAACCGACCCCGACTTAGGTTTCACGATTCATACATCCGAATTTAACAACTTTGGTTCCAACTGATCTTCCAAGCACCTCTGTATAAGATCACGGCTTCCTTAGGTTAGAAATACACACATCATGTACTTGTAGCCCTTCCGACCATTTATACCAGATATAAAAGTAACACCTCCGGCCAACCTCACTAGTTAGAGTTCGCTCGTCCACAAGTCTGGACTCAGGGCTCTTAAAACACGTCTCATCACGATTTCCACATACCACTTCACTTCCTTAAAGAAGAAATTTCGCCGAATTTTTGCAACAATGACATGAATTTTTACTAACATCGGCAACCACCCAATCTGCCGATCTTAGCACCAGGTCAAACTAGAAATTTCCAATCCACCTTCCTATCACGCCAAGCGCCTAACACAAAAGTATTTTTTTCCTTCAAAACACGTTGACCCCAAGTCAACACTATATACCGATACATACGCTTCCACTACGTCCTCTTTCCATACTCGTATACCACTAACCCGCCATCCGGGGTAAGGAATAAATCACCTTGAAGATTTTTTACATTCGCCTTTTCACTACATCCAACAGACGTCCAACTAAAAGGAACGACCACGCCTACTCCAAACTATTCCAAGTAATACATTGTTGAACCCTATGCTCACTTCGGAATAGTTAACATCCCAATACTTATTCTTATTCGAATCTGACGATCTTACACCTTGAGTGTCCCATACAACCACTTATGCCATGCCTTTCCGAAGGTATATATCACATTTCTTCAAGGAAAGACTCATTGACTCATACGAGCCTATCTACATTCCAAATCAAGACATACACCACATGTCCCCCTCTCATAACTACACGAGTAGTTCCAATACCCGTCATTAGCACCGCTTTAAACATTTCTCCACCCATATGGTGTCAATACCATTCTTCTCCCTTTAAGTTCTTCCACTTGCTTGAATATATCGTCCTAACCTCCTCTCGCTAGCCTGGGCATTGCTCGCCTATCAGCATCCACTTCATACCCAATCATTCCAAACATGACAACCACACTTGTGTTGCCAAGCCCAACCAACAGTTTCACTACCGTTCTAATTTAAGATAACCAACCAAGTCCTCCTGTAATAATATTCAATGTTTCTCACTTCCCAAGTAGGGTCAACCTGCTTACCAGAATTTCTTTGTCGATCTTTCATTGATCCCAACACGAACTCACTCAGTTACTCATGACACTAAAACACCTGATTCCTCTCTTGGGTATCCATCGTTTTCTAGCAATAAACATAACATAACCCTCAGCTTACGATCCATGCATCCCAACTACATGCTTAATACTTTATACTCTCATCCATAACCTCACACCGCTGACCAAGTGCTTCCGGCCATTTGCACACATAACAATTCTTGCTTTCATGTTCACCTTAGTTCATAATTAACCAAGCCTATCTCACGACCTGCTTGTCTCTGAATTTAGACAGACCACAACTCGCGATTTCCCGTGCTTGCTCAAATATACGTCCCTCGACAGACCATTGCGAGCTCCATGAAAGTCATCCCAATGACAAGGCACAATCTCTTACAAATTGATTCTCCAAGCACCAACTTAGGTTGTGATGACTACCTCCCTCGTATACAGGTCATCAAATCCCTTAGAGCGCACCTAACTACAACAACTGCTTCACATTCAACACACCTACACAAAGTGGCTCAACCGCTCACCGCGTAAATGTCTCTCCCGACAACCCTTCATGTTCTTAGTTAAATTCAGTGAAATATCCGCATCATAATTTCTTCTCACACCCCAGTCTCCCCTTGATGATCTCAAAACTGGACACTTTTAGCAGTCATCCCCTTCAGTATCCATAGCTAACACGATGAAGTTTCCACCATCTCACCAGTACGCAAAGAGTCCCAATGGAACCTACCGTTCCCAACACATCGTAACTAACTTTGCGCCCTCCGGTTCGTACTAGCTAAGGAATAAGACTCGTATGGTGCGTAGTCTAATTACAGTACCATTCACCACTCTGGCTCATATCTGAAAGCATTTCATCAGGGCACATTATCTACTTATTACCATGCTACTACTAAGAGTTTCTCAATAGCCTTCGACTTCAACATGCGTATGCCCGCTCCACGGGAAGTCACATCACCCATTATCCAACATTAACAAGTTCAATGCCCGGGACTTCCACTGTTTCCCACTCTCCTCTATTGAAATATTATGGTCGTAACCCGACCAAAATCAATTCAATCGAACAGTTTCCATTTGAACCCCTCCTTGATCTTAACTTTGCCGTCCACTACGACCTACAGAGTTCATAGCCTTCATGCATGACGACACAACAAATTCTAAATCATTTTACACATTTTGAAATTTTGATAGATACCATAATGAAAAACAAATTGACATAAACATAGCACCTCACTGCTCAAAATACCATCGTGTGTTGCAAAAGAGTTTATCTTTTCTTTAAACACACGCTCGCGCGTGTCGACTCATTTTCCGAAAATAAAACAAGGAGCTCATTATGCTCGTAAACATTTTTAACACAATAAGAATCCATGTAAATCATTTAAGAAAGACACCATGCATGAAACTAACTTTGCGATGAAGGCTATTCACTCTAACAAGGTCCAACATTACTCCTACCGAAACTTATTGTCGACACCCAACTTTCGACCATCGGTCGCCTTCTCATTCTCATATCCACTTGTGGTACAGTTACTTCACAACCCTTCAAATTTCGTATAGACCAAAGATCCACCACTAACATCTTTTCTTCACCAATCTCGCCACTACCCCGCTTGACTAACAGTCAAAGGCTCGTTTTCTTCACCCGTTTACATTTGAAGCATTCAAGATTTCTGTCACAATTCTCTTCCCATCTGGTCGACCCATCAACCAAGGAATGGAGACTCACTAGAAACTAGAAGCTCATCCTAATATCGTCCTTCATTCACTTTTGAACCCAGAGTTTCCACCCTTGATCGGTTTATCACCGCTTCGAACCACACTCCTTCTAGAAAGTGCCAACAAATCTCTGTACGAACGACCTCACGCATTAAAACAAGGTCGTACGCATCATAACGAAAACATGCTACCATCACAGTTACATTCCACTTTCCTCTAAGGACTACCTCAACCATAACAATATACCATATAATACAAGAACTGGAACAACCGCAAACAATCGCCACTGATATGTGCGATTTATACACATAGTTTTACGTCAAAAACCCCTAATTTTAGTGTCGATTAGGTCCCTAAAGTTTCTCTTTTTATTCGAGTTCTAGTATTTTATTGTCTATAAGTAAATAAATAAATAAAATTGAAAAAGAAATAAAAATCTTTTAATATTTGTTTGTTTAATATTTTGGAGTAAAGAAAAAGAAAAAAAGAGAAATATAGTTTTTCTTTTATATATATATATGTTGTGTGTGTTTTTAATTGAAGAAAAAGAAAAAAAAGAGATTTCATATTTTAATTCTTGTGGTTTACGTGGTAAAGCAGCAAGAAGAGAAAAGTATAAAAATAAAATAAAATAAGAGGGAATAAATTATTTTTACTTGGTCCTTATGATTTCATACAGGTGAAGCCCAATTTTAAAGAAAAAGAAAACAGAAGAGAATAGATTGGGCCCATACAGCAGCCCAGGAAAGAAAAAGAGAACGCCTCTCTTTCCTTTGTCGGCAGAAACGCGACGAACACAGCAGCGGCGACAAGAAGAAAATAGCATCGGCGCGACCGCCGACACGACCAGACCCGCGCCGTTAACCGCGGGGGCGTCTGTCCAGTGCCTCGCGCCCATCCTCGCGCGACCAAACTCGCGCCGCCACTAGCGTCGGAGTCTTTTTCGGGCCTGATTTCTTTTACTTCGTTTTTGGAGCGGTTTTTCTTTTCTCTTGGTATAAAAACGAAGTGGAACCGTCATTTTGGGGGGGAATCAATTTGGAAAATCGATTTTGGAGAGGGAAGAGCAAAAGGAGATCGATTGGGGAGCAATTTTTCATCAATTCTTTGTCAATTTCTTAGGTAATTTCTTTTTAGTTGTAAGTTGTAACCCTAGTTTTCTTCCAACAATAGTTAAGCTTTAGGATTTGATGCATTTTCATTTGAGATTCCTATGTAAGATGTTGTGAACAAGTTTAATTGCTTGATTTCTATATAAATGTCAATTTCATTTGAATTATCGATTAACTTGATCAATTAGTTGATTTTCTTTTGGAAAATAGCTAGTTAGAAACCTAAGATACGTAATTGTCTTGGGATTTTGATAAAGTAGCACAAGAACCCACTTGATTGCGGTAAGGTTTTCGAAATGGGTTCTTGAAATCTTGCAATCGAAGCTCTAGTAAGCCGAGCTTATGAGCTTATTGCTTTGAATTGGTATTTTCCTCAATCGATAAAGCTAGTTGCATCTAGGGGTTTAAGAGCTTATTTAAACTCTTATTTGTGATTAAGATTTGGTTAAGAGCTTGTTTAATCAATGTTTAATAAGGAAAAATCGAGGTTATCAGAGCTTGTTGATAACCATGGCCAATTTGGGCTTGTTTCACCATTTTACACCGTTAGGAATCGATGATAATGTTTTGCATCATTACTTGAAGTGGACTATTGTTGGGTTTCGTTTTATTTCAGTGTTTATAATTAATTCTTGTCGTATGTTTAGTTTTCTGAATCAAATCCACCCCCCTTTTTTTACGTAAGCGTGTAGAAGTAAAATAATTGTCACCACCAATCCCTGTGGATTCGACGTGACTTACCACTATTACAATTTATATTGTTTTTTGGGACGGTTAGAACTATTATTATTTGACGGTCTCGAAGCCCGTCAAATTTTTGGCGCCGTTGCCGGGGATTGGTTTCGGTGATCGTTATTTAGCTTTTGCACTTTGTTTATTTTATTTATTTTTGTCTTATAATTTTATTGTTTATTTGAGTTAATCGTGTACCTAACGCCAATAGTGTTTAAGTGCCTTTGCATTTTTCATGGCGGGTTATCCATACCATTATGGGTCACGATATACCACCAACACGCGAGAAATAAACGAGGTAAATATCTCTTCCCTTGAGAATTAAATTTCAGATCTAACATCTCTTGTGATACAGTTGGTTTGTAAAGAGCCGCAACAGCTGAGAGGAAGTGGGGCGTACACCAACAATGCTTATCCTACCAACCGGTACCCCACTTCACAATATCATACCGAGCAAACCTACTCTTATGGAGGATTTTCAAGTCATTATCAAGGTCCGTACGAGCCATACTCTAGCACCTACACGCAAAGATGGCAAACCCATCCATACGTAAACGAGTATGACTATGACTGGTACGACTCTTCTTATCCTAGCTATGAATCAACACCACCGATGACACAAATCTATTCCAAGGACTCAGGTATGTCTCTTGAAGATATTGTTAAGGTACTAGCTCTTAGTACATTAGAATTTCTACAGGAAACAAGAGCAAGCCTTCAGAACTTGGAAAACCAAATTAGCCAGCACGAATCCGCAATACGTCGGTTGGAGGCTCAAGTTGAAGAAAAGTTGGGGTCGATGAACGAGAAGAGGCTGAAAATCTCCTTAGAGGAAGAGGTTGAAGAGGAAAGCACAAACCTATCTACTCCACGAGATGTCGACAAAAAGGGAGAATATGTGAATTTATTGGAACCGATGGTGGTAACTCCTCCTCTTCCTACACCCTTGTTTGATCTAATAAAGGAGGAGGCACTTGTAGACATCGGGAGAACCTTCACCACACTCGAAAAACCGAAGGTAGATGATGAGAAGGGGAACCCGAATGGAGATACCTTTGCGAAGCTGAAACGTCAAATTACATTAGAAAGCAAAGGACCAACGCTTGAGATCCGGAAAGATTTCAAGGCACCCCAACATCGCGTGAAGACGCAAGTATGTGGTATTGACTTATTGGATACAGGATAGCGTGGGTAGCGTCTAGCCAAAGACGTTAAAGAAAGGCGCTGCATGGGAGGCAACCCATGGATTTCCGTTTATTTATCTTTTATTGTCTTTTTTTTTGTGAGATTCTCCTCTTTCACTCTTGTGCTTCCCTTGGTTATTTTCAGGTTTCATCCCAGAGATTGGAGCTAAATGGATGCATCTACCTTCACGGATCCGTACATTCGAGGACTATTCACCAAATCTGGGGAGTTTACTGTTTCCCCTCTTTCTTTTATTGCTTTGAAAGTCCTTTGCTTTATTGTTTACATTGAGGACAATGTATGGTTTAAGTGTGGGGGTGGGGTGTATTTCGATTTTGAGTTGAGTTTGTATGAATTGGGCTTGGTTTGGGTCTGTGCTTGTTTTAGGGGTATTTTAGGGTAAATTTTTGCAAATTGTTTTGCAAATTTCTGTGCTTAAATGTGGATTTTTGTCCGACTTGATGATGTGTTAGCATGTTTTTATGACCTTAATTGATGATAATGAGTTTGGATACATGTATAGCATGATTGAATTTGATTGATAGCACTTAGAGTCAATTAATGGTAGTATACCGGTTAAAGTTAGAATTTTGCTAATCTTGAGAACTAGCTTTAACACCGTGAGACTTTGAGCCTATTAGACTAAACATACAAATTAGTCTCAATTTCATTTCTTGTGTGATCACGTCATGCCTAGATATGTACCTCTAGAACTTGAATTGTCTCTCCTTAAGATTACATGATATTTACATGCTAATAAATATGATAAAGACCATCATTTGATAAATTTTATTTTAGCCAATTATCCTTAAGCCTACCCTTTTATGTTATAATTACTCTCTTGCACACCACTTTGAGCCTTAGCCTATGCTTTTGCCACCCACATCATAAACCAAATCAAACATGACTCACCCAACCAATCACCAATGGAGTATCTCGGTAGCCCCATATGCTTGAAATGTACAACATATATGTTGGGAAAGAAAAGAAAGAGCGAAAAAGGAAAATCAAAAGAAATATGTGAAATATATATATATATATATATATATGTCGTCAGGAAAGAAATGAAATAAGACGACGGATTTTTTTTTGATGATATGGTTGATTATAAGCATCTAATCTTTATCCCCTATCATGCAAAGGGAAATGAGCTTCAAAGATAAATGTGTAAAGCCTTGTTGAGAGAAATCCTCATTGTCGAAGAACCGATTGCCCCATTTGGTGTACGGTCATTAGCCACTCTTCCTAAATTATATTCCTACCTTACCCAAAGCCTTATTTCACTACACCCGAAAAGCCCTTTTGATTTAATTGCATGTAATTTATCCGAGTAGTGGAGAGTGAGAGACTTTTCAAGAATATGGTTGGTATATACTAGTGTAGAGACGTTTTGAGCGATACACTTTGAACCCAAGAGTGAATTGAGTGTTGTTTTAATTACCCCATTTGTGAGAGTTCTCGAGATTAGCTTATGTCTCTTTTAATTGATATGTGCTATATTTGATGCTAAGTTGCAAATCTCGAGTTCCTGATGTGCTATATATGTTAACATCCTCGTTTGATTCGTTTCGATCACTGCATGCTAACGTAAGTCATTGCCGGGACGGACAATGATCTAAGTGTGGGGGAATTTGATATGTGCGATTTATACACATAGTTTTATGTCAAAACCCCCTAATTTTAGTGTCGATTAGGTCCCTAAAGTTTCTCTTTTTATTCGAGTTCTAGTATTTTATTGTCTATAAGTAAATAAATAAATAAAATTGAAAAAGAAATAAAAATCTTTTAATATTTGTTTGTTTAATATTTTGTTGGAGTAAAGAAAAGGAAAAAAAAAGAGAAATATAGTTTTTCTTGTATATATATATATATGTTGTGTGTGTTTTTAATTGAAGAAAAAGAAAAAAAAGAGATTTCATATTTTAATTCTTGTGGTTTACGTGGTAAAGCAGCAAGAAGAGAAAAATATAAAAATAAAATAAAATAATAGGGAATAGATTATTTTTACTTGGTCCTTATGGTGAAGCCCAATTTTAAAGAAAAAGAAAACAAAAGAGAATAGATTGGGCCCATACAGCAGCCCAGGAAAGAAAAAGAGAACGCCTCTCTTTCCTTTGTCGGCAGAAACGCGACGAACACAGCAGCGGCGGCAAGAAGAAAATAGCATCGACGCGACCAGACCCGCGCCGTTAACCGCGGGGGCGTCTGTCCAGTGCCTCGCGCCCATCCTCGCGCGACCAAACTCGCGCCGCCACTAGCGCCGGAGTCTTTTTCGGGTCTGATTTCTTTTACTTCGTTTTTGGAGCGGTTTTTCTTATCTCTTGGTATAAAAACGAAGTGGAACCGTCATTTTGGGGGGGAATCAGTTTGGAAAATCGATTTTGGAGAGGGAAGAGCAAAAGGAGATCGATTGGGGAGCAATTTTTCATCAATTTCTTAGGTAATTTCTTTTTAGTTGTAAGTTGTAACCCTAGTTTTCTTCCAACAATAGTTAAGCTTTAGGATTTGATGCATTTTCATTTGAGATTCCTATGTAAGATATTGCGAACAAGTTTAATTGCTTGATTTCTATATAAATGTCACTTTCATTTGAATTTTCGATTAACTTGATTAATTAGTTGATTTTCTTTTGGAAAATAGCTAGTTAGAAACCTAAGATACGTAATTGTCTTGGGATTTTGATAAAGTAGCACAAGAACCCACTTGATTGCGGTAAGGTTTTCGAAATGGGTTCTTGAAATCTTGCAATCGAAGCTCTAGTAAGCCGAGCTTATGAGCTTATTGCTTTGAATTGGTATTTTCCTCAATCGATAAAGCTAGTTGCATCTAGGGGTTTAAGAGCTTATTTAAACTCTTATTTGTGATTAAGATTTGGTTAAGAGCTTGTTTAATCAATGTTTAATAAGGAAAAATCGAGGTTATCAGAGCTTGTTGATAACCATGGCCAATTTGGGCTTGTTTCACCATTTTACACCGTTAGGAATCGATGATAATGTTTTGCATCATTACTTGAAGTGGACTATTGTTGGGTTTCGTTTTATTTCAGTGTTTATAATTAATTCTTGTCGTATGTTTAGTTTTCTGAATCAAATCCACCCCCCCCCCCCTTTTTTTTACGTAAGCGTGTAGAAGTAAAATAATTGTCACCACCAATCCATGTGGATTCGACCTGACTTACCACTATTACAATTTATATTGTATTTTGGGACGGTTAGAACTATTATTATTTGACGGTCTCGACGCCCGTCAACCACTCAACTCTACTTCGCAACTTAAGACAATTCGAGCACGTACATGTACCTGTAAATTCGCAATTACACTGGCCAGGTGTAATGTAAATTTACCTTACACGATAGTCCTCATTACCCTATTTTTCTAACGCACCTAGAGTGGTCTTTCTCAAAGGCATCCTATATCTCGGCTGTGTCCCTCAAATCACAGTTTAAGTTTAGGCCCGACCGGTCACCTAAATCCCTTAAACTAAGGCTCTGATACCATTTGTAACATCCCAAAACATAAACATGCATAACATAGAATAAATATGTAACACCCCAAAACAGGGGTTAACAAAAACTTCCATAAAACGGAAGAGTGGTACACATTACTAAAGTAAAAGTATACCTAATTAACATTACATAATCATTAATACAAAGATTTAGTTAATTATAACTACTATTGGACCATTAGCTTATTTGATCACTACTATAGCAATCAAATATCAAAAGGATGTCGGAAAGTTCTATCATCAATCTTCCAATCTTTATCTCTCTAACAATGATCCCATGCTCACAACCCCGTTCTAGACCTTCTTGTGTCCGGAACCACTAAAATCTGTAATACATAAAACACATAACAAGTGTTAGGCTTTTAAAGCCTAAGTGAGATTTACACATAGCACATAGAGCATAATCATAGCATGTAGGAATAACAATTCGATACATTCACAAATTGGATTCCATGGAGAAGGTCCATTTCGCTACCCAGTTACATCATAATCGAAGATATACCTTGATCGGTACCCCACGGTATTGTCACAAGGCATAACACGACGGAAAACCCCACGGTATCCGAAGGTATGAACCAATTACACTTACCCCACGGTATGTAAGAACATATCTTCCAATGCATACTAGGTGCTCCTCCAATTAAGTGAATACCAAATATGTTAATCCAAATAAGATTCAAAGCATATTAAACACTTAACAATGGTCCAACCATTTGACATAATCAATTCTACTTCCATGTAGTTCACATACATCCACATGTATTAAATCACATTTTATATGAATTCAATAATAAACCACCATCTTTACAATTCAAGAATAAGTCTATTTTGACCATTGAGCCATCAATTCATCATTAAGACATCTATTAAGCCATCATCTCAATATCACATACCATTGATATATAATCAAAGTCAAACCCTTAGCACCAACATTTAACATGGTATACTAAGTAATAAACACAATTAATCCACCATAACTTACTTGAACTCCTCTCATTTCCCTCTTATCCCTTAAGAGCATATAATTCAAGATTTCACATTTACTATACCAAAATCAAGATAAGAAATGATAGATAAGTATAATAAAATCATTTAGGTACAGATTACTCACCTTTAATCTTCAATTGGTATAACCTTACTTGAACACTTGAACCCTAATACTCCAAATCAAGGTGAATTGAAAATGCAAAGCCCTAATTGAAGTTTAATTGAATAAGATTCATGTAACACTTACTTGAATTGGATTAAGATTAAAAGATGTAGTTTTACCTTAGGTTTAGATGGAGAATCGCTTGCAAGGTGAAGAGCAGAGCAAATTTTCAGTTTTGAGAGTTCTAAGTGATAAATGAGATGACTAAGGACAAGGGGTGGGTTTTAACCCCCTTTCAACACGTCAGGTGCTCGGCGCCAGCGCCCGCGCCAGTGCATCGGCGCCACCATCCGCGCCAACCTCTGTTTGTTTGTTTCTCATTTTCCACTAATTTGGTCGTAACTTCTTCGTTAGAACTCCGTTTTTGCTCCGGAAAGAACCGTTGGACTCGTATTCAAATTACCCATCCAACTAATCCATAAAATCTAATATTTAACTTTGTCATCTATTTTTCATTAATTTCCTTAAGGAATAAACTTACGAATTTCTATCGGAAGTTCTCAAATAACAAGTAACAATCACGGAAATTACTTAGGAAATCAATTATAACCTAAGAAGTCAAAATATAAAGAAATATTAGGACTAATATTACTTACAAGGATTTTCCGGGTGTTACAATTCTCCCCAACTTGAAAATGATTTCGTCCTCGAAATCAAAGTCAGGTAAACAAATGAGGATATCTATCCCTCATACTCTCTTTCGACTCTATAGTTACATTACTACCTCGGTGGTGTTTCCACTGAACTTTCAACATAGCTACTTCTTTACCATTACGTAGCTTTCTAACTGATCTCTCCAAAATTGCCTCTGGTTCTTCCTCACCGCGACTCTTTTTATCTACTCTCACATCAGTGAGTGAAATCATATCTTTCTCTTCGACCAAACATTTCCGAAGATAACATACTTGGAAGGTATTATGTACCCCTCCCAACTCGGGCGGAAGATCCAAATGATATACCTGCAAACCAATCCTCTTAGAATAATTATTATCATCAAATCCATGTTGGACTACTTCCTAGTCTAGCATACTGCTATCATTTTTCTCTTGTTTACACGGAATATCCACAACACAGCTACAGTCCAAAAGGATAGTTTCTCTAAAAACGTCAATTAAGATCTCTAGCTAAATCCTCGTAACACCGAGAACTGCATTCGATGTATTTCTTTTTCATTTACTGAATATTCCAACACTTATAGCTTAACGATTACAGTATTCTCTTCACCTAAAACCAATGGAATTGAGAAGAACAAGAGTCTTCCTTTCACCCCATCATCATCCCAACTCACTCTCCAGGTCTCAAAACATCAATTACATGTACTACCTGAAATTTCCACGTACACTGTAAATTAAGCATACTCGTTACTATTAAATATCTCAACAACCACGGCAGTCCATTATTACATCCATGACTTATGCGTTTCTTCGGTATAGAATGCTATCACTTCCTCACATCACTATCTCATCGTACAACCACAATACAACCAAGCACCAAAGTATTGCACATCAAAAGTGATAACTCTATTGAACCTGCAATATGATTACATTCTTAAGTCCAATCTTTCTATTATAGGAAGCAACTCACACAATCAAAATCACTTTGGGTAAACACCCAATACCATTCCGACATTTTGTTTCGATATTAGCCATATCACTACTCCATCTTACAAACTACATGCCCCAACAACTTTAATGGCAAAGTGGTACTTTTCATCCGGAATCCCCGAAAAGACTTCCATCAGATGCTTCCTAGTTCTAACTTCATAATACATACTAGTTGACACATTTATCTTGGAAGTTGATACCAATACTCACTCGTACATTCTTCACATATAGTCTTTCACCACAGACCAGGTTTCTCACAATCATTCATACACATTTTAACCGAGTTTATTTCACTAAATATCTCCTCCCCAACTTTAGTTGAACTACCACTTTCGATTTGCTAAATAACTTGAACTTATTCGTTCATACTAGCTCCTTGTGAATCCAAACCAATACTAAAACACGGTACAATCCTTCACAGATCAACATTTTCCATACCTCACTTTATTCATGCCTAATACTTTCTCCTTTGTAAACCATCCACATCGCAAGTAAAACACTTCTATAACACAACAGTCTTTCAAAATCTTAACACTCTTACAAAGTGGTCCTTCAACTTTTATTCTTCTGATTTAAGACTTAACAATATTTAAATCCAAAAGAATACCCAAAACATTCACATCATGCAAACCTCTATTTTAATACAATCCATGTAATCCCAACCCAAGCCTATAACGAGCTTATTAAATCGGGTCAATGCTCTTAAGACTCAACTGAGTTCAAAACCTAGCCATCTACTCCAAGGATTAATGATCATTATACAACATACGTTCCGAGGCATAATAAATCTATGACTCCTTCATTGCTACTTTCCCAACGAAGTCAATTTATATAGGTATGTGCAATTCTTATATACTTCACAATGTATATACCTCGCCAAGGTTCGTTAGTTCCTAAGGTATTAAAACGCAAAAGTTATCAAACAATCTTTACACTTAAGACCGACACTTATTCAAATAAAATGCAGTTAAGCATATAATACAACCAAGACTCCATCTCGAGTCATTAAAACTGACAAACATTCAAAAGACTCATTTGAATATCAATCAAGCCTTTAAGACTAAAATAAACGTTTGGTTAAACATGTGTCACGCACACGAGTACATAAACCAAAATACATTGTTACCCAATTATTTACCCTTTTTAAATCTCTTAATTGTCCATCGGCCCCAAAACAAAGTTTTACCAAAATCCCCAAACTCACATGTGCACAATTTTTTTAAAACGTAATACCTCATAAATATTGCACATCCACAAAATATTAAAAGCGTAATTTTGACTACATATCTTTCGCTTGCGCAACAATAATTCGAGACTTCTATCATCAGTGATCTATTCTTCAATCACCCAAAATCCTTAACCATGGCGTACCCCATATTAATTGCTTTGCGCATACCCTTTGCATAACAGCTTACCGGTACCGCTCACAGTCTTATTCCTGTCCGCACGGCATACGCGGGACGCACCCAGACCGCACCCAATGACAGACGAAAGGTCTCATACACCTTACATAACTATCGATTTCAAAGCCAATAGTCGACCTATCGATACTTCTTTAATCTATTCATTAACAAGGACTGAACCTAATCCTTTCAACCAAACTTAATACAATTTACATCTCATTGTCTTCATTTCAAACTTATTCGTGCAATACTAATATCACAAGATCACCATAAATTCTTATTTAACGTCGAAGGTATTTCCTTACTGTCTCACCACACTGCTCATAACAATTTGCTAATTCAATCACCTTGATGACTACTAATCCTTCCTCCGGACACAACCGTCCCTTACCAACTGTATTTCTAGTTACCAAACAAGGGTATAAACCTTCTTACAACCGACACTAAGTCCACTTTCAACTCTCCCATTGTTCACCTTCCTCTTGAACACAATTACCAAAATTACAAACATCCTCCCATGATTTATTCAACACCTCTACATTCTCAGAGTTCTCTCTTAGCTTATAGTAATATTTTACGACTTAGTTCGTTCATAGCCTTCATACATAACAATGTATTAAATTTATTACTTCGCACATTTACTCATTTTAAAGAACAATACTTGGAGCAACTTGGGTACACATGATCCCAAAATTCTTATAACTTCAGTGTACTACACAACGATCACGGGAATCGTTTGCATACTACTTTCCAAAAAAAAAGAAACTTAATCTTTTTCAACCAAAACGGTGTTGTTATGACCGTAATATATTTAAAAGAATTTTCCAACACAAAGCAAGCTAGTCGGTTCTTACTTGATATCATCAAGTTAATACTTTTGTTGGTTACAAAGGTTTTGCTAGCCAACGTTTTCTTGGCCCCTTTTTACAATTAACTTTTCATTTATAAAGAAAATACGAAATATTTTGCAAGTTGCTAAACCCAAAATTTCATTGTGCATCAAAATGAAATTGTCTCTTTCTTAAAATACACATTTGTACAAGCAACTCATTCTTGAATAAAAATTGTTATTTATGCATTTTATTTTAAAATCAAGAAAACTCACATGTAGCACACTCACTAGGACACCATACATAAAACTTTACTCGTAAATGAAGGCTACTCACTCAAACAAGGTCAATCGTTATACTTACATCACTTATCATTAACACTCTACTTCTGACTAGTGGTCGTCCTCTTGACCTTGTAACACTTTCTATCCATGCGTTCCACGGCCCACTTACTTAATCATTTCATATTATTTCCATTTTGATGAATCATCTTACATTCCATCTCTACACATTTCCATCCGCCTATTAAAGGTTACCTCGGCGGGCTTTCATAAGTCCCGCCAATTCTAGGTTGTCCTTCCAACCCCCAAATCATTTACTTATCTATCTTCTAAAGAATTAAAGGACCTTGGTGGCATATCCACCAACGATCTGCTATAACACAAAGGAATAACCATAAGAAATGGTTATACGAATATAGACATACTAAACGTACTTTACCGATCATTAGTCACTGTAATAATTTAGAAACAAGCATGCTTACGTAACAATATATTCATAATAACAGTAGCTAACTGGAATTGTGAACATATTATACATGAGAATCCTCATCACCATTGTCACAGTACTAATTTCACGTATTTCTGTTAACTACAAGACTATCCCTTCTTAGTACTTCTACCCATATCTCACAAATCATAACTTAACTCATCACAGCTTAAGTCTAAGTACCTCCTCAGCATACTTAGTTCACTTAAGTTAATGCTCTGATACCAACTTGTAACACCCCAAAACAGGGGTTAACAAAAACTTCCATAAAACGGAAGAGTGGTACACATTACTAAAGTAAAAGTATACCTAATTAACATTACATAATCATTAATACAAAGATTTAGTTAATTATAACTACTATTGGACCATTAGCTTATTTGATCACTACTATAGCAATCAAATATCAAAAGGATGTCGGAAAGTTCTATCATCAATCTTCCAATCTTTATCTCTCTAACAATGATCCCATGCTCACAACCCCGTTCTAGACCTTCTTGTGTCCGGAACCACTAAAATCTGTAATACATAAAACACATAACAAGTGTTAGGCTTTTAAAGCCTAAGTGAGATTTACACATAGCACATAGAGCATAATCATAGCATGTAGGAATAACAATTCGATACATTCACAAATTGGATTCCATGGAGAAGGTCCATTTCGCTACCCAGTTACATCATAATCGAAGATATACCTTAATCGGTACCCCACGGTATTGTCACAAGGCATAACACGACGGAAAACCCCACGGTATCCAAAGGTATGAACCAATTACACTTACCCCACGGTATGTAAGAACATATCTTCCAATGCATACTAGGTGCTCCTCCAATTAAGTGAATACCAAATATGTTAATCCAAATAAGATTCAAAGCATATTAAACACTTAACAATGGTCCAACCATTTGACATAATCAATTCTACTTCCATGTAGTTCACATACATCCACATGTATTAAATCACATTCTATATGAATTCAATAATAAACCACCATGTTTACAATTCAAGAATAAGTCCATTTTGACCATTGAGCCATCAATTCATCATTAAGACATCTATTAAGCCATCATCTCAATATCACATACCATTGATATATAATCAAAGTCAAACCCTTAGCACCAACATTTAACATGGTATACTAAGTAATAAACACAATTAATCCACCATAACTTACTTGAACTCCTCTCATTTCCCTCTTATCCCTTAAGAGCATATAATTCAAGATTTCACATTTACTATACCAAAATCAAGATAAGAAATGATAGATAAGTATAATAAAATCATTTAGGTACAGATTACTCACCTTTAATCTTCAATTGGTATAACCTTACTTGAACACTTGAACCCTAATACTCCAAATCAAGGTGAATTGAAGATGCAAAGCCCTAATTGAAGTTTAATTGAATAAGATTCATGTAACACTTACTTGAAGTGGATTAAGATTAAAAGATGTAGTTTTACCTTAGGTTTAGATGGAGAATCGCTTGCAAGGTGAAGAGCAGAGCAAATTTTCAGTTTTGAGAGTTCTAAGTGATAAATGAGATGACTAAGGACAAGGGGTGGGTTTTAACCCCCTTTCAACACGTCAGGTGCTCGGCGCCAGCGCCCGCGCCAGTGCATCGGCGCCACCATCCGCGCCAACCTCTGTTTGTTTGTTTCTCATTTTCCACTAATTTGGTCGTAACTTCTTCGTTAGAACTCCGTTTTTGCTCCGGAAAGAACCGTTGGACTCGTATTCAAATTACCCATCCAACTAATCCATAAAATCTAATATTTAACTTTGTCATCTATTTTTCATTAATTTCCTTAAGGAATAAACTTACGAATTTCTATCGGAAGTTCTCAAATAACAAGTAACAATCACGGAAATTACTTAGGAAATCAATTATAACCTAAGAAGTCAAAATATAAAGAAATATTAGGACTAATATTACTTACAAGGATTTTCCGGGTGATACAAAATATCTCAAACATTGGTCCCAAATCACATCATACTTGTCTTAGACATAACATAAGTCTGAACTAAACAAAATTTGACAGCGGAAACATCTTGTCCACAGCCGAGAGCTTCTATCTATAACTATACCAGCAAAACTATGGAGTCTTTCTCTAAGCTCCATCTCAATCCTCAAGCCATCTCTTTGTTCTTACTTGAAGAACCAACACTTCTTTTACCTGAAAATGGTTTAGTTTTTGAAAAGCGAGGGTTAGACCAAAAGGTCTAGTGAATTCCCTCCGAAAACAGCTTTTAACAACAGTATAAAAATCATTTCATAATTTCATTAACATTCTTCACATAAAGCATCAAACATGGTAACTGCACAGTGTTCAAGGATCGTACAAGCTAACCACGATCGGGGCCCAAACAGACTCCCCTCTATCCGAGTAGGAAGGAAACAAATTCCATCCTACTGGCTCATCACAACTGCCCAAGGGATCATCGGATCCCGAGGTACTCTGATCCCATTGTACAGACTGACTCCACATAGCATACACATAAATTACAATAAATCACGAGACGTGGCATCTTTATAATCATTCCTTCGTGCTAAACAGTCTTTCATGCAAAACGTATTTTTCATGGGAAAACATTCGTAAAAGTTTGTAAACAATTCATGCTCGTAATAAACCATAATCAGTAAAACATATAGCATCTTATTTCACGTAAAAAGGGTTTAGGGAACTCACTTTGTGATGATATTGAACGCACTCTCGTTCTACCTTTGAGCTAACCGAGTTTGACACCTAAAAAGACCAGACATATCTTATCAGCTACAGCTATCCGGACACTACTGTCCGGGTACTAATTTCCGGACGCAACACTCTTTTCCGGACACAAGGCCTTTTCGGACACTATACCCTTTCCGGACACCAAACCCTTTCCGGACACAAGGCCTTTCCGGACACAAGGCCTTTCCGGATAACACTTACCGGGTACTGCCCTTTCCGGTCTCTTCATCCGGAAACCAAAACTTACCCGGTAAGACAACTCGTCCGGGAACTTCACTATCCGGACACGACTACACTAAAACTTTATCCGGGAAACTCCCACTGTCCGGACACTACTATCCGGACGGGGCGACTTCCGGAAACCTACGAACTGTGAAAACCCACACATCCCAAAAGTGATTAGAACTCAAGATTTCTGCCATAAACTCGATTAGACAAACACTTAGGTTCATCCTTCAAACATAAACACCCATTTATTCCACTTTTTACCTCTAAATCGATTCATAACAATCAAAAACCCCATTATACTACTTTAATGGCATTAAGGTGAAGAACACAGTGACCCTTAATGTTTTCACACCAAAATCTTAGACAAAACAGAAGGAAATCATGAAATAGCAAATGAGAAAGTTTCTGTACGAGATTACCTTCAACGATTTCCTCTTCAACTTGATTTCTCCCAAAATGTTTCTTCTTCTCTTTTCTTCTCTCAACTGCAATCAACAAAACAAAAGAGGTAATATGAGGTAACCTAGGGATTGGTGCCTTTATATACTTCCTCACTACTTTCCCTTTGGTCCCTCATATTTTCCCTTATTACACTATGGCACAACATATCATTTCCTTCACTTAAATACCCGGTTGTTACAGTTGATGATCTAGAGGTGTTTTGGTTGGTGGATTCAAGTTATGGTTAAGGTAATATTCTCATATCTTCATCTATGGAAATTAGGGTTTTGGGTATAAGTTGAGATTATTGATGAAAATGTTTGGGGAATGATTTTGTATGGTTGAATATGGTTTTTGATGGTTGGAAATTTATGGATCTAGGTTTTTGGAGGATTTGGCTTGAAGATTCAAGTTTCTTTAAAGGAGCTCAATTTGGGGAAAATCTAGATTTAGCCTAAATCTAGCAAGGTGAGTTCAAGTTGCTTTGTGAAAACGTTGTACATGCCAAAAATGTTTATTTAACGTGTTTATGTGTTTTATATGAAATTATCAATTGTTGAGTTATTTGGTGGATTTTGATTATTTGAAGTATTTAACATTATAAACATTGTAGAATACCCATATTTGGGATTTTTGGGTAATTTGATAAATGAATCATAAATGGAAATGTGTTAATGAATTATTGCATAAACGGAAGTCATTTGGTAAAAATGCATTTTGGTGTTTGTTGGACATATGCATAGTTTGTGTTATAGTACACTTTGAAAATACGATAGTGTGAGTCATTGGATTTTGGTCATTCCCGACCTTACGAATAATTTGGAAATTGAAAACCTTTTGGTTTTGAAGAAAAGATGTATTTTGAATATTTCAATGAGTTAATCTTAGGTATTGATATATTTTAACGATTTATCTTACGAGTATAAATCTTTTGGTATAAATGCACCTTGATGGGTGTTTTGGAAAAATGATTTGTATTAAGCTAAAGTTGTGTGGAGTCATTTACGTTTATGAAGTATGTTTCGCATACACGTGGGGTATTTACGTTTTATTTCGTTTTATGACTTTTAACAAATGGTCTTTTGATCGAGTTTGTGGATCGGTATTTGATTATGTTGGATTTTAGGGGACATTTGTCCAGTTTCGATAGCTCAACGTAGAGCTTGGTCATAATTTATAATTATTGAGAATTACATGTTTTGAATGTGCTAGTTCATTCGTTGGAGTCATGTAATGTTTTGACATTAGTTGCTATGGATCCATAGGCACTTGAGTTTTTACGTTCAATGGCGAGACGCTAGTTTCTCCCATTGTAGCACGGAGTAGGCATCGATGGTAAGGTGTAAGACCTATGTGCTAATATATTGATTCGGGTATTATGCCAATGATGGGACACTAGTTTTCCACATTGAGGCACAGTTAGGCATCGACGGTATGGTATAAGTCCTACGTGCTATTACGTTCTTGGATGTCAGCATTTCATAGGTGTGTGTTTTAAGTGGCCACACTCGGCATCCAATCCTGGAATCTCAATAACATCGGTAAGTGACCTAACTTTGTGTTCCCGTCACATTCGATGGAACCGGGTCTCCCCCGTCACCGAAAGGTGTTATTTTGGGTAATTGTCTTTATCCATGTTTTCGGTGACGTTTTATATTTGTATGGATTGTTTTCCACAATACATGTGTTATGGGTTATGCTTCATCCGTGTTTGGGATGTTTTGAATAATAGCGATTTATTCATGATTTCAATTATTTTGGAAATCAAATACTATTACACTTTTCAAGTAAGTTTTGAGTTGAGTCCATTATGAGAATCGTTTTTACATTAAAGCTTTCATCACGGGATTTGTGTGCGTTGGAAAATAGGTGATTTGCATCTAAAGTAAATTCTTTTGAACTCATGATTTAAATTGCACCTCTCTCGTTTTATGAATTATATAACCATGATAAAACTCTTGAACTCACTAGGCGTTAGCCTAATCTTTTAATTTGTCGGCATGTGCAACACGTTCCGGTTGTGATGTAGTTAGTGACACTGTGAAGAGTGGAGGGCTAGTTGGGTGCTCAAGAAGTATGTAGCTTGGTGAAGTCTTCCGCATTTGGGAAATAACAACTTGATTTTGGGGTTGAGTAAACACCCGACCTTTTGTAGTCTTGGCGAATGACTTAGGTTTTGGTTGTTGAAAGTTTAATGTTTTATCTTGAGGTAATTCCAAGAATGACTTGTAGAAGGAATTTTATTCTTAAGTGGTTATTTTATTGAAAATTTTATTTTGTTGCTCTTTCCAATTTTGAGAGTGTTACAAATATACCCTCGTGTGCAAGACACATGAGGGGGTTTAACGGAAGGGAATCTAATGGAGTTAGTCTGAGGGACCAAAACTGAGCACTTTTGCATACCATAGGGTTTTTCTTGCAATAAAAATTTTGTAAGGACCAAAAATGAGAAAAACAACAAACGACAGGGACCAAAATTACAATTTACTCTTAAATTTATTACGTGTTATAATTATAGATTTTTACTTCAGATTCTATTATTTGAGTCAATTTTTCATACACATTTAAACTAAACAAAATCTTATTTTATATAAGAAAACTAGTGCAACTTATAATAAGAATTGATAATAGCATTTTCAATAGATTTCCAATTTCTTTTGAAAATCTCTAAAGTATAAAAATTTCCAATTATAAGGCAACCTCTAAAAACTATGATATGAAATTTTCGTCGGATGGTTTTTTATTTAAAGAGATAATTTAGGGATGATCTATTC
This sequence comes from Saussurea involucrata, assembly GCA_033807775.1. NCBI lineage: Eukaryota > Viridiplantae > Streptophyta > Magnoliopsida > Asterales > Asteraceae > Saussurea > Saussurea involucrata. Next base: position 223,244,724 of record CM066320.1, on the reverse strand, counting down.
AAACGTTTATTCTGTAAGCGCTTACTGTGAGGGTTGACACTCTAACTTAATTTACCGGGTAAATTGTAATCCATCAAAACGATATCATATACAATTTATCCGGTAAACATTTACCGGGTAAGAGTCCCCAACCTTGCTTATTGAGTAAACTCTCGACCCTTGACATGTTTATCCGGTAAGGTAAATGACCCGATAAACGCTTGCCAGTAAGAGTTGACACTATAATTTATTTTACCAGGTAATATTGCCGTCCATCAAAACGGTATCGTATGCAATAAGTTACTCAGTACACACTTACCGAGTAAGAGTTGTCACCCTCATTTACCGGATAAGACTATCGGCCCTTGACATGTTAATCCGGTAAGTTAAATGACCCGATAACGACCTTTAGTATTAGCAAATAAATGTTTTAAAGTTATATGTGTATTAAGCTCATCGGAGTTTTAATATCATAATCAGTAATACTTCGTCGATAAGATCTCTTGGTAGTCATCAACCTGCTATTCTCGGTGTTACCTTTGATCCATTGAGTGAGAGCCCTTCCACATAGGACTTTAGGATCGTTAAAATATGATACGCTAAAATATGGATTTTGGAGATTTAAACGATATTTTTATTCCGACAACTATCCTATAATGTAGCAACCGAATGGTGATTCATTGAAGTTTAGAGCCAATATCTTTCTATCGAATCTGAGTTACCGACTTTCTAAAATAGAAAAAGAAGAGGGGTGGAAATCTCCAAATTTGGAGAATTTGTATATATTTAATTTTTATCATTAATAGAAGACATTAATAGTCAAATGTTTAGAAGAAAAAAACAATAGTTATTGTATATTAAATATTCTAATAATATATAATATATAATTTTTTTTAGATATTTTGATTTTTATTATTGTACTTCTAAAGAAATTAAAAAAACATAAGTTAAAAATGCTCTAAAACTTCTGAAAATACTGAAATTAATATCTGAGTAATTTATTAAAATGCTCCAAGTTTGACTGCCGACTTACAAAAATGCCCAAACTCTCTCCAATTTAACCAAAGTACCAAAAAAAAATCCGTGAAATACCCCGTGATCACGGACTCCTTTAAATTGTTGTGCTTCGCGGACCAATTCAAATCAACTTCATGAAAAAACCAACCTTCGCGGACCCAATTTATCTTCTTCGCAGACTAAAATCATGTCCTTCGCGGACAAAATCATGTCCTTCACGGACATCTCCATCCTCGATCGCGGACAACAATGTGGTTCACGGACAATTCCAAGGTGGGAATCCAACTTTTTTAAAGAGTCCGTGATCACGGGGTATTTTCACGGATTTTTTGGGTATGTTGGTTAAATTGGAAAGAGTTTGAGCACTTTAATAAGTTATGAGTCAAACTTGGGGCATTTCTGTTAATTTCTGATAATAATATCATGCAAAATTTTGAATAATAACAAATCCATTAAATGAAACGTGTTGGCTTTTAAATGATTGGTGAGTTTGATAGCAATGTGTTACATATATATATATATATATGTGTGTGTGTGTGTGAGAGAGAGAGAGAGAGAGAGAAAAAAGTGAGAGAGAGAAATTTGAGTAGAGTGGGCTACTTGTATGATACTTCGTTTTCCTACTACTCTAGAGTCTAGGCCCTTCAATTCCCTACCCATCCGCATTTTCCTTTTCCAAATCTTTATTAAATAACCTTTTACTTTATTCAGCATCTTTTTAAAGACGAACAATTTTGTTAACATCTAAAAAAGACAGAAGAGCTTCTGAAAGAAACAAACTCAGAAAAAAAAAAGGAAAAACCCAACTAAGTCAACCAAAAAAAACAAATACAGTAGCAACAACCAAGATCAAAAACAAAGCTCTCGAAAGAACTCACGACACAACAGGGGATGTCATGATTGGGGTTGTGAGCCAAAGGCCCTACGATAGACAACATTTTTGAATTCTTCTCGAAATCTAGTCGTAAGATCTTGTTTGTATACCTGCTAATTATAGGTGAAGATTTACCCCGAATAAACCACTTGTTTACGAAGTTCCCATATCATGTATGTTGCAGACATATATTGTCTTGAAAGCTAGAAAAAACGACTTTTAAGATGAATTTACAATAAAAAAGAAAATGAATCATGAAAAAATGTTTTAAATTCAAAACGGGAGAAAGATAGAAAACGTTGTCTTGGTATTGTGGTAGTTCTTATGTGACTTATGTCTATAATTATATTTGAGGTTATGATGATTTCATGTCTTGTAGTTGTATTTTTATTGTTAATATTTTTAGTAATACATTGTAGGGTCCATAGCTAGGCCGGCCCATAGGAGGCGAACATTAAAAGATCAAAAACTAAACATTTGTTAGATACAAGAAAGCGAACCTTAAACTTCTTGTATCTTATCTAAGTATCTAAACTATCTCAACCATTTTTTATACGCGTTATAAATTTGGTTTCAGAGTATTTGAAACCACCTTCAAAATCAAGCAAGTGGACTAAATTTTTTTATATTGCAATAATCGAGTGAGTTAGGTGCACAAGAGCACTCGTGGTAGGTCCACCTTGCTTATGTTGGTTCACATATCCAAATTCAAATATATTCATTCAATTTTTTTTTTCCAGTGAATTTAACCTTGTTATTTGAACTGGTTTTTACGTACATAGAAACAAAATATTTATAGAGTGATATAAGTAGTATAAAAAAAAACTATAATATGGTAAACCTGCAAATTGGGGCTATTTTTGTAGTTTAGTATATATTATTCATGTGGTCCACGATTACCTAAGTAGTATACATGCAACTTTTGTATTTACTACAACCTAAGTCAGTGTGGTCCTCTCCGAACAATTAATCATTGTAGCTCTCGTGAACTTAATTATGGTATTTTTTACATTGGCCTCATCTCCAACAACTTAACATCGATCAGTCTTCATATATATATTGTTTTGTTTCCCCATCATCCTTTTCAACAATTTGCTTAATTTGTCTGATTGTAGCTAGGAATTTGATGTAAGCTCGTGTCATTGGAGGATTCATGTACTAACTACATTATATATGGCCTATATATTAATTAATTAGTGGAATTTGTTGTCTTCAATCCTCTTAGTTGTGCAGTGAACAACTCACATGAGAGAAAAATGGAAGTCGAAGAAATGAGGATGTTGATCATATGGATATGCGACCAAACTGTGTTGGAAAGATTGTGAATGAGGTTTTTTGAACAAATCTAGGTGTTTTTAGGAGTTCATACGCGTCACCAGTTACGAGTGTGGAAAACATCATGGTTGAAGAGTGGGGAGGCGAGGCATGCCGATAAAAATATGGGATGAGCATATGTGGTGAACATGGAGATGTTACTACTTTTCGAGGGCATATATAACCTTCTATAGAGGTGGCAGATTAGGGTAGTTGATGTCAGGATCGAATCTTAACAAGACTAAAAGTACTTGGAATTCATAATTAAAGAATCTGCGGAATAGAACTTTAATTCACACACTCAATGAACAATATATCAGAAAACACACAGCTGTTTGTATTCACTGATTCAACTCACAAGCTTACAACCAAACCTCAATCTTGATGAACAGGCTCAATCAAGACGACTTCTACTTCTCTAGAAATAGGGTTCTAAACCTTGAGGTTAATTCTCTCTAAAACAAAACGTATTCTGAAACTCTCGTATATCGCATATTGCATATATTGCCTATTATCAATAGCTATCTATCAACATCTATTTATACAAAATAATTACAAGATAACTATCAAAACAAAATTGATCTTCAGAATATTCTTTCACGATTATCTTCAATCATTCCATCTTTATCTCCAATATCTTCGCATACCAAACTTATCACATCAGCAGTATTAACTTCATTCAGCATGAGCAATACTAATATTCTCCAGCAGCATTAATTCATTCCAGCAGCATTAACTTGACTCAGCAGTACTAATATTCTCCAGCAGCATTAATGCATCAACAATACTAACCTTGTTCCAGCAGTATTAACTTTGTCTTGCAGTAGTAACTATGTTCTGGCAGTAGTAACCTTTACTGGCAGTAGAAACTTTGTTCTGGAAGTAGTAATGTTGTTCTGGCAGTACTAACCATACTTAGCAAATCTTCAGTTCCCAACAATCTCCCCCTAACTTGACTTTTAGAAAGAGAAGTCAAGTTCTTCAGATGATGATGCTTCCAAAACTTAATCTTGAACACACAAGTCAGGATTCAATCCCAAACTTTGATTGATGATCCTTCTTACCAGGTATCTTGCCATCTTAGAATCTTTGTTACCCACCAACTTAGTTTTTAGCATTCCTTTCAACCTTGTCATGCTGTGCTTGTATACTTTATCCACCAAATAATACTCATGATATGCATAGTCAAGTGTTATGACATACACACCACAGTTTTCAATAAACATCCAGTTGGTAACAGCTTGAAATTGCCTTTCTGTCAAATACTTAACTACTTCTGTATTGAACATTAGACACAAGTATTCAAGTACCATTTTGGTGATGGACATTCCATTCTCAGTCAGCATATTTCCATAAAGCTTCATTCCTACCTTGAACATCTCCTCAATGTCAGATCTAGAGCACATCCTGATAAGTCTTCCCCATGTAGAACTGACCTCAAACTTCCCATCTGCTCTTTTTACTCTAATGTACTCCTTTCTCTGATCTCTCAAAGTATCCCAGAAGATGATCTCAGGAGCCATAGAAGCTAATGGTTTAACTTTGATTGGACTAGTATCAACCACAGTAATATACATATCACATTGAGCATTTGTTGGTGATTGTACATTGCTTGGTTGACCTGATGGAGTTGCCACTTCTTCAGCAACTTTTTGGTCAGCTTTCTCTTTCAAAACTTCCTCCTTAGCTTCTTCTACAATGGGTTCCACCCTAGGCTTCTTTACAACTTTCTTCTTTGAAGCTATAGACTTTGTTCTTGGTCTTTTGTTTGACACCATCTTGGTTCTTTTGAGTGATTTAACAGCTTCAGGAATGGTTTCAGTTGTTTCCTTTGTTTCTGCTGTTTCAGGGATGGTTTCTGCTGTTTCCTTTGTTTCTGCTGCTTCAGGGATGGTTTCTGCTGTTTCCTTTGTTTCTGCTGCTTCAGGGATGGTTTCTGCTGTTTCCTTTGTTTCTGCTGCTTCAGGGATGGTTTCTGCTGCCTTATGTTTTTCAGCAACATTAACCATTTCTGCTGCTTTTTGACTAGCAGCATTAACCATTTCTGCTGCTCTATCTGTTACTACTTCTTTTATAATCTTTGATACTGCTGCTTCAACACTATTCTTCACAATCTCAAATACCTCTGCTTCAATCTCAGATTTGGTTACTGTAGATACAGATACTGTTTCCTTCTCACTTTCAGATACTGCTGCATCAACAAGACTCTTCATAATTTCAGTTACTGCTGCTTCAATCTCAGATACTGCAGCATTAACTGTTTCTACTGCTTTTTCTGTGGTTTCTGCTGCTTTAAACTCAGATACTACTTCCTTCTCATTTTCTGCAGTTTCAGTTACTGCTGCTTTCTCACTTTCTGCTTCATTTGCAACTTCTGCAACCTGCTCAGCCTCCCCCTCAACCTTATGCTCATTCTCCCCCTCAACCTTTGCATCCTCAACCTTATGCTCATTCTCCCCCTCAACCTTTGCATCCTCCATGTTTAGTTCAGTTTCTAACTCCCCCTTTTTGGAAGCATCAGTGGTTGATCTTCTCCTTTTCAGAACATACTGAGCTTTCTTCCTTCTTTGCAGCAGCTTGGTGATCATCTTCTTATTCTTCTCTATCTTGGTGTGTTGATAAATAACCACCTTCTTAAGCTCATCAATCTCCTTCTGCTGATTCATGACATCAATGTTGATGTTGGCAATGGTTTCCATCAATTCCTCATAAGTATATCTATCCTCACCTGGTTTAGAAGTGTTTACCTCCCTTGCAGGATCATTGGAAGTTTTAGTAGGTGTCTCTTGCCTAGCAAAAGCACAACCTACTCCCATGGTTTCTTGGCGCCTGGGTCCTCTGAATGTTTTCACATTCTGAGTTGCCGTGGGGAAGGTCTTAGTGATGTTACCACTGTCCTTCTCTTTGCTAGCAGAAGTAGTGGCAGCCTTGCAGCCCACATGCTCATCCTTCTCCTTAGAGAGCACCTTCTTGGGGTTGGGAGACACCCCTGTGGTTACCCTTTTGATATTCTCTATTGGAGAATGCTCCAATAGAGGGCTTGTAGGCTTTGGGCTATTAGGAGATACATCAAGGGAAGGAACCTTGTGTACCTTTCTTCTTTCAAACTTCTTGGTGATTTTTGGAGTGGGTCTTAAAAGAATGGACTGTGGGATTTCTTTGGTGATGGAAGGTTGGGATTGGCCATCAGTGGGTGTGTCTAATGGGGGCCTTGACCCTGATGCCATACCTTCAGTGGTGTGGGACACAACCATCATTGTAGAGAACAATGGTGTGTCAACTCCTTCCGAGTCCCTAGGAATTCTTCTCATATTTGAGAAAACCTTCCCTTTAGGGGGTTTTGGCACATATACCTCAGCGGACTGAGGTAAATCCGTCAATTCATGGTTAATTACTTCTTGGACAAACCTGTGATACATGTAAAAGCTCTTTTTGGATTCTAGGTTTGCCACAAGATCATTAAAAATCATTGCTGAAAAATTGAACTTTGTGGCAGTGGTTAAGCAGACCAAGGCATAAGTAATGGTACTGCTAAACTCACTCCATCCAGTTGTTTTCTTTGAAATACAGTGCATAAGAGTATGAACAAGAAATCGCCATTGGGTGAAAAACTTTGACTTGTAGAATTTAAAAATTCCAATGGGACCTTCATACCCCATTCTTGGTAAGGTCGAGAAAAGTTCATCATTAGAGAGATAGGTTATACCTGAGGCATCATCTAAGTGAAGAGTGATGCGAATAACCTCCTCTGTGACCTTCAAGGGTTTGTCACAAACCCTTGTTCGAATGATTTTCTGCCCATCTTCGAATATAACCGTGGCATTCTCCCAAAATTGCTTTTGATGCTCGATATATATGGTTGGACACACTGTTAGGGCATGAGAGATGTGTGTGGACTTGAGAAAATCCACAATATCATGAAATCCTGCGGCCTGCTTTGGCTTCTGAAGCATCGCAATCTCATTGTGCTCATCGACAAACTCCATTGTCGTCATTCTTCCTGAGGATTTGGATAGAAAACACAGAGATTCTAGGGAGAAAAGGTTAGAACGAGAGAGAGAAATTGAATGCAAAGAGACGTTATGAACTTTGGCGGGCTGAAAGAGTATTTATAGCAGTATTAGCCCTGATTTTCTTTAGAAGCAGTATTAACGACTTAGCAGTATTAACGACTGAGCAGTATTAACTGCAAGGCAGTATTAACTACACAGCAGTATTAACTACACAAGCAGTATTAACTACTAAGCAGTATTAACTACAAAACAGTATTAACTACAAAGCAGTATTAACTACTAAGCAGTATTAACTACAAAGCAGTATTAACTACACATGCAGTATTAACTACTAAGCAGTATTAACTACAAAGCAGTATTAACTACAAAGCAGTATTAACTACTAAGCAGTATTAACTACAAAGCAGTATTAACTACAAAGCAGTATTAACTACTAAACAGTATTAACTACTAAGCAGTATTAACTACACATTAGCAGTAGAAAATATGTACTAGCAGTAGTAATTCTGCACTGGCAGTAGTAACTATACTTACACTTTGCAGCACTTGACAATCTAAGTCATACTGAGGTTCTGAGAAAACTAGTTAGTAACACCAAATATACAAAGAAATACAGGTATAAAAAATTAAAAATCATGAATTTATTCAAGGTTGATCAAGCCCACACTCTTTTCATTACAGTCTCTAATAAAGTGATACCTGATCTCTATGTGCTTTGTTTTTGAGTGTTTGACAGGATTGTTAACAATGCTAATGGCACTGTTGTTGTCAATGAAGATTGGAGTGTGAAGAAATGTTACCCCATAGTCCAACATCTGATTCTGAATCCATAACACCTGAGAACAACAACTTGCAGCAGCTATATACTCAGCTTCTGTTGTAGATAAGGACACTGTGGTTTGTTTCTTACACTGGGGGTGTGGCATTGTACCCTATGCCTGGTTTCAACTTACTATGGAATTGAGAGTTGATTATGTTGTCCATGACTTTAGAGGCACAATTAAACTTGTCTACATCAAGTTTAACTTTCTCAAGCTCTCCTTTTAGTTTCTCACACTCTTCCCTGGATTCTCTAAGCTGGAACTCTAGACCATCCTTTTCCCATTTCCAGTAGTTTGTATCATAGGAGTGTTGAAGTTCATTGGCTTGAAAAGCCCTAATCTGTTCTTCAAACTTCTCAACAATTACTACATAGTCTTTTCTGTCCTTTTCTAATCTCTTAAGGTCATCACACATTCCCTGATTGTGATCTCTATACCTTTTAACAGTGTCTATACAAGCTTGAGTACAGAGATTAGATTTTACCTCAGTGGGAAGATCTGAAACTTCAGCCATAAGTGCTTGATTTTGGATGGCCTCTTCTGCTTGATCACTCCAATCAAATCCCATTCCTTGTTGAGAGACAAGAGCTTGAATAGAGTTTTTGTTTTGATTGGAACTTCCAGCCTGAGTTTGTTGATGGCTGTTGTGAGATGTTCCACCTCTGCATTCCCTGGCAAAGTGTCCCATCTTGTGACACTTGTAGCATTCAACTTTGGACTTGTCAAATCCAGCACCATCTTCTCTTCTTTGGGAAAAGTTGTTTCTCCCTGTCCTCTTTATGAATCTCTTCACCCTCATAGACAGCATAGCCATCTGCCACTTGATATCCATCTCTTCAAGATCATCAGCATTAATCTGTTCTAAGTCATCATTAATCAATGAGGAATTAACATGACTAGAAAAGAAGGCTTCTAGTACTGAATCATTGGTCTTTTCCTGATTGACTCCTCCAGCAGCACTAACTGATTCAGGGTTAGCAGTAGAATCAGGTGATGCTGAAAGGAGTGCAGCATTATGTACATATCCAGAGGGCTTATTTTTGGATTCAACCTTTGCTTCAAAGACTCTAAGATCATTGTAAAGATCATCAAGCTCTTTATCTTCCAATTGGTCATTCTGTCTGAAGGACACAGTATACATTGTCCACTCTTCACCTAATGATCTTAAGAACTTTCTGTTAACATCATCAGCCTCCATCTTGACTCCTACTGTGGCCAATTCTCCAATCAGCTTATTAAATCTATCAAAAGTTTGAGTCATAGACTCATTCTTAGTAGAAGTAAAGTTTTCATACTGCTGCTTGAGAATTGCCTTCTGATTCCTCTTGGTGCTTTTAGTGCCAGTGAATCTCTTTTCCAATGCATTCCACAGAGTCTGAGCATTAGTGCAGTGATGAAATTGATGCTGATATTCATTGGGGATAGCCAAAAGCAGAGTGCTTAAGGCCTTCATCTCTATTTGTCTGACTTTTCTCTCTGCATCAGTCTTTGGAGGAGGTCTTTTGCCATCTGGTCCAATTCTTCCTTCAGCACATGGACCATTCTCTATGATATCCCAGATGGAATAATCAGTAAGCAGAATATACTGCTTGATTCTAATTTTCCACATGTCAAACTCATTGGGTCTGAGCATGGGAACCTTAGAAACAAGAGTACTGTTTGATTCAATAGAATTGTCCATAATAATTGTAGAATTCTAAGAAACACATGCTCTGATACCACTTGTCAGGATCGAATCTTAACAAGACTAAAAGTACTTAGAATTCAGAATTAAAGAATCTGCGGAATAGAACTTTAATTCACACACTCAATGAACAATATATCAGAAAACACACAGCTGTTTGTATTCACTGATTCAACTCACAAGCTTACAACCAAACCTCAATCTTGATGAACAGGCTCAATCAAGACGACTTCTACTTCTCTAGAAATAGGGTTCTAAACCTTGAGGTTAATTCTCTCTAAAACAAAACGTATTCTGAAACTCTCGTATATCGCATATTGCATATATTGCCTATTATCAATAGCTATCTATCAACATCTATTTATACAAAATAATTACAAGATAACTATCAAAACAAAATTGATCTTCAGAATATTCTTTCACGATTATCTTCAATCATTCCATCTTTATCTCCAATATCTTCGCATACCAAACTTATCACATCAGCAGTATTAACTTCATTCAGCATGAGCAGTACTAATATTCTCCAGCAGCATTAACTTGACTCAGCAGTACTAATATTCTCCAGCAGCATTAACTTGACTCAGCAGTACTAATATTCTCCAGCAGCATTAATGCATCAGCAGTACTAACCTTGTTCCAGCAGTATTAACTTTGTCTTGTAGTAGTAACTATGTTCTGGCAGTACTAACCTTTACTGGCAGTAGAAACTTTGTTCTGGAAGTAGTAATGTTGTTCTGGCAGTACTAACCATACTTAGCAAATCTTCAGTTCCCAACAGTTGATTGTAATTAGAATTGCACGAAATGGGTTGGGAGGGTAGAGGGTGGCTTAAGAGTTTTTGGATAGGTTTGCATTATCTATTGATATAAATAGGAAGTTCCTTTGGTATGTTCCATGTGTTTTTTAGCTAGGTAGACTCTTTACATTCTTGTATAGTTTTGTCTTTAAAAACTATTTTTTACAAATATGTGGCATATAGTTGTACTTCCTATATATTTTACTAACCAATATATATTCTACAATGTAACACCCCAATCTAAAATAGAATATGCATAGCATTAAATCATAAGTATTACAAAACTGGGTCCCAAATTTTCATTACATCTGATTCAAAAAATTAGGTTGGCGGAAACAACCTATACACAACTGAGAACATACTAGTTTCTATAAGTGTCAAGGCATTGTCTCTATCTGCATCGGTACTCTATCCTGCTCTTGCTGATCACTTACATGAGCCTCCTATTATCTGCTTACCTGAAAAGGTTTAGTTGGAAAAATGCGAGGGTTAGACCATGAGGTCTAGTGAGCTCCCTCCTGACAGTTCTCAAAATCATTTAAAAACAACTTATCACTTTCAAATATCTTTGTATAAAGCTTTCACATAACTTTTCATTAAAACTATCACATAACTTTACATAAAACTTTCACATAACTTTTCATAAAACTTTCACGGATAGATCAGCTCCCGTAAATGGCACCCTGAAGTCACTCAAGAGTGACAACGAGTCAGTCTCACGCTGCGTTACTAGATACTCCCTTCCATTGCATAAACGGAACCTCCCTCCGACGTGAGTACTGGCGGAACCTCCCCCGACTTAGCCAATTTACGTCTACCACAATGTATGCATACATCTCATAACAACTTTCAAATAAGTAAAATCATGTAAATAAACATGGAAATTCTACTCATTTACTTTCTTTGGAAAACACGTTTAAAACACGTATTTTTAGTTAGAAAAACTCACCTGGTATGTTTAACATCTTGCTTTACTTTGCTTCTGACTTACAATCAGGTTACCTGGGAAATGGATGAAATATAAACTGCTCAGACCCTAATACCAACTTTCCGGACGCTATCCGGACTCAACTTACCGGATACTTAACTTACCGGTCAATCACTACTTTCCGGACAACTTACCGGATAACCCGCTTACTGGATAACTCTTACCGGTTAAAACACAACTTACCGGAGCTATCCGGATTCCTACTTACCGGAACAACATACTTACCGGATGACTTCCGAATTCCTACTTACCGGAACAACATGCTTACCGGACGACTTCCGGATTCCTACTTAACGGAACAATATACTCACCGGACGACTTCCGGATTCATACTTAATGGAAACTACCGGTTTACACTTACCGGATCCTCTCCCGGTAACCTTCGCCACAGGGGCGATTTTCCGGGTACGGCGGCTGTGACGATTTTGGATTTAAAATACTTGCTAATCAAACTCTTAACCAACGAAAAATGCGACACAAACAGATTAATAAGCATACTTAGACCCTTCCTTACTAACTCTTTGTTGTTAAAACTCAAGGATGATTGTCTAATCTCCCATTAGGGCTTCATCCTCAACTTTTAGCTAAAACCCTCAAACAAACCAACAATAGTTGAACATTAAAATAGGAATTTGAGTTTGGGATTACCTGGTAGAATCACTGTAGAATCAGACTCCTAATCCACTTTTCTTCCAATTGATGATTGATGGTGTTTTTCCTTCTTCAATTGCTATGGAACCCAATCTTCCCCCTTTCTCTTCTCTTCCTCTCTAACCGACACCTACACACACAAGGAACAACTCTAGGGTTTTGTGCCCTTTTGTGGATTTCAAAGATTACAATCTGGCCCTGCACTTTCAACTTTTCAACTTTTCCCACAAAGCTTTTAATCTTTTCAATTTAGATCTTGGTTATTACAATATCTCCCCATCAAAAGAATTCCGTCCTCGGAATTCCATTGCCGAAGATCTGAGGGTACTTGGACCTTAGGTCCAACCCTATTTCCCCAGTCGCCTCTTGTCCCTTAAGAACCGCCACTGAATCGATACCAGTCTGGTCTCTTTGTTCCTTAACTGACTAATCTTGTTGTCCACAATCCCAAACGGGTTTCCTTTACGTAAGTCAACTTCTCAGTAACGCTGATGTCCTCTAAAGGAACAACCACATTTGTTTCTGCCAAACACTTCTTTGAGTTCGAGACATGAACCGTTGGACGAACTCCCTTTAGTTCCTCCGGCAAGTCTAACTTGTATGCCGCTGCTCTAACTCGCTCAATAATGACAAAAGTCAACTTTTCATCGTCTGTATTTCTTAAAAGGTCGCCAACATCTCACTTCCCACATCGGCTCTCCATAAAAGAGACGTGCATCACACTACCAATTTCTTCTCAAAATCTCATCTGGCACCACAAGATCGTACATTATCTATCCAACTTCCAAAACTTCGACGGTTCCAAAAACGTAGTCCACTTCACTTTTCTCTCAAATGCACCACTCCAAACTACGGGTCGTCTCCCACATCAAGCTGCCCCTTTTTCAAAATCGGGTCCAGAAGTCTTATGCTTTTCAGTCCGACCAACTTAGTTCCACTCGATTGCCCCAAATCGTTCGGATGGAAAAACATATACGTACTCCAAACTTTGGAACCGCCCTCGACAAGTCACCACTTTGCTATAATGTGCCCTCTTGTACCATATACTTGTAACCTCTCTGATCACTATACTCGCTTAAATACCACCTGAAAATTCCAAGACCAGTCGCACTTCAATTTGCTCGCTTCCATCCACACACCGGGACTCACGGTTTTAAACACGTCTAATTAAGGTCTCTCATACATCTTTACTTCCTTAAGAGAAAGAACTTTGCGGAATTCCCCGCCACAGCAACGAGAATCTTTAACCAGGAAAATTCACTCACTGACAACTTGGCGCAAAGCCAACCTTGTACATCCCGACAAACTCACACCTAGGAGTTCCCTCCTCGGGGTACATAAATTTCTAGATTACTTTTTCCAATCGACATACGACTAAGCCGGTTATACTCCCTTCCCGAATCACATCGGCTACAACTCGACAACTAATTAATACTTTCTCACCCCTTTATCACTCCACACTTATACGTGACCCAAAAGCAGAAAACTTCCATGATCCCTCATTGAAGTGTTCACCTATCCGACTTGAACTTATCCTAAAAACACATCAATTCCCCACTGCTTGCCACAAGCGTTTAGTCATATGTAGCATAACTTCGGTTACCCTCACTCGACAAGGAGGAGTAATCATGCTCACACAAAACCATTCCCAATAGCTTATCACTGAACGACCAATTCGTTTGAACATTTCTCACAACGACACTAACTCAAATCATTCAACTGCCTTATCCACTTCTTTCCTGCACAAAACATACATGTAACATCCCGCTAAACAAACATACATATAACATATAATTCATAACATGGTTTCAACAAAATAATTCACATTACACATTTGGTCCCCAAAGTCAGACTAATATAAAATTCAGTACAAACTTTTTCAAATAAAATTACAAAAACAACTGATCATCTATTTTATAATCACAAAACGCATCCCTAACTTCATAATGATAATCTTCACAAAAGCTAGGCAACAAGTACTCAATCTACTTGTTCTTACTGGAACCATCACCTGGAATACAAAATTTTGAAAACAGAAATGAGGGTTAGACCTAAGGGTCTAGTGAGTAAATCCCTGATATTTGAAAATCATTAAAATTCACTTATATAAATACACACCTTCATATAAATACATATACTTCACACGTAAATTAATGCCAACTAAAATTTACACAACATACCTGTCCCATTCCACCTTATCCCTCCACCAATGGCCAATAACAATTGGTTGCGAGCCAATTTAACACACCGGTCCAAGGCCCGGCCACGTATTATATTTTCATATAATACTCACGTAATTATAATATCTCAATATATTATAATTACTCACGTATGACATATTCATACTCATTATCAAACATTTGTTAATCACAAAAGGTATTCCAGTAAAATACTTTTTAAAGTAAAACTCACCTGATTAGTTTATCAGCAAAAGCCTTCCCAAGTTAATATCACGTATGATCACCATTTACAGAATCTGAAATCACACAAAATAACAGGTATTTCTTCTTAAAACCGAACTTAGGAAATACTCGACTAAAGTCGCAACCCATTAAAATATAATAAAAATCGCAATGAACAGTACCAAGTCGCAACCTCTTACAGCGACTTCACCCCGAAATCGCAACACACTATTGCGACTCCATCCTAAGTCGCAATCAACTACTGCGATTCCAAACCCAAATCGCAATCAACTACTGCGATTCCAAACCCAAATCGCAATCAACTACTGCGATTCCAATCCAAGTCGCAAACGACCATTGCGACTTCAAGTCCAAATCGCAATCGACCATTGCGACTTCGTTGAATGTCGCAGTCCTCTATTGCGACTTCGATGAATGTCACAGTTCACTGATTCATCCTAAAACCCAGATTTTTACAGGTTTACTCTATGCAGGTTTATGTAGCTTTGCAGATATGTTTTATATTACCTTTAGAACACTATTCCAAACCCAAAATTATTATATCTTCCAAAAATTACCAAAACCCACATCCACAACTTATAGTAAGACGTTTAAGAACTATCATACATAAATATAAGATGATATAGGATTCTTACCTTCTGATCAATCAGCAGATTAATAACTTCTCCAGTAGAGTATGCAATGACCTTCTTCTTAATTTTCCTTCCTTTCTTGATTCTCACGATCTCTCTCTCTTTCTTTCTATCGAATTTCACACACATACACACACTAGCACTTTTAGATATTCTTTCAAAAGAGGACACCTCATCCCTAATAGAAGGGAAGTCGGTTTTCACTAGATGAGGTGTCATATAAATACCCAATATACCCTAAACCTATTTCACTTGTCAAAACAACCCCCTAACTTCTATTATAAAAATTAAAACCTACCCCTTAACTCCTTATTCCATAAAATACTAAACTAAAGACTTATAAAATTCCAAATTTAAAATAAATAAATTACCTGGTTATTACAATACACAAATCCCCTTCCTCAATACTCTTTCCAGGAGTTCGCACACTTACCGATGGCAGTCTATACACACTACTCCACCTCTCGGTGTTACTGTCAAGCTTACTACTTCCAACCTTCTCATTTATTCCGACATACGATCTTCACCTCCCCACGTTAGCGTGGAGCACCGCCCACCAAACATTACTTGCCCCTCTCTCCCGACCTTTCCACATGCTGATAACACTTTCTCATTACTATACATAACCAAACAGTTGCACCAAAATTCTAACTTAAGGCATTCAACCAAGTCATCTTGAAATGACACCAGTGTTCGAAGTTACTACACATTCTTTGATCTCCAACTATTACTTTCTCGGACAATTCTTTCACGCATAAGAAGCAACTCCCATTCTTTAAAGATTTCGCATCTACTACACCACATTTTGACTAACACATCCATCATCTTCTTTAAACTTCCAATGATTCCAAAAATATACTTACTTAGCGACTCACACAACCAAAAACACTTGGTTTCTCATTTAGGTAACCACCCACGGTCGCTCCGACATTCTATTCCGATAATGGTCGTGTCACAACGCCAACTTACAAACCACGTGCTCCAACGACTTGATTAACAAATCGTACACCTCGTCCGAAATCCTTGTAAAGATTTCCATCTGATGCTTCCTCTTTCTAACATCACATCCCACACTGGCTGGCACATTTATCTTGGCAATTGATGCTACTACTCATCCGTACATTCTCCACCCATAACATCTCACTGCAGACCAGGTCTCTCATGGTCATTCGTACACAACTCAAGCTTACCTTCATGTTCTCCCGCATAAATAACCGAGTCTATCTCGCTACTTTGACTCTCCCCAGCTCTAGTTGAACCACAACTCACGAGTTTCTAATTAACTCAAACATACTCGTTTCTTGCTAGCTCTTTGCGATTCCAAACCATTACATAGATAGGGCACATTCCCTCACATATCGACATAATCTATACACTCATTTCGTTTGTGCTAAATACTTTATCCTTTACGAACCATCCACCTCGTAAGTAAAACGCTTATCTAAAACAACAGTCTGTCACTATCTTAACACCCCTACAAGGTGGTCCTTCAACTTTCAACCTTCTGATTCAAGACTTCGGCCTCGTACACCTTACACAGCTGCCGACTTCAACGTCAATAGTCGACTTGTTGATACTTCCTTAACCTATTCTTCAACAAGGGTCCCTTACTGAACCTAACCCATCCAACATATCATAATCAAATTCACATCCCGTCGTCCTCATTTCAAACTTACTCGTGAAACGTCAATATTACAAGATCACCTTAAAACTCTTATTCGACGTCGAAGATATTTCATTCCTACTTCACCACACTACTCTTAACGAGTTGCTAATACCAACACCTTGATGACTTCTAGTCTTTCCTCCGGACACAACCGTCCTTCGGCAACTGTATTCCTGGTCATCGAACAAGGGTACCGACCCTCATACAACCGACACTAAAGTCCACTTCCGACTCTTCCACTGTCCACCTCTCTTCTTGAGCACAAATACCCAAAAAATTACATTCTCTCATGGTTTATCCAACACCTTTCCACTCTCGAAATTCTTCCTTATCTTAAAATATAACAACTCTACGACCTAGTGAGTTCGTAGCCTTCATGCATGACAACGCGATAAATAAATCATTTCGCACTTTTTATCATTTTGAAGAAACAACATTTGGAAACAACTGGGGTACACATGACCCCAACACTCTCATAACTCTGATGCCCTGCACACCGATCTCGAGAATCATTCGCAAGCAATCTTTCAGAAAAACTCGATCTTACTCAATCAAAGCAACGTTGTTACAGCGGTAATATATTGAATGAAAATCTTCCATATGACAAAATTCTGAAAGGAACTACCGAAACGAAGTAAACCAGTCGGCTCTCGCACTCATTTATATGACATCACCATGTCAATACTCATTTTGGTTATAAAAGTTTTGCATTCAAACGTTTTCTTGACTTTTTGTAACAATTTAACTTATCATGAAAAAAGTGGAATATTTTGCAAATCGTAAACCTCAAGATTTCATTGTGCGATGTAAATGGAATTGTATTTTTCTTTAAACATACACTTGCACACGCCGACTCATATTCGATCAAATTTGATATTTACACATTTACTTTACTTATGAAAAATCTCATGTACACATATACGAACTGAATGCATGAAACTCTACTTGCAATTTAAGGCTACTCACTCAAACAAGGTCAATCGTTTTACTCATGCAACTTATCATTGACACTCTACTTTCGACCAGTGGTCGCCCTCTCGGCCTTGCAACAACTTGCTATACATACATTCAAAGGTCCACTTACTCAACCATTTCCTACTATTTTCGTCTTGACCAGATCATCTCATATTATACCTCTATACGTTTTCGCTCCGCCGCTGAAAAACTCGACTAAAGAGTCAGGGCTCTAATCCTCTACTCGCTCTTGAATTGACACTTTCAAGATCTCGACACTGTCCTTCCTTGCCATCCCAACATATCTACCCCACAATTTCTAGAACTGGGACTCACTAGAACCAGGAGTCTTACTCAAAAGCAATCACGCATCCCCTTCGAACCCACGAAGATCTATCTCTAGACGACTCAATACATTCCAAACAACATTTCTTCTCTACGATGTATATATACATCACATCATCAATGATTTCTCAAGATACTCCCCCAACAAGGGGTCTCAATCTACCCCTTAGGGATCTTGCTGACATTCTAGATTACTAGAACACGACATATAAACTAGCTTAAGGCTACAACATCGGAATAATAAGGTAGGTTAATCACATACATGTACCTGTAAGTTCGCAATTACACTGGCCAGGTGTAATCCCAAACTTACCTCACATGAATGTCCTCGGTACCCTATTAGTCTTAACTCAACAATAGTGTCCTCCTAACGCATTTCCTGATTCTCAATTGTGATTTCTACTCCCAAAGTTTAAGTTTAGGCCCGTCCGGTCACCTAAATCCCTTAAACTATGGCTCTGATACCAATTGTAACACCCCAGTCTAAAATAGAATATGCATAGCATTAAATCATAAGTATTACAAAACTGGGTCCCAAATTTTCATTACATCTGATTCAAAAAATTAGGTTGGCGGAAAAAACCTATACACAGCTGAGAACATACTAGTTTCTATAAGTGTCAAGGCATTGTCTCTATCTGCATCAGTACTCTATCCTGCTCTTGCTCACTTACAAGAGCCTCCTATTATCTGCTTACCTGAAAAGGTTTAGTTGGAAAAATGCGAGGGTTAGACCATGAGGTCTAGTGAGCTCCCTCCTGCCAGTTCTCAAAATCATTTAAAAACAACTTATCACTTTCAAATATCTTTGTATAAAGCTTTCACATAACTTTTCATTAAAACTATCACATAACTTTACATAAAACTTTCATAAAACTTTCACGGATAGATCCGCTCCCGTAAATGGCACCCTGAAGTCACTCAAGAGTGACAACGAGTCAGTCTCACGATGCCTTACTGGATACTCCCTTCCATGGCATAAACGGAACCTCCCCCCGACGTGAGTACTGGCGGAACCTCCCCCCCGACTTAGCCAGTTTACGTCTACCACAATGTATGCATACATCTCATAACAACTTTCAAATAAGTAAAATCATGTAAATAAACATGGCAATTATACTCATTTACTTTCTTTGGAAAACACGTTTAAAACACGCATTTTTAGTTAGAAAAACTCACCTGGTGCGTTTAACATCTTGCTTTACTTTGCTTCTGACTTACAATCGGGTTACCTGAGAAATGGATGAAATATAAACTGCTCAGACCCTAATACCAACTTTCCGGACGCTATCCGGACTCAACTTACCGGATACTTAACTTACCGGCCAATCACTACTTTCCGGACAACTTACCGGATAACCCGCTTACTGGATAACTCTTACCGGTTAAAACACAACTTATCGGAGCTATCCGGATTCCTACTTACCGGAACAACATACTTATCGGATGACTTCCGAATTCCTACTTACCGGAACAGCATGCTTACCGGACGACTTCCGGATTCCTACTTACCGGAACAACATACTCACCGGACGACTTCCGGATTCCTACTTACCGGAAACTACCGGTTTACACTTACCGGATCCTTTCCCGGTAACCTTCGCCACAGGGGCGATTTTTCGGGTATGGCGGCTGTGACGGTTTTGGATTTAAAATACTTGCTAATCAAACTCTTAACCAACAAAAAATGCGACACAAACAGATTAATAAGCATACTTAGACCCTTCCTTACTAACTATTTGTTGTTAAAACTCAAGGATGATTGTCTAATCTCCCATTAGGGCTTCATCCTCAACTTTTAGCTAAAATCCTCAAACAAACCAACAATAGCTGAACATTAAAATAGGAATTTGAGTTTGGGATTACCTGGTATGATCACTGTAGAATCAGACTCCCAATCCACTTTTCTTCCAATTGATGATTGATGGTGTTTTTCCTTCTTCAATTGCTATGGAACCCAATCTTCCCATTTTCTCTTCTCTTTCTCTCTAGCCGACACCCACACACACAAAGAACAACTCTAGGGTTTTGTGCCCTTTTGTGGATTTCAAAGATTACAATCTAGCCCCTTCACTTTCAACTTTACAACTTTTCCCACAAAACTTTTAATCTTTTCAATTTAGATCTTGGTTATTACGTACAAGTCGTAGGTCTTCTCAAAAACAATATATTTGTTTCATGAGAAAGACAAAGGAAAGGTTCATTTTAATCTTACTTCCTAAACTCTATATCTTCAAAGTGGGATATAAGGAGTTTGTTTGGTTTTCAATTTTCAACAAAAGGTTGTCTCTAAGGGCCAACGTTGTAAAGATTTGTGGTTGTTTGAAATCGCATTGCCATAAAGATGATTGGGCATGTACTTTTGGGCACATTATGGCTCCTTGTACCTTTTTCTTGATTCTTTTTGTGTGATTGCAGGGCCACTTTACTTGTGTTCATAAGGATAGAGTAAGCAACATATACGGTACAACTGTATAAGTACATGGTACAAGCAGTCCAAGGTGTGATATGTACTACAATTTCATATACCCAATGGAATCAAACTTTGTCAAGAATAGTAACCCAATTGCTACAAGTGAATGAGCAAAATGTCATCTATTTCAATCTTCTTGAGTATATTGAACTACCCCTTTGTACCATACTTTTTACCATATTTGTAGTTTGAGTAATTCTTTGGATTATATATATGGAGAAAATAAGAAGAAGCGTAAGAATAAATTTTTTATATGTAAATCATTCATAAAAACCCGAAAAAATTCATTTGAAGATTTATATGTGAATCCATATTTGGTTACCTACCTTCTTATCGATTATTCACATATAAAAATATATATCTGACCCCATATTTTATTATACCAATGATTCACATAAAATGGGGGCATATAATGGATAATTTAAGAATTAAAAAATTGATACTTTTACATACAAACTAATGAATTATTTATACATAATTTACGGAGTTTCAAAAGGGTCACCATGAGAGCCGCCTTGGTATTTCATAGCTCAAGGCTTGTGTGTCACGTCACGTTAAATGTATGACACGTCATGATCTAATGCGAGCTTTCTACAATACAATATTCGATTTTTTTACCTTTGTAGTGTCTTGGTTTTTAGTTTCTTAATAATATAACTTAATTTAAATTGTTTAATATTATTGAATTATTAAGTAATAATATAAAAAAAAACATATGTGCACGTGTAAATGTAATATACATTTTTGTAGCTATAAGCCACATGCTTTGAAAAACGTTAAGGCAATTCATAATCGCTAAAAGTATGTTTAAATTTATATTTAATAACTAGTTATCCAAATTGCCTTAAAAAAATAGTTATCCAAATATTTTGATTAGTCATAATAATGAGTTTATATTGTCTTCATAGAAGGATTTTGCTTATGACAGTTAATTGATTGTTTAGATATCAAATAATTTGTTTTAGATAATTAATCTGATAATAACCGTAACGAAATCGGTTATCAAATGAAAATTAACATTACGTTTTTTTTTCAATATGTTTTGTCATACTTTTATCTATTACTATTTTTTAAATAAGCACGCTCTCACATGTGACTTAACATATTATTTTTTGTTTTGATGTTTGTATAAATCCAATCCTATATTCTTAAAAGTATTTTTTTAAAGGGAAGACAATTTTATTACCATAACCAAACCATACAACCAAGAACAATAAGTCACAATTACACACGACACCCAGCCGAAACCACACCCCACGTCGGTTTGCAAGGAATAAACCTACGTAGACATGAGAATGAAACAAATAACTGGAATGCGCACATTATTAAGCACAAACCGCTGTCAGGAACAACAGCTTAATGACACAGCCACTGCCCCCAAACAGACGAATCTGCACCAAAAGGCCATCCGGGACAACAGCTTAATGAGACGGCCACTGCCCCCAAACAGCAACAACTTAATGGGGCTGCTTAACCCACACAGCTCCTACCCTGATTCAGACCTGTATAAACCTTTGATCAACTTGATTCTCGAACCCATACTTTGGACATACCTGTGTGGGACGGCAACTTGCTTCACGAACCTGTTGGACAACCTTGCATCCTCTAACAGCCGCACCTCAGAATTAAGAGCTGACCCTCGATCGAACTGATAACCGATTCACAAAACATCAGCCCTACTGCAGTGCTTGTTGTGGATATGTCAGCCATACGGACCAGGCCAAAGACCTTCCACCAATCCTTCTCGAAAGCCACTCGTAGCATCGTCGTTGGAACTCCATGAATTTGTCTTCCAGCTTGCTTTTGTCGTCCTTGAATACCACTTGGTTACGGTGTGACCAAATGAAGTATGAAAAGCTCCATACCGTTTCCAACCACAATTTTGGTTGGGCAAACGAACTTGTCTCGGAGAAGTTAAGACCCGTTAACTCTTGCATTGGACCAAAGCGTGTTGAATCGTTTCCACAACGTTTCCACACCTCGGACATAGTGTAGAGTCCAAGTCTATCCCCATCCTATCAAGGATCGCTCGACAAGGTAACCTCTCAAGGCTATCCCTCAAAGCGATGATACCCACTTTTTTTGGAACCACTTTAGACTATTTCGTTTCTTGATACGTAGCCCCTAGGACCAATCTTCTTTCCTCTACAAGCACTTTAAGATCTTGAACCGTGAACCTACCTTCCTCACCCTCCAACCACCTAACCCGATCTTTCACTCCTACTTTCGGCTTCCACCCTTGTAGCAACGATTCTAATTCTACTAGCTCACCCACTTCCCTCCCCCTCAGATTTCTCCTCCAACTCCACCTCCATACCCAATTATCCCCCACCCACTCCCCCATATCCGCAACCGAGCTTTCTCTATTGGTCTCTAAGCACCAAAGGCGTTTGAATCTCCCGTTCAAAGTCTCCCTCCTAACCACTTCTCCGACCAAAATTGAGTTTCATCCCCTCTTCCTACCTCCTTCCCAAACGAGTCTTCAAAATTTATCCCAATCTTCGCTAACTCCTTACCCACTTTTAGTATATTGCTCCACATCGATCTTCCTCCCACCCCAACGATATTTCCCCCTCACAAACCACCGTCCCTACCATATATGCTTTTAATCATCCGGACCCAAAATGCGTCCCTCTCCACCCCGAACCTCCACCACCATTTACCCAAAAGAGCCCAATTAAACGTTTGCAAGCTTCCTACATTAAGACCACCTTTCTTGAAGTCTCTCAAAACTCTCTCCCACTTTACCCAAGCTAACCCTTTTCTAGCAACCGAACCATTCTCTCCCCCCCTCCCCAAAAGAACCTGCTTCTCACGCTCTCTAGCTCACAAATCACTCATCTCGGAGCTCGGAACAGCGAGCAAAAAATACAAGGATAGACTACCTAGTACCGAATTTACCAATGTTAACCTTCCTCCGAATAGGGATGGTGATTTGACCCGACCCGGCGGGGAACCCGGTCCACCCGACCCGATCGGGGCCGGGTAATACCCGGTTTTGCGGGGCCGGGGATACCCGGTTTGCTCCTACCGGGGCCGGGTGAACTACTCCCCGACCCGCCCGGTACCCGGTTATAATATATATATATATATTAAATATATTTTATTTATTTTATACAAATAGTATTTCACCAAATTAGATTTAGGTCACCCAACACTCCAACAGTACCCATCGACTTCTTTCCACGGTTCCACACTTCCACCCACCTCCAAATAGACTCCACCCCCAAATCGAACTCCGGCGCCGGCTGCTACCACCATCTCCAACCTCCGCCGCCTGCTACTGTAACAACCCAAACTAAAATAAAGCATAGCATTCAATAAATATAAAAATATCCTAAAATCGGTCTCAACATCTCAACATCTGTATCAAAATCTAGGTTGGCGGAAACAATCTATACACAACTGAGAATAATTCTAAGTTCTAAAATAAATGTAGCACTGTCTCTAACTGCCTCTATACTCAAATCCTGCTCTGCTTACTTATTAGAGCCTTCTACTGCTTGCTTACCTGAAAAGGTTAGTTTGGAAAATGCGAGGGTTAGACCATGAGGTCTAGTGAGTCCCCTCAATTTAACAGTTCTCAAAACATTTAAAACACTTTATAACTATCAAGCACTTTACATAAAACTTTCGCGGAAAATTCCGCTCCCGTAAATGGCACCCTGAAGTCACTCGAAAGTGACAACGAGTCAGTTTCACGCTGCCTTACTGGGTCACTCCCTCCCATGGCATAAACAGAACATCCCTCCGGCATGAGCACTGGCGGGTCTACCTCCCGACTTAGCCAATTTACTTCTATCACAATGTATGCATACATCTTGATAACGCCACTTTTTGGCGTTATTTTCAATTCTCAAACCAATGAGATTGGCTTGTATTCTAGCAAAAAGGCGTGGATTTTATGGTTTATCGGGTGATTTATGCAGGTTATCTAAAAGACAGCGTTCATCGAGAAAAGAAGCTAAAAAGAGCCCAAAAAGAGCCAAAACGAAGCCCAACGAAAGCCCGAGATCCAAGCCCAAGACCCGTGCCTGAACCATGACCCGAAGCTGACCTAGAGGCCAAAAAGAACACGCGCGACTTGTCACGCGACTTGCAAGTCGCGCAGCAAGCCGCGTAACCCTCTGTTTCAGCATTATACTTTGGCGAATTTTCTGATTTTAGGGCATTCTCGATACGACTCACCCACGACGAACGACAGCAGTCCAGAGGCAATTTTGGGAGACATTTTACATCTTTTGGAGCCACGAGAGAGAATCAATCGAAGAAGAAGTCACGACGCGACGCAGATTAGAGCCGGGAGAAGGGAGTTTATCACTACATCTTGCACATTCACGTTTATCATGTTTACATACAGTTTTTCATCCCCTTTTCTTGAGTTTTTGTCCCCCAACATCATGAACTAATCTTTAGATGTTGGGGGTTGGAATGAATTCGATTTAAGTGTACAAACATGTGATTAGTGACTTTTATCAGTTTTTCCTATCTTAATGAAGCATGTGATTTGGTTGTTAATGCTTTTGTGAGTCTAGCTAGCTTTCAATTGTTTTGTTATTTTCAATTAAGTTCGAGAAAATTAATTGTTAATTAGAACTAGGAATCGCAGGCCTAAGGTGAGAAAGGTGATAGAGATATACCGAGTAAGCCTTAGTCCCGTTAAATTCTTGAGCTTAATGTATTTTGAATTCCATAGGTGAGATCGAGAGATAAAACTTGTGCTTTTCAAGATAAAACCCGTAGTTGCTCGAAAGAGAACAACGGTGATTTTTACAAGATTGGGTATTCATTATACGGAATAACTGGTAACTGTTGCGAGTCAAGTGTTTGTATACGAAGGTCTTAGGATTTCCATCCCTCAACTGTTTTCTCTATCAAAGTTTCTTAAGTTGTTTACTGTTTCGTGTTTGATTTAGTTTATTTGCAATTAGTAGTTTAATACCAACCACTCAATTTGCGATCGTTCAGTTAATAGAGTTTATAGTAATTGTGATACTTAGTTCCTAGTTCCTGTGGATTCGATAATCGTACTTTCTAGTACTATTACTTGACTTCGACCCGTACACTTGCGGTAAGATTTAGGGGGGGGGTGATACCCGCCTATGAAGTTTTTGGCGCCGTTGCCGGGGAACTAGTTGCAACTGATAGCACTACCAGCTATAAGCGCTATTACATTGAACATATTTTTTTATTATTATTTTATTTCCATCACTTTTAATTTTTATATTGCTAATTTTGTTTTCTTTTCATTTCAGGTGCTAATTGGTTTATGCCAAAAAAAACCCGAGGGGAGAAAATCGAACCGATCGATCCGGAGATTGAAAGAACCGTCCGCCGAATACGCCAAGAGACCAAAGCCAAGAGACATCTAAAGATGGGTGACGAAATGCCCGTCAATAGACCACCTGTCAACAATCCACCTCCTCCTCCTGAGCAACGCCCTATGAAGTCGTTTGCCAATCCGAATGTGGCAGCGGCACACATAGGCATTCAAGCACCTGCCACTGCAGCAAACTCCTTTGTGCTCAAACCGAGTACCATTGTGATGGTACAACAAAATCAGTATGGAGGAACACCGACAGAAGATCCACATGCACACCTCCGGGCGTTTGAGAGGATTTGCAGCACATTCAAGATTAATGGGATGGAAGAGGATGCCATCAAGCTGAGGCTGTTAGGATTTTCACTCAAAGGTAGAGCCGAAACATGGACCGAGAGTATCCGACCGGACTCGATTACTACCTGGGCACAACTGAAAGCGGCCTTCCTCCATAAATTCTTTCCACCGGGAAGAACCGCTCAATTAATGTCTGGCATCACTCATTTTGCGCAATGGGATCAAGAGACCTTATATGAGGCATGGGAGAGATACAAGGATATGATCAAGAAGTGCCCTCATCATGGATTGCAAGGCTGGGTCATCATCCAGACATTCTTTGGAGGCCTTCACCCACAATTCAAGAATGACATCACAGCTGCAGCGGGTGGAGCATTAATGGAGAAATCATATGAAGAAGCTGTCACCTTGATCGAGAACTTGGCCGAACACAGTTTCTCTACTCCACGATCAGCTGTTAGAAGAGTTGCAAGCATTCAAGAGTCGTATGAGCTGAAAGAAATAAAGGCTCAACTAGTTGCGATCACAAGCCATTTGAAAGGGGGTATTCCACAAGAACCCGAGCAAGTCCAGTTCTTACAGAACCAGAACAACCAGCCGAGGAACGAGCCGTTCTCGAATACCTACAATGAGGGGTGGAAGAAGCACACAAACTTCTCATGGAGTCAACCTGGTCAACCACAAGGTAATAACTCTAACTCTTCCAATTCTTTTAATACTAACAATGTTTACCGTCCTCCAGGTTTCAACCAAAGGAATTTCAATGAAGGACCATCTATAGAGAAGAAACCGGGGCTGGAAGACATGATGATGAAGTTCATGACCAAGATGGACAACACGGTTGGAGAGTTAGCGAGCACGGTTAGCACAGTCAAGGCGGCAACTGATCAGAACACTGCATAGATCAAGATCCTCGAAAGGCAAGTGGGGCAAATATCTGAAGCCCTACAAAACCGACCTCCCGGAACCTTTCCGAGTCAAACGGAAAGGAAACCGAGGGAAGAATGTAATGCCATTTATCTGAGAAGTGGCAAGGAGCTAAATGGAGAGCCTACACGCGAACCGTCATCAAGGGAGACCGATCCTAAAGAGAAAGATGTGGAGATTGTAGATGTGGATGAGTTGGAGGCTGATGAAGAGGTTGTGATTGAAGAGAGCAAGAAGAGTGAAGCGACGAAGCCAAAGCAATCACCAGTCAAGCCGGTGGTACCGCGAGTGCCCTATCCGAGCAGACTTAAATCGCATAAGGACGATGTTAATTTTTCTAAGTTTCTTGATATATTTAAAAAGCTGCATATTAACATTCCTTTCGCAGACGCTTTGGCACACATGCCCTCATATGCGAGATTTATGAAAGACATCTTATCCAAGAAGACGAAGATTGAGGATCAGGACACAATTGAACTTACTGAGGAGTGCAGTGCTATAATTCAGAACAAGCTTCCCCCGAAGCTTAAGGATCCAGGGAGTTTTTCGATCCCTATCCAAATTGGGAGTTTTAATTTTGATAAGGTATTATGCGATTTAGGAGCTAGTATTAACCTAATGCCTTTATCTGCTTTCAAGAAACTTGGCCTCGGGGAAGTGAAGCCGACAAACATGACCCTTCAGCTCGCGGATAGGTCGATAGTGTATCCATATGGAGTCGTCGAGGACGTATTGATCAAAGTCGGCAAGTTCTATTTTCCGGTGGACTTCGTGGTGTTAGATATCGATGAATATGTAGAGGTCCCACTGATTTTGGGTAGATCATTCTTGGCCACGAGCAGAGTGCTGATAGACATGGAAGAAGGTGAAATGACCTTCAGGGTTGGCGGCGAAAAGGTTATTTTCAAGATGTTCGAGAGTAGAAGGTGTAAGGAGGCCGATGGTCATGGAAGGCCAGATGTGGAAGAATCCGCGAAGAACCGCAAGTGTAGGCGATTCGATTCCGCGGATACCGAGCCAAGTTGAGATCCACATAGTCGTGCCACGACTTTAACCAAGGCGCTGGGTGGGAGGCAATCCACCGAGGTTCGTTTTCTTTTCAATTTTCGTTTTTGAGTGTGTTTTAGTTACGAATAAGCAATAAAAAAAATCAAAAATAGCTGAAACAGGGACTTACGCGGCTTGTGCCGCGGCTGACAAACCGCGTGCCAAACCGCGGGGTCCTCTGTTTGTTTTCTGAAGCAGGGAGTTGCGCGGTATACCCCGCGACTTCCAAACCGCATGGCAAACCGTGCGGTTTCCCTGATGCTTCTGGTGTGTTTCGTTGCCTTGCTTTCTCTTTCGCTGTTTGCTTTGTTTCTTTTGTTTGTGCATTCCCCTTCTCCGTCTTCCCCGATGTCTCTCATCCGAGGTCTCTCCAATCTTTCAAGAGGATTTTCTCCGTCCGGGCAAACAGGTATGTTCTCAACTTTGTATGTAACGAGTGATGTATGATGTTTTGTGTCCCGATCAGTTAACGAGATGCAACAAACCTAAGTTTCACTTAGGTTTGGGGTGCCTCATCTTTTCAACATCTACACACTCATTTTTAATCCTGTGCAAACCTCGGTTTCACCGAGGTTTGGGGTTGGCTTTGTTTGACAAACCTAGGCTACTGTTTGGGCAAAAAATCACGTCGTACGACCATGACCAAAACAGGTAAGACGCACGTTATAATCCAAATCTTGTATTAAGATAAGGTCTTGACGAGAACCCAGAAAACATCCGTCGTCTCCCGTAAAAGGTAAGTCGTACGTCCTTCATGACGCTCGACCATAACGTCGCCCGTCCCGCACGACCATCGCATAGAACCGTGCGACCTCAACCAAATTAACACTAACCATGACTGTTACGTTTGTTAAGTGTTTAATGCAGGAGTCAAAGTCATTAAGGAGCAACGGATATAACCGACACAACCATCAATGATCGATAGCCGTAACGGACGAAGATCATCATGGATATTCACTCCGACAACCGTTACAGACCGTTGCAGACGTTATAGCTGTTAAACGAAGCAATCAATGAGCTAATTAAAGCTCCCAAATACTATAAAGACCGAGTTCAATCATCATTTCAGGACATCGATCACCGGGCAGAGATCATCTGGAGAACTATCCATTACACACTCTCAAGCTCAAGAACACTCGAAGAACAGCTCAAGTATCGCTCTCAACGCACGACAACAACTCTCGACCAGCTGTTCACACTTTGTATTCACACACGACAAACACTTGTTTTACATTTCAAACACTTGTACTTTACATTTCGGAGCATTTCCTTCATTTGTATTGTAATCATCGTACGACCGACGCCAGTACCAAGGACATCGCCCCTGATTGGCGACCATAGTGCAGCGACGACATCCCCTGTCGTCCGCAGGTTTTTTCCTCGATTGAGGTTTTTCCTGCGTCATCAAATCCCTTGTCTTGTTTATTTTATTCCTCGTCGCACGTCTCGTCGAAATATCCTTTCTTTAGTTGTTTAAGTCCACATCGACCTTAACTTGTCCCTTTGGTGCGATTTTTGGCATTAATAGTTTGGCACCATCTGTGGGACTACATCTAGAGAAAATCCTCGACGAACGTGAATTCTACTAATAGTTTCTTGGAGTATCTTCTATTTTCTAGTTGCAGGAAAATGGCAGCCCCTGGAAATCTGCAGCAAGCCGTCGCTCAGATGTATCAGGAGCTTGAGGTTGCCAGAAATCAACTCAATGCAATGGCAGAGCAGAATCGCAGAGCAGCTGAAGAGATCGCGTGGCTAAGGAATCCTTTTGGACCCCAGAATGGTCCTAGACCATTCATCCAGAATCCAGGTCCGAGACAAGGCCCGTCCACGCAGAATCAACATCCAGGTCCATTCATGCAGAATCAGCAGCCGGGTCCGTTCATTCTGAATCCCCAGTATGGGCAGATTCCCCCTCAGCACATCCGACCACCACCCTTGAACAATAGATCCCAACCATTGCAAGGTGGCGCCCAACCGTTTCAGAATGGATCCCAGCCGTTTTCCCAGCCGTTCCAAGTGGTCCGCAACCTTTCCAGCAAGGATCGCAATCTTTCCAGCAGAGGTCGCAGCCATTTCAGCAGGGACCACAATCGTTTCAAAATGAACCGTAGCAATTCCATTATGGGTCGCAGCCATATTTTGTCCCATTCAACGGGGACACTAATGGTTCGTCGCATGGTAATGGCACTAGTCCAGGGACCAATCCCTCGACAGGGGCAAATCCTGATCTTAACGATCCCGTCGCCCAACGTTTGAAGATGTTAGAAGACCAAAATGAGCGCGTCCTGTCCTTGCTCGCCAAGTTGCCTGGGGCAGCCGTGCCTGTCGACGTCGAGCCTCGCTCGGGGTATCAGGCGTCGCCCTTCATCGACGAGATCGCCACCATCGAGGTCCCAAAGAAGTATAACATTCCTGCCTTCACTCCCAAGTATTCGGGTGTGACCGATCCAACCGAGCATGTCGCGCAGTATAAGCAGCTCATGTGGACAATCTCGATTCCACACATGTACCAGGAAGTATGCATGTGCAAGAGTTTTGGGGCGACTCTCACTGGTCCAGCTCTCCAGTGGCTGATCAATCTCAAACCCAAATCTATCAGGTCGTTCGCCGAATTGGTCAACCAATTCTCCCGACAATTCGCCAGCAGTCGTAAGATGGAGAAGCAGACTAGTGATCTATACTATGTCGTGCAGAAGACCAATGAGTCTATTAGAAGTTATTTCAATAGATTCAATGCCTAAATGATCAGTATCCGCAATTGTGACATCAAAACTGCGATCGAAGCTTATAAACGTGGTCTAGACGATAGTTCAGGTCTATATATCGATCTGACCAAGTACCCCCCAGAGACTTTCGAAGACGTCCGAGCTCGAACCTTAGCATATATGAGGGTCGAAGACGATGCAGCCTTTCGTCGCAAACACACTGGCGACAAGAAGCCGTTAGGTGTCAAGAAGCCAGAATTCAAGCCGAAAGCCATATCCAGAGCAGAGCCAGCGCGTCAAATTTCAAACGTTCGTTTCAAGACGAAGGCAGAAGCTAAGACCGCAACTAAATTCCCCGTGTACCCCAAGATCTCCTCGTATGGGTTCAAAGGGTCAGCTAAAGACTTAGTCGAAGCTCTGAAGACCACCCAAGCAACCATTCGATGGCCGAAGAAGTCCGACATGGACGATGCTAAGAAAGACAAATCAAAGTGGTGCGACTTCCACGTCGACCATGGTCATGCGACAGATGATTGTATCGCACTCAAGAAGGAATTGGCATATCATGTTCCACAAGGTAATCTCAAAGATATTATTGATAATGTCGTTATTAACAGCCATCGACCATCGACTCCTGAGCATGCAAAAGTTGTCAATTAAAATCCCCTACGCCATTGGGACTCCTGAAGATTGAGAATGAGTCGAAACGTCGCTATGGTGTTCTGTCGTACGACGACATGATCAATCACTGACAGTATTTCACAGGATCGCCGTGTCGTTCTGTCGTTTAAAACCTATCTTTTCCTGCCAAAAAGAATAAGGTAATAAACGACAGGGGGCAAATAGAGAGAGTCTGAGAAGGTATGTTCCCTAACTCTTTTTCATATGATTTTTTCTCATGAACAACTACTGACTTAAACATCGGAGGGTCGTCGGTGAGCCAACGACCAACCCTCGACATCATTTTATCGCAGGATCGCACGACAGTAATCATTTAAGTCTATGATATGACTCTAAATTCGCAAGGTCGCACGACGGTCAGGTCTTTGACTTGATCATCCCTCCAAAGGGGCACATGATACAAACTTATTCTACGACCCAGTCGTACGATCGTGGAAATTAAAACGACTTTTCCCCTAAGTTTCTTAACTTTTGTACCCTGAATGGATGCTTTAATCGTGTGTTTATATTTGTTTTACGTTTTTACCATCGTATTACAAGTAAAGGCCTTAGTCGCATGATTTCTTATGCATCTTACGTTCCATTAATGTGATATTTGTTTACCAAGTATATAAAACACAAATTCAAACAAAAAGTGCATTTATTAAAAAGATCGTCAGGTACACGCTCGACCACCGACGGTCGAGCAGCGAAGCAAACAAAATATAATTCTTAAATTAAAGGAGGAGCATCCGTCGCATTCGTGCCCAAAGTCCCGTCCTGAAGGTTTTCGCCTGCCACCTCCTCCTCAATGTCCTTCTCATCATCCGAGTCAAGATCCCTCGTGGACCCAATGCCGTTCAGGTAGATGTCCAACTCCTCCTTCGCCGAAGCAAGAGGGTCTTTTCCCAGCAGATGTTGACGCATGATCGCCGCCCGAGCAGTCAGACGAGCTATGGCAAAAACAGACTTACCCTCGTCCTTTGCATCCTGCACTTCTTTCTCCAGACTCTCCACCTTGGACTTATAATCCTCGGCCTCTTTCAAAACAGCAGTCAAAGACTCCTTAATTTTATCCATCTCCTCCTTTTGCTCGGCAGTCATGGACAAAGATTGCGTCAGGCGATGACTGAGATCTTTCTTGGCAAGATGAACAACCTTCAAATGGTTTAAAGCCTCGGCAAGTCGCTTTGAAAAATCCTCAGCACGACTTGCAGAGACGCTCGCTCTGTCCAACGCCGCTTTCTCTCTTTCACGAGATGCAGACAAGAGGTCCTTTATTTTCGTCGTTCCCCCGCGTAAAGCCAAAGACGCCTGTAGTGCCTGTGAAATCATACATTGATAAATAAAACAACGACAACGACAACGAAGTCTGGGCCTAAACAAACTAAGTCTTGAAAGAAAGACTTACCATGAACACCAAGCCGGCTACATGGGCACCCGTCTCCTCGATAGGAAACCCCTCAAAGCACTCCCTGAAAGATGGAAGCAGGAATTTATCCAGATGAGGGAACAGGTTCATCCCGTCTAGGACATCACCTGAGTCCGACGACAACGTAAAGTTGACCGTCGTGACCTTTTCCCCTCCCGTCGAATGGCCCTTGCC
The DNA here is from genome assembly GCA_033807775.1 of Saussurea involucrata. Taxonomy (NCBI): domain Eukaryota; kingdom Viridiplantae; phylum Streptophyta; class Magnoliopsida; order Asterales; family Asteraceae; genus Saussurea; species Saussurea involucrata. The sequence continues at coordinate 223,211,529 of CM066320.1, read as the reverse complement.
CTTGTCGGCCGACAAAGGGTTCGACGCGGCAGACCGGGACACCACCGTTTTCGCTGAAAGCGCAAAATTAATGGGTGTCGCGGCAATCACCTTCTTAGGTGATCCGACCCCTACCTTCTCGGGTGAAGCGGCTCTCGACGAGTCATCAACCCCTACAAACGACTCCCTCGGGGTCTTCGTCCTCGTCTTCTTCAGAATTTCAGGGCCAGCAGACATGGCTTTTAGCCTCTTCTCTCTACCCTGACGAGCACGCTCCAGGTCAGCTGCTATCTTAGCAGAAACATTCAACACTTTAGATTGAGACTCTCCTGGGAAAAAGGAATGTCATAAAGCACGCAAAGGAAAAAGACTCGAGGTAACATAGGAAGAAAAGGAAAGTAAAGTTTACCCGTCATCCCTCTCCTTCCTCTCGACTTATCTTCCTCCTCTTTTCTTCCTTTCTCTTCACACTTCTCCCCCTGGTTCTCTCCTGAAGATTCTAAATCGTCGTCATCCGCCGAGTGTCGCACGACGAAAGACCTTTTGACGACGCTAAATTCTAAAAAAGAATTGATCTTCGCTTGAGAGTTAGCATCTGGCTTCACGACCTCGAAGTTTATGGTTGTCAACATACAAAAAACAAGTTAAAAATCATATGTAAATCGTCTACAGCGCGCGCTAGATGAAATGATGAGGCTCACCCGACGTATTTCGGCCCGTCCTAATCCACTCACTCTCGGAGTCAAGAGACAACTTACGCACGAATACATATCGGGTCTTTCACCCACGATCGTTCACACCTGTCCCTAAGACTAAAACACGATCACCTTTAAACCTAGAATGTAAGCTACAGCGATGACATCCGTCCATCTTGGCTTGATAAGCCGAAAGGAGGTCATGTACATTCATGGGAGAATCCCATTTCTTAGTAGCACGTTCGAGCACTCGTACGACTCGCAAGAACTGGGGCATCAACTGACTCGGTGCTAAATCAAACTCTAACATAAACGCCTTGGTTAAAGGAGAGAAAGGCCATTCAAAACCTATCTTAAAAGGGTATTCATAGATTACGATGTACCCCTCGGGACACTCATTTGATCGGATCTGACCTGGACGGATCAATTCGACCCATGCAGGAATTTTTGCTAACTTTCTAAAGTTACGGAGGTCTGATAACTCTTGAATAACACTATCAGGATCCCTCGACATTTCTAAGTACAAAATTTACAGGAGTCACAGAAATCGTACCTTATATAGGCGCGCTAGACCTCGAGGAACTTAACCAAGTCAAAAAATTTCACAAATTTGGAAGAGATCAGACAAAGAATGGCAAGGAAATCACAGCGCAAACTCTTCGAGGGCGAAACAAGGAAATGATCCGTCAAAATCCCTATTTAGACCAAAAAATAGGGTTGGATTGAATCCCTGGATGATTTCCACGCGTCCCTGTCCTTTCGTATACCCGCCCGGATCTTCGACACTTGTCTTCGACAGCTGGTAAGCCTCATCGTGCGTCAGTATGATGTCACGACCTCATTCCCTTTTTAAACTTCTCGTTCAGTTAAAGGGGAACCGGTCTAGTTCCACGACAACCAGGTAAGTTCCTCAACCCAGGTCACGAGACTAAGCGTTCGACAAGAAAAATTTAAAACTTAAATTTGACATTCAATTTTCAAATTTTGGGGGCAAACTGTTTGGGCAAAAAATCACGTCGTACGACCATGACCAAAATAGGTAAGACGCACGTTATAATCCAAATCTTGTATTAAGATAAGGTCTCGACGAGAACCCAGAAAACATCCGTCGTCTCCCGTAAAAGGTAAGTCGTACGTCCTTCATGACGCTCGACCATAACGTCGTCCGTCCCGCACGACCATCGCATAGAACCGTGCGACCTCAACCAAATTAACACTAACCATGACTGTTATGTTTGTTAAGTGTTTAATGCAGGAGTCAAAGTCATTAAGGAGCAACGGATATAACTAACGCAACCATCAATGATCGATAGCCGTAACGGATGAAGTTCATCATGGATATTCACTCCGACAACCGTTACAGACTGTTGCAGACGTTATAGCTGTTAAACGAAGCAATCAATGAGCTAATTAAAGCTCCCGAAGACTATAAATACCGAGTTCAATCATCATTTCAGGACATCGATCACCGGGCAGAGATCATCGTTTGTATTGTAATCATCGTACGACCGACGCCAGTACCAAGGACATCGCCCCTGATTGGCGACCATAGTGCAGCGACGACATCCCCTGTCGTCCGCAGGTTTTTCCTCGATTGAGGTTTTTCCTGCGTCATCAAATCCCTTGTCTTGTTTATTTTATTCCTCGTCGCACGTCTCGTCGAAAGATCCTTTCTTTAGTTGTTTAAGTCCACATCGACCTTAAGTTGTCCCTTTGGTGCGATTTTTGGCATTAACAGCTACGGCCTAGGTTTGGGGTGACCATGTTTTTGAAAATGCTAGAATAACTCTTTGTTGCTTCATGTTATACTATACCTTGCCTGTCTACTACCTGTAATAACCGCACAACGATACTTGTTTTGGTGTCGCCTGAACCGACACCTGCACATTGGGGACAATGTGTGGGTAAGGTTTGGGGTTGCCCAATCGGGCCCACGTTATGCACGTAGATTTCCTGCACTTCTGAGTACCTAGATCACTTTAGCTAAATTTTTTGTTTTAAATGATTGAGACCAACCATTGTAGGAATAATCTTGTGATAGTGACGTGACCATTAGGGACGGACCGAGAACGGACATGACTAGGGACATTAGTGGAGACCACCCAATAGCGAGTTTTGAGCCAAAAAGACGTCTTTCATTTCGAGAGATTCATACACGAAAATCGTATACACTTTTCGAGTTCCTTGTCGTGAATATAGAATGATATCGCTATATTATTGCATTGAGTAGCAAAGACGACCATCAGGATATTGGGTAAGGGTGTAGTAGACCCTATCGTGTGGACCTTAAGATGTGATTCCAGGCAATGTATGTTTTATTTTAACCTGTGTTTAGCTATCGTACCTTTCTACCCATTTGTGTGTATCCATAACCCCCTTTGTAGCCAAACACTCACCTTCTTCATTTCAGACCCACCTTTAGACCTAAGCCAAAAGCCGTAGCCAACCCTTATCCGAAAGTGTGTCAATCAGAAGCGGTACAGGCCAGTTATAAAAATAGATAAAAAAGAGGGCCAATGCAGCCCCAATGCAAATAAAGAGGACCAATGAAGTCCCAAGTAAATAAAAAAAACTAGTTTAGATATTGATAGTAAGTACAGCAGAAAATAAGAGAGTCAACGCGACTCCAGTAGTGATAAAGAGGGCCAAAAGAATCAAAACCAAGAAAGTTCATAACTGCTAATGTTTGACACACCAAGGATCTTTGAACCGTTTTTCCCTTTCATTTCGTAGCCATAACCCTAACCCCATTACAACCCTTGTGAAGACCTGGATGATCTTTTGGAAAATGTGATTAGGGTATACGACCACCTTTACTGATAGTCCCTGTCTTGCTACTTGATTCCTTTCTGAGATCAATTTTTGGACATTTGTGCGTCTTTCATTAGAGTTGTCATGTAATAATTGAGTATTCTTTTAAATAAATTCCCTAAACATGACAACATGTGCGACAACCTAGGTTCGAGTGAAATGAGAGTATCCCGTGAGGTAGGGTCGAGGCAAAATGTTTTCCCTAGTATGTCTGGACCTAGAACAACCTTAGTGTAATCGGAGCAGTCACGAGTTCAACCTACAATGGAAGGTCATAGATCAACAGAATAAGGATGAGGCGAGAGTGAGATAAGCATTTACGGGTATAGGAAATCACCAGTGCATCACGTGGTACCAATTGGGAGTCGTGCAATTATTACTTCACTGATATGTGCTTTTACTCTATTTTATCGCTAATTTGCTTGGGGACAAGCAACACTCGGTTTGGGGTTGTTGATAACGCCACTTTTTGGCGTTATTTTCAATTCTCAAACCAATGAGATTGGCTTGTATTCTAGCAAAAAGGCATGGATTTTATGGTTTATTGAGTGATTTATGCAGGTTATCTAAAAGACAGCGTTCATCGCGAAAAGAAGCTAAAAAGAGCCCAAAAAGAGCCAAAATGAAGCCCAACGGAAGCCCGAGATCCAAGCCCAAGACCCGTGCCCGAACCATGACCCGGAGGCCAAAAAGAACACGCGCGACTTTTCACGCGACTTTCAAGTCGCGCAGCAAGCCGCATAACCCTCTGTTTCAGCATTATACTTTGACGAATTTTCTAATTTTAGGGCATTCTCGATACGACTCACCCACGACGAACGGCAGCAGTCCAGAGGCGATTTTGGGAGACATTTTACATCTTTTGGAGCCACGAGAGAGGATCAATCGAAGAGGAAGTCACGACGCGACGCGGATTAGAGCCGGGAGAAGGGAGTTTATCACTGCATCTTGCACATTCACGTTTATCATGTTTACATACAGTTTTTCATCCCCTTTTCTTGAGTTTTTGTCCCCCAACATCATGAACTAATCTTTAGATGTTGGGGGTTGGAATGAGTTCGATTTAAGTGTACAAACATGTGATTAGTGACTTTTATCAGTTTTTCCTATCTTAATGAAGCATGTGATTTGGTTGTTAATGCTTTTGTGAGTCTAGCTAGCTTTCAATTGTTTTGTTATTTTCAATTAAGTTCGAGAAAATTAATTGTTAATTAGAACTAGGAATCGCAGGCCTAAGGTGAGAAAGGTGATAGAGATATACCGAGTAAGCCTTAGTCCCGTTAAATTCTTGAGCTTAATGTATTTTGAATTCCATAGGTGAGATCGAGAGATAAACCTTGTGCTTTTCAAGATAAAACTCGTAGTTTCTCGAAAGAGAACAACGGTGATTTTTACAAGATTGGGTATTCATTATACGGAATAACTGGTAACTGTTGCGAGTCAAGTGTTTGTATACGAAGGTCTTAGGATTTCCAACCCTCAGCTGTTTTCTCTATCAAAGTTTCTTAAGCTGTTTACTGTTCTGTGTTTGATTTAGTTTATTTGCAATTAGTAGTTTAATACCAACCACTCAATTTGCGATCGTTCATTTAATAGAGTTTATAGTAATTGTGATACTTAGTTCCTAGTTCCTGTGGATTCGATACTCGTACTTTCTAGTACTATTACTTGACTTCGACCCGTACACTTGCGGTAAGATTTAGGGGGGGGGTGATACCCGCCTATCACATCTCATATCATACGTTTAAAACACGTATTTTTAGTTAGAAAAACTCACCTGACGCTTTAGAAATTTCTCGCTTTGAGGCTTCTTACTTAAGCTTCCGATCTCTAGGTGGAACACCTATTATTTTTAGGAAACGCATATTATTAATCTAACAATTGCAACCCGAGTTTACTTCCGAACATGACCCAAAATTATCTAAGTTTGGTAAGTTACACTTTTAGACCAAACATCGGGTTCTAGACTCTGCTTACCGGCCCAAATAAATTAACCCCGGGTTAGTTCGGCCCATTTGAATAAATTTCCGGATCCCTTTGCTTTACCCAATACCGGAACCTTGATTTAAAATACCGGATCCAATATTAAGCCCAATACCGGAACTTGATTTAAAATACCGGATCCATAAAATAAATCCGGATCTATCAATTAGTATCGGATCTAAGATTTAATGCCGGATCTTTTGAAAGTAAGGCTCAGCCCACTTCCGGATCCGTCCCAAAGTCTCACACGACCCAACACAATTTATTTCCGGATCTGATAGGCCCACATGCCAAATTTCCGGTTCTGGGTTAATTTAACTAAGATTCTGGATCTTTTGTAAAACAATACCGGATCCATATTATTGGATTCCGGATCTCTAAGCCCCATCTACATATTCCGGATCTGTTACCAAATTAAGCCCATTCCGGTTTTCAATATTAACTCAATTTCGGATCTAAGTTTATTAATTCCAGGTCTTCTTTATTTAGGCCCATATTTCGGATCCACTTTGAGTTAATATCGGATCCATCAAGTTCCTATTCCGGATCCATAAGAAATTCCGGAACCTCAGAATAAGCTATGGCGACGCGATACTGATTATTATTAGTACTGAAAATCAATCCATTTTTAATCGATTAACAAGTTTAATCCCAAACACAAAGGTTATTCTAACTCTACTAATCCACTTAATCTTATTTTGTGCAACTCACAGCCGATTGATTCTTGAATACACTAAAACCCATTACCTAAAAATCCATTTATTCTGACCTTCTCAAATTAAGCAAGAACAGGGATTAAAAGATGAGATTACCTGAATGAGTTAGATTCCAGTTCCCTTTCTTCTCCCAATTTGATGATTGCTGAAGAATCCCTTTTTCCTTCTATGCTCTCTCTCTTTCTCAGCCGTCACCAGGAAAATAAATGATTGTCTAGTGTTTTGAGCCAAAATGTGAGAGTTTTTATACCTTCTAGCAATTACACTAAGGCCCCTCTAAACCTTAGATTTTACACTCCTTCCACCCATCTTTTATTTCTTTAGTAAAAGTGAAAATATAACTTGGTTATTACAACTACCACCAGTTCCACGGCTTCTACCAGTGGCGCTGCAGTTCTCGTTTGGTTGCTTCTGTTTCGGTGTGTTTGTGTTTGTGTTTGCTGCTTTGTTGTTTCTTGTCTGATATTCAAGTTATAAAAAATATTGAAGCTTGATATTCAAGTTATAAAAAATATATATATTCTAAATGAGAATGTGAAAGATCTGGAAAGTTGAAAGTGGCGTTTTTACATTGAAAACAAGTGAGGCAAAAGAGCAAAAAGGTAAAGTACCTTTACAACTTACCTCTTGCTTTAAATCACAGCAAAAATGGGATGTTCTTTTGTGAATATTTGAATGAATTTGTGAATATTTACCTTTTTTTGTTGTTTGTTGTCTTCTTGACCGAGTCTTGACCGGATCTTGACCGGGTAGGTGACCGGGGCCGGGTAGCCAATCCCCGTACCTGTCGGGGGCCGAGGACCGGGGCCGGGTGAGGGGATACCCGCCCCAAATCCGCCCCGTTACCATCCCTACCTCCGAATGACATTAATTTCATCTTCCATGAGGCTAATTTGTTTTGCACCTTCTTTATCGCATCTCTCCAACTATCAATTTTACTCATATTTCTCCTCACCGGAAGACCAAGGTAATCGAAGGGTAGCTCTCCACATCCGCATCCCAAGTTTCTCACCTAGAGTTGTGTTTCTTCCCAATCGACCCCCACTCCAAAAAGTTTGCTCTTAGCCAAATTAATCCTTAGACCTGAGACACATGGAAACATTCAAGTATTTTCATAAGGTTTTTCACATTGTTAATGCTCCATTTGCCGAAGAATATGGCATCATCGACGTATTGAAGATGTGACACTACCACCTCCTCTCTTCCAACTTTCACTCCCTAAAAAAACCCCTTATCCTTTGCTTCTGACATTAAAACATTTAAGCACTTCGCGACCACTAGAAATAAGAACGGTGCTAGCGGGTCTCTTTGCCTAATGCCTCTTTCCATCCTGAACTCCTTTGTCGGGATCCGTCAACAAATACCGAAACCGTTGATGATTCCAAGCACTCTTTAATCCATCCACACCATTTTTCCAAAACCCATTGATTCCAACGTTGATAGTAAGAATTCCCATTCTACACTATCATAATCTTTCTCAAAGTCCACTTTAAAAATCAACCATTTCTTTTTTGCTTTTCTTAAAACCTCCACCACCTCGTTTGCGATTAAAACACCATCAAGGATATATCTCCCTTTTATGAAGGTCGCTTGCGTCTCTCCAATGACTTTCTCCACTACCAACTTCATTCTTACCGCTAATGCTTTTGCTACAAACTTATAGAATGCCCCGATCAAACTTATCGGCCTATATTCTTTGAGGCCCGTCGGATTTGAGTTATTGGGTTAGAGTGATGAAGGATGCATTACATCCCCCACTTATCTTCTCCTTTTCCCAAAAGTTCGTTATTGCCTTCATAAGATCAAACTTTATAATTCCCCAAAATTGTTTCAAGAAAGTGAAGGTGATACCGTTCGGACCTGGTGATTTGTTGCTCCCACACGCTTTGACCGCCTCCCATATTTCGTTTTCCGAAAAAGGTCTTTCTAATCTCTCCGCATCATCTGGAGATACTTGAAGCAGTTTATGAAGAATTTTTTGATACTTTTTCCAATTATAACTTTGATTAATTATTAATTATTATAATAATAATTATTAATTATTATAATAATTATTATTATTATTAGAGTAAATTACGTTTTTCATCCTTGTGGTTTGTTAAAAGTTACATATTTTGTCCTTGTGGTTTAAAAATTTCGGTTTTAGTCCCTATGGTTTGCAATTTATTCTTATTTTCGTCCCTGAGACCAAAACACTAGTTTTAAGTATGAAGGACTAAAATAGAAATGAACTGTAAACCATAGGGATGAAAAAATCAATTAAGTTTAAATCATAAGAACAAAAAAGGTAATGAACTATAAACCATAAGGATTAAAATCGCAATTTCAAAACCATAAGGACAAAAATAGAAATTTTCAACAAACCACAGGGACTAAAAACGTAATTTACTCTTATTATTATTATTGTTTTTATGGTTTATAGATAAATATTAACTTTTAACTTATAGTAATTAAAATTAATCAAAAATTAGTAATTAATTTTACTTATATATTATTGATTACTTTTAATTATACAATAGATATTAATAATGATAATTAATTATTAATAAATGTTATTAATTATATCGATTATTTTTTAATTGAGTAAATTACAGAAATGGTCCCTCAACTATGCCTCGATTTCAGTGCTAGTCCTTCCAGATCCGAAACTACACTGACAGTCCCTAAAACACAGTTTCGGATCCCAAACTGGTCCCTCTCACTCACGCCGTCCATTTTTTTCCGTTAGCGCTCACATGTGCCCCTCACATGAGGGGCATTTCAGTCATTCTATTTGTTTTTTTATTTTCGAGGGACCATTTCTGTAATTTACTCTTTACTCTTTTTACCCAACTTCTTCTCCACCTTCTTCCTCAAGAAGAACACCATCCATAACCACCACAACCACCCACCACCATCACCAACCACCTCCACCACCCACCACCATCACCACCCACCACCACCATCACCACCCACCCACCACCACCACCATCACCACCCACCACCATCACCACCCACGCACCACCACCATCACCAACTACCTCCACCCACCACCACCATCACCAAGCACCTCCACCCACCACCTACCTTTATCCCATGGCTGCAATACGAAAACTTTGCTGTTTTCCATCTTTCCCATTCGGAAACTAATCTATTTTTCCATAAAGATTAATACCCAGAATCAAAAGATGGATGAATCAAGAAAAAGATTATTGAAAAAGTGTTAGATTTCCATTATTGGCATGTCTCAGTGTGCAGAAACTCCAAGACCCACCAAAGTGAAGAAGAGAGAGAACATATCTGAGAAAGATCGAGAGAACAGAGAGAACAGAGATTAGAGATAGAGATCGAGAGAAGAGAGAGATCGAGAGAAGAGAGAGATCGAGAGAAGAGAGAGATCGAGAGAAGAGAGAGAACAGATCTGAGAAATGGACTCCATTAAAACCCACCAAAGTGAAGAAGAAAGAAAGAAGAAAGAAGATGGTGGTGGTGGTGGTGGTGGTGGGTGGGGGTTTGGGATGAAGGTGGTTGGTGATGGTGGTGGTGGGTGGAGGTTTGGGATGAAGGTGGTTGGTGGTGGTGATGGGTGGAGGGTTTAAGGTGGTTGGTGATGGTGGTGGTGGATGAATGTGAGGTTGAAGAAGATAGGTGGTGGTTGGTGATGGTGGTGGTGGTGGTGGATGAATGTGAGGTTGAAGAAGATAGGTAGAAAGACTAAAATGCCCCTCACGTGAGGGGCACATGACCAACTTAACGGAGTCTTACTAACGGTGTTAGGGAGAGGGACCAGTTTGGGATCCGAAACTGTGTTTTAGGGATTGTCAAGTTTCGGATCTGGAGGGACCAACACTGAAATCGAGGCATAGTTGAGGGACCATTTCTGTAATTTACTCTTTTTTAATTATTATTCAATATATTTAGATATCAAAAAGTAAAATATGACAATTCTTCATCTTCATCGAGATTCATCTCCGTCTTCATCGACATTCATCTCCGCCTTCATCCAGATTCATCTCCGCCTTCATCGAGATTTCACGATCTTCATCTTCGTCGAGATTCATCTCCGCCTTCATCCAGTTCTGCAGTTCACATTGCCTTCTCACCAACATTCTTCGCAGAAGATGAACCCAAAATATTTCGAACGATAACAAAGAAAAAAAATATACACATACATGTAGAAGATCACGCCCAGCTTGAAAAAAAAACTTCCATGTATAACTGCTTCCAAAAATAATTGTCATTATCCACCGTTAATTTAGCCTATCGAATTATTAATAAAAAAATCAAATAATTACATTGTAAAATACCAGGTTTACCCCTAAGTATAATCTTTTTTTTAAAAATGGTCAAATAATCAGAGATTAGATGGACGGTTTAGATTAGATTTGCATGGTTTGTCATATTTGATTGGTTTGTAAAATAACATTGGCCTAGATATAATAGTCATTTTTAATGAACATATTATATTATTTATTTTTATTTAATATTTTATTTAATTTAATTAACATATTATATTATTAAATTTTTTTAAATTAGATCATTGAAAGTTTATTTAAATTACATTATGAAATCTTTTTAATTGACTATTTTTTTAAGATATGTTTTTGGTCATTTTACATGCTTATAAGCTAGTTTTTGCCAAACATAATTTGTTCATTAGCTAACTATCAACTAGTTTGCCAAACAAATGGGCTGTTTACTAGACACTTAGGGGCCGTTTTCCTAATGCTTACTCGGGTAAGTGGTTATCGGCAAAATCCAACACTATCACTTACTTACGGGATAAGATTTTAGTCCAGAAAAACGGTATCACATGCAACAATATTTTCAGTAAGCACTAACCGTGGTAAAGAGTTTCGCCATCACTTACCGGGTAAGACACTCGGTCCTTGCCTTAGCTCTTACCGGGTAAGATTCTTGGCTCTTACCATACTCATTCGGTAAGGTAATGTGACTTGGTAGAATCTTAACCGAGTAAACATTTGGTAAACAACCCCTTACCTTGGTAAGCGCTTACATGTTCAATTACCTTACTGATGTAGGGAGAATTCAAGAGCTATTAATGTGTTTCTTCTATCTTTTTGAAAAGAAGAAAACGAGCTCGAAAGAGGCTCATTATTTGGCATCGAAGAAGGATCAAACAATGATGCGGCTAGCCACGCGACTTGAAGCCGCGGGCCAAACCGCACGTGCGTGATCGTTCCTTGATTTTCCAAAGGATAATTGTTATTATTAGGATTATTACTTAGTTTAATTTATTAATTATTAGTTCTAAAGTTGGATTAGAATTAGGATTAGTTTGAATTTAGTTTCCATAGTTATCTTAATTAGTTTAGTATAAATAGGACTATTAGGTTTTAATTGTAAATCAGTAAATTCAGATATCGTTTTAGTAAAATTCTCTTTTAGAGTATTTGTGAGTTTTTCTCATTAATTTATGAGTTTTACGCTTGTAAACTCGTTCGTTATTAGGATTTGACGCTTGTCGATCCGTTCCACGCAATTCTCGTTGCGTCAGTTGGTATCAGAGCCACGGGTTTCTCCTGTCTCTTTAACAATGGTCAATCGACCCGCTACTCGGGAAGATCTTGATAGGGTTACAGCGGCTTTTACCGCAGCCCTCACCACCATAGCAACAACCTTCACCAATCAAATCAACGTCAACCGTCGGAGAATAGACAGTCATAAGAAACCGGTCAAAGTTCCGCAAATCGACAACTTTAACCTTATTATGGATTCGTTCCTTTTTCAAGTTAGACAACCGCACGTTCATGAGCAATCACAAGAAAAATACGACAACTTGCCCAACAATGTCAATGGTACGGCCTTCTCGATATGACAGAATCACAACAAGGAGTCGTTACCAAGACCAAAGTATCCGAACTAGATATCGGACTGGCCACCGAAGGAACGGCAAGCGAATCGGTGGAGCAACCCCTACAACACAACCGACAACTAATTGACTTCGTGATTCGTGCAAACCTCCTAAAGCTACAATCTAAACGTACGAGTCCTAAGTATTAATGGAATATATTTTGTATATTGATTTGATTTGATTTTGTGTATATCATTCCCTATATTATCAGGATCTTTTATATCTCTTCCTAGTTGATTGGAAGGATTTCTTGTATATATACCTGTTGGTATTCAATGGAAAAGGGCAAGCAGATTATACCAATTAACATGGTATCAGAGCCCTGATTTCTCTACTCCCTTCCCCTTCTCACCGTCGTATACCGTCGGCTTTCTTCCTCCCCTCTCCTCCATCTCTGTCGACATGGTAGGCCAAGAAGAAAACACCGATGCCAACAAAAACACCTTCCACCCCGCGTTTGCTGTCAATAACATCAAAAACTCCATACCCCAATCCTCGATCAATCCGACGATCGGTATGCCTCTTGGGTAGAACTCTTTCATATCCATGCATGCGCCTACAACGTCCTTGGCCACATCGATGCCACAACCCCGAAACCCACCAACATCGATGCAACAACTTGGCAAAGACTCGATGCCGTCGTGAAACAGTGGATCTACAGTACAATCTCGTCAGAACTTCTTCATACCATAATGAAACCGGGGGCCACCGCTCAAGAATTATGGAAACGACTTCAAGAACTCTTTCAAGACAACAAAGCCACTCGTGTTGTCTATCTTGAAGAACAATTCAATACGACCCGACTGGATTCCTTCTCCAACATCTCCGATTATTCTGCTCGCCTCAAAAGTCTTTCGGACCAACTTGCCAACGTTGGAAATCCAATCTCCGAGACCAAAATGGTTCTGCAACTTGTCTCCGGTCTCACAAAAGGCGAATATGACGCCATTGCAACCTTCATCCAGCAGTCTGACCCTCTCCCTAGCTTCAACAAAGCAAGGTCCTAATTGCTTCTAGAAGAGACGCGACGCACCAAACAGGAAACCATGCTCAACACGCCCTCACCACTCAACGAACCGACTCTCCTCACACCCCTAGCGATGCACCACCTCCTCGTGACGGTTCCAATAATCGTCGCGGTCACACACGGGGCGGCCGAACCTCTGGCAGGGGCAATTATCGTGGTCGAGGTCGTGGCTGTTCGTCACATCAGCACCAGTTTTGGTCTCCACCTCAACATAATTGGTACCGACCACCAACTTGGACCGCCCCTCCCTGTCCTTTCCCCACGGTCTCACCCTATACGCAACCCGGCGTTCTTGGGCCTCGACTTACCTATCGGGCTTCGCCCGCTGCTCCTCAACAGGCCCACTTCACTGCCGACACGACCCCCACCCACGGTCAACCAATGACACCCACAGAGCTTGCTGCTACCTTTCACACCATGCATCTTCAACCACCAGACAATTCATGGTACATGGATACAGGATCTACTTTTCACCTCACTAGCGATGCAGATAAACTTTCCATTTTTGTTCGTTTAAGCAATCCTCATTATATTCTTGTCGGTAATGGTACTTGTATCCCAATTATTGGTCATGGCAACACTACCACCCCCTCTATTAACTTTCCCTTCCGTCTCAACCAAGTCCATCATGTCCCTCACATTATTATGAATCTTATTTTCGTTCGTAAGTTCACTCGCGATAATCAAGTCTCGATAGAATTTGACCCCTATGGTTTTTCTGTGAAGGCACTCAACACGGGGAGAATTATAACGAGATGCAATAGTTCCGGCGAGCTCTATCCTCTCACTCAAGCTCCACTCGACACTTCGTCTCCCGTCGCCCTTCATACCGTATCTCCCACCACTTGGCACAACCGGCTTGGTCACCCGAATTTTTCCGTTATTAAATCTCTTTGTAATCGTAACTCTATTTTTCGCAGTACTAGTAATAATAATATTGTGTGTGATGCTTGTTCCTTAGGAAAACATTGTCGCTTATCTTTCTCGTTGTCACATTCAATAACATATTCTCCTTTTGACATAATTCACGCCGATATTTGGACATCACCCATCACGAGTAAACTTGGTCATAAATATTACCTTGTTTTACTCGACGATTTTTCTCATTTTATTTGGACTTTCCCCCTTAAAACTAAATCTCAAGTCTTCCCCATATTCCTTAGATTTCAGGCTTATATCCACACCCAGTTTGAAAGAAAAATAAAAACGTTCCAATGTGACAACGGTCGTGAATTTAACAATTCCGCGTTTCACCAATATTGTGCTACACACGGAATGCAATTTCGGTTCTCTTGCCCATACACTTCCTCTCAAAATGGGAAAGCCGAACGCATTATTCGTACAATTAACAATATGCTTCGCACACATCTCATCCAAGCCTCTCTCCCACCCTCTTTTTGGAACTATGCTCTTGACACTTCCACGTATCTCCTCAATATTCTCCCATCTAGTACTATCAACAATCACACTCCAACCGACATCTTATACAATCGCACACCTTCCTACCACCACCTTCGCACATTCGGTTGCCTCTGTTACCCAAACATATCCACCACCTATTTGCACAAACTCGCACCACGCTCTCTTCCTTGTGTCTTTCTCGGATACCCGTCTAATCATCGGGGGTACATTTGCCTTCCTCTATCCTCATCTCAGCCCATTATCTCTAGACACGTAACATTCCAAGAGTCTATATTTCCTTTCTCAAACCTCTCAAAATATCGAGACCAACATTACCAATTCCTAGATACTCCTGACCCATCTCCCTACCTCACCTACCACCAACTAAACACCAACCATCCAACCAACTCGCCAACCCCACCCGTCCAATCCACTCCGCCCCCTACTTCACCCACCCACACCCCTCCACAAGAGCCTTCGTCTACCGTTCCCCCTCCAAATATCCAAAATCATCCTTCCATCCCAGCCTCATCTCATCACATGCACACTCGCTCTAAAAGTGGGATTATCAAACCCAACTTTCGTTTCACTCTACATACACAGACTATCTCTCCCATTCCTACCAACCCTAAAGTTGCCATGTTAGACCAAAATTGGAAAGATGCCATGCTCACAGAATACAACGCTTTGCTTAAACAAAACACTTGGGAATTAGTACCCCGACCAATGGACGCGAACATCATTTGATGTCATTGGCTCTTCCGACACAAATTTCGCTCGGATGGAACACTTGAAAGGTACAAAGCCCGCCTCGTTGTAAATGGCAAGTCACAAGAAGTCGGGATAGATTGCGATGAGACTTTTAGTCCCGTTGTCAAACCAGCCACCATTCGTACAGTACTCAGCCTTGCTATGGGTCGAAAGTGGGATATCCACCAACTCGATGTGAAAAACGCATTTTTACACGGTGATCTACACGAAACCGTGTTCATGCACCAACCCCCTGGTTTCTACAACCCTTCTTACCCTGATTATGTGTGTAAGCTTCGAAAGTCCCTCTATGGCCTCAAACAGGCGCCCCGGGCTTGGTATCAAAGGTTCGCGAAATATCTCCTACATCTTGGCTTTGTTTGTAGCAAAAGTGATACCTCACTTTTCATCTATAAACGTGCACATGAGGTCGCTTACCTACTTCTCTATGTGGACGACATTGTCCTCACCACCTCTTCGTCGACTCTAAAACAACAGATTATCAGCGCTTTGAAAAGTGAATTTGACATGACGGATTTAGGCCCATTGACTTATTTTCTGGGCATTTCGGTTACCCGTACGGCTAACACTATGTTTCTAAGTCAACGCAAGTACACCGAGGCAATCATTAAACGGGCTAACATGGAGAATTGTAAACCTGCTGCCACCCCGATCGACACAAACTCCAAACTCAGCCTCTCTGCCGGCAACCCGGTCGACGACCCGGCTCTATATCAGAGCTTGGCAGGTGCTCTTCAATATCTCACATTCACCCGCCCAGATATCTCATACGTCGTACAACAAATATGCTTATTCATGCATGCCCCCCGAGAACCACACTTTAATGCGCTAAAATGTATCATCCGCTACCTACAAGGGACACCCGAACTCGGCCTACATCTATATCCGACCGCCTCCACACTACTCATTTCATACACTGATGTTGACTGGGGAGGCTGCCCCGACACACGGCGGTCAACCTCCGGATATTGTGTTTTCTTAGGCGATAATCTCATATCCTGGTCAGCAAAGCGTCAACCTACTCTTTCCCGCTCAAGTGCCGAGGCCGAATACCGGGGGGTAGCCAACGTTGTTGCCGAGGCTTGTTGGCTTCGGAATCTTCTTCTAGAGCTTCATGTTCCCATTCGACGCGCCACCTTGGTATACTGCGATAACGTTTCAGCTGTCTATCTCTCCGGCAACCCGGTCCAACATCAACGCACCAAACATATCGAAATGGATATCCATTTCGTACGGGAAAAGGTTGCCATTGGACATGTTCGCGTCCTTCACGTTCCATCAGCCTACCAATACGCGGACATTTTTACGAAAGGTCTTCCACGTCCACTTTTTCTCGACTTCAGATCCAGTTTGAGCATCTGCCCACCTCCCGCTCAAACTGCGGGGGCCTATTAATGGAATATATTTTGTATATTGATTTGATTTGATTTTGTGTATATCATTCCCTATATTATCAGGATCTCTTATATCTCTTCCTAGTTGATTGGAATGATTTCTTGTATATATACCTGTTGGTATTCAATGGAAAAGGGCAAGCAGATTATACCAATTAACACTAAGGAGTCGAGTGAAGCTATTTTTCAAGTGAACTTGAGGTTGAGTTCTTTTCAAGTGAGGGTGTCTGATGTAGGGAGAATTCGAGAGCTATTAAAGTGTTTCTTCTATCTTTGGAAAAGAAGAAAACGAGCTTGAAAGAGGCTCGGAATTTGGCATCGAAGAAGAATCAAACAGTAACTTACGCGGCTAGCCACGCGACTTGAAGCTGCGGGCCAAAATGCGCGTGCATGATCGTTCCTTGATTTTCCAAAAGATAATTATTATTATGATTATTACTTAGTTTAATTTGTTAATTATTAGTTCTAAAGTTGGATTAGGATTAGGATTAGGATTAGGATTAGTTTGAATTTAGTTTCCATAGTTATCTTAATTAGTTTAGTATAAATAGGACTATTAGGTTCCAATTGTAAATCAGTAAATTCAGATATCGTTTTAGTAAAATTTTCTTTTACAGTATTTGTGAGTTTTTTTCATTAATTTCTGAGTTTTACGCTTGTAAACTCGTTCGTTATTGGGATGGGATATTCCGTCACATCCCCCAAGGCCTTAATCAGTAAATTCAGATATCGATCACATCCCCCAAGGCGTAAACCCTAAAAAATAGATAAAACTTGATGATTCACCACTCTTTATTTAATTTTGAATGCATGCAAACACATCCCCACATAGCAACCTAACATATATATACATACATTGTATGTGTATATAAGGGATGTATGGATGCATACATCCATGTATTGGTCCCCTACCTCCTCTGAATGAGCTTCAACAACCTTTTGCAACCCTTAAATCCCTTCCAAACACCTACACACACATACATCGCCATCTTCCTTTCTTCCCTGTATAAATCAATGAAACACCATTATTACTCTCTTTTTCCCTGGTTAAAATGGAGCCTTTCACTCGTCTCTTTAAAGCCAAACACAGCCACCCCTACTCTTCTCTCATTGTTTCTTATAATTCATACATTTATGGATCATCGATAACTGTGCCTTCTTTTTAGCTGTTTGATCTTGTGTACAATTGCTACTGCTCTCTCTGCTGCCTTCTTCTTCTCTTCTCTGCAACCCTACAATTAAATTAACCCATCTCTCTTTCTTTCTTTCTTTCTACCTTAGCTTTGCTATAAAACATCATGTAAATGAGCGCTCTCTGTTTTTAGCCCTCCTTCATTTTTTTCTGAATACCAACACATCAATTCCCTTTTTGGACTTTTCCTCGTTAAAAACCAACTGGGTTTTGCTAAGATATATGCTAACTGAAGCAAATCCCATTTTGGGTTTTTGATTTGTTATTCAATTCGTTTTCATTATATCATCATCATCATCATCATCATCACATGTTCTGTGTTGTTTCTGACCTTCAGGTCTTTTGATTCCAAATTGGTTGAGATTTCCAAATGGGTTCTCTGTTAACACAATTCAAAACACCCACAAATTATCTCACAAGAGAATTGAGTAGTATTGATTAAGTTGTCTTCATTTGGAACATCTTTTAGAAGTTGTGATGGATTTGAAAGTTAAAAGTGATGGGTATTTTGTTATTGTGATGTTGATAATGGTTGTTGGTTTTTGTGGAGAAATATTAATAATAGATGGGGGGGATGGGGATGGAGCTCCAATGGTGAAAACAGAGCAAGAATGTTTGTATTCTGCAATTGAGGGGTTTGTGGGAAAATGGTGGAATGGCTCACATCTCTATCCTGATCCTTGTGGTTGGACTCCCATTCAGGTACTTTTCATCTTTTCATAACACTTCCAAACTGTATGGTAGAATAGAAACAAGGGATTCTTGAATATTTTTCTAATTATTATTATTAATCATCATACAAATATGCCAAGTAATCGTGTTATATATAATGATTTGATTTGATATATTATCCATTCGTCCATAAAAATTGTAATGCTTTTGTTTTACATGTCTCTGTTTTCTTAACCAAGAAAAATCATATATTTAAAAGTCCCAATCATTTAGATAAATGCGTATGAGCTCTTGATATCTATCAAATAGATGAAGTACACCTACCACAACTAATCAACTATAATGTTTATCTTTATAATAATATTCAAAATCCCAATATTTTCTTATATATATATATATATAAGCTGGGTTTAAGTTAAAAAACAAAAAAGAAAAAAAAAACTGAATATCATCTATTCATCTTAATAACCATTCATTTGGTTGGCAGTCACATATGCATGAAACATTTCCAATTACTTTTATGCATATATGGATACTTCTTGTGGTTATATATAGAGAGAAGATCAAATGAGAACACACTTAAAATAAGAAAACATGAGAATAGCCAAATCACATCCACTGATATACAATTACGGAACACGAGAAAAGCAAGGGTGACTTAGCTCACAATCTAGGTCGTGCGGATCACTTGTGATTTTACACGTGATTTTAACGTAAAATCAATATGATTTGGTCATGTTTTTTTATTTGGTCATTGTACTCGTTAATTCCTCCGACTATACTTGTGTATATATGTTAAACAAAAACGAAATGATTATTTTATTGAATCCCACCAATGAGATTGAACTTTTATTATTTTATATTAAGTTTAAAAAAAAGTGTATTGGAAAATAAATTAGAGAATATTATATTAATATAACTTGTGTTAAAATCTCTGAAACAGAGAAACTGTAACTCTTTTTAGAGATTTTAACTTTTGATTATCTATTTTATAAAATTTATAAAACAGCGTGTTAGAGAGTTTTAACGTTGAAAATTGCCTGAAATCTTGCGAAACATAATCTATATATAGAATGAATGTCAAAACTCAATATTTTTAGCTACTTCCTTTTAATGATATATAAAACGTTATTTGTCTTATTTCTACAGGGTGTTACATGTGATGTTTTTGATGGTTTCTGGTATGTCACCGACCTTAGCATTGGTCAAGTCCATGATAACTCTCTTCCTTGCCATCCAAATCTTGAATTTAGACCCCATTTGTTTCAACTTCAACACTTGAAATCACTCTCATTCTTCAACTGTATCATCTCGCCTAGCCGTGGTCCGCTTATGATTCAGTCTGCTAACTGGGACGCACTTTCTAGCACCCTTGAGTCGGTCGAGTTCCGAGCAAATCCAGGTCTGACCGGTCAAATCCCGACCAGCTTTGGTAACCTCAAGAGGCTACAATCACTTGTATTCATCGAAAATGGACTTTCGGGCAGTTTGCCGGTCAGTATCGGTTACTTGACTCACTTGAAGCGGTTGGTTTTATCTGGTAATATGTTAACAGGAAGAATCCCAGAAAGTTATGGGTATTTGAGTGAATTATTGATCATGGATTTGAGTAGGAACTCATTATCTGGGAGTCTACCGTTGACTTTTGGAGGGTTGACTTCTCTCTTGAAGTTTGACTTGAGTAAGAACCAATTAGATGGGGAAATCCCAAGTGAGATTAGTAATATGAAGAATCTTACTCTTTTAGATCTCAGCAACAACAAGATTTCTGGTGAGTTGACTTTTGCAATTCAAGAAATGAGTTGTTTAGAAGAGTTGATTTTGTCAAGCAACCCCATAAGTGGTGAACTTATGAGCTTGAGTTGGGAAAATCTTCATGGGCTCATGGTTTTGGATCTTTCGAACATGAGGTTGACCGGCGGCATCCCGGAGTCGATTTCCAGCCTTGAAAAGCTGCGGTTTTTGGGCCTAAATGACAACAAACTCACCGGAAATATCTCACCGAAGCTAGGGGAGTTGGCCAATTTGACTGCACTTTATGTCAACGGAAATAACCTCACCGGAGACCTCAAGTTTTCCCCAGAGTTCTATGGTAAAATGGGCAGGCGATTTGGGGGTTGGAATAACTCAAACTTATG
The DNA here is from genome assembly GCA_033807775.1 of Saussurea involucrata. Classification (NCBI taxonomy): domain Eukaryota; kingdom Viridiplantae; phylum Streptophyta; class Magnoliopsida; order Asterales; family Asteraceae; genus Saussurea; species Saussurea involucrata. The sequence goes on along the minus strand of CM066320.1, from coordinate 223,190,896 downwards.
TCTCCCGGTTGCTACGATGCCGGCCGACGTTGTCCGGCCGTTTGGTGTAAAGGTATGTCGTGAAGAACCATCGTGATTAATCCCGTTCCGAGTCGGAAATCGAATCACGTGTTTCGTTTTATGAAACAAATACTCGATGTAACACTTGTGTAAGGAAAATTATCCATCTTTTGACCGGAAACGAACCGACGATTGTTGAAATGCATTCGATTAGGTGTCTGTTTTATATAAATATCACTACTTTCGCAATATATAGGTCCGTAATTACGGACTTAAATCAAAAACTTAAAAAAAAATACGAATCTAATTAATTTCCCTTTAATTTATTTTTGGGCCCTGATCGGCAACTACGGATCCCCCATCCGTAATTGCAGACCTAGGTCCGTAGTATTTTGTTTGGGTAAAAGTAGTAGAGAAATAGGTAAGGAATTATTAATTTGTTAATGTAAAATGGCGATTTGAGTCGGTTTTGGAATATGGGTGATGGTCGGGTGGTGTGGTCCAGACCATGCGGTTAGGTTTGCAGGCAAGGGAGAAGGTACATGTGATGTGGACCTTATTTTTGGGGATAAGGGCCGTGGGTGCATATGAATGATTCGGAGTTAGGGTGGATATGGGTCGAGCACCTGTACATAGAGGTTTATCATTCAAAGTTTTGTATTTTAAGGGTTCGTTTGATTTACGGGAATGGATTGAAATGGATTGGATTTCAAATCCAAATTTGTTTATTACATATATATATATATATATATATTAAACCAATAGGTATTGTTTAATTTATTATTAACAATAGTTTATTAGTATTAAAACAACTTAATAATAATTAATTATTACTTATCTTTTTTCTATTTTAGTAACAAAGCGATAGTGAAGGGAAATTCAATAAACCTCACATGCTTCTCAAACATGTCTCACAAATCCCGTCCAGATTGGATTTCAAATCCCGGCCTTCACCAAAGGATTTCAAAATCCATCAAACATGGGATTTCAACAAAATCCAAGGATTTCAAAACCCTCCAATTCCAAATTCTATGGAAACGTGGGATTGAAATGCATTTGAAATCCAAATCCAATCCATTCCGATCCATTCCCGTAAACCAAACGCACCCTAAGTGTTTTGTGTTTTAGTGAAAATGAATCCGCATTTTAGTGTGCGTTCCCGAGATGGTCTAGAGCATCTTAAACCCTCATTAAAACAAAACAAAAAAATGATATGTAATAATATAATGATAAAGATTTTACACGACTCCAAAATCGATGTTAATCCATTAAAGATAAGGAGATAATAATAGTCATCTTAATAAGTTAATCCCTCCACTTCTACACCAAACACACACAGACTCCATTTCCTTTTTCTTTCCAAGGATAACAAAACTTCAAACTCTTCCATTCTAAACTTCTGATTATGATATTAAATAGCAAGAGATGAAGGTTACCTTGCAATAGTGATGGCCAAAAACCAGGTTAGGGTCGGGTCGGGTCGGGCCGAGACAAAAACCGGGTTCAAACAGTAACGTCCAAAACCAGGTCATGGAAAAACCGGGTCGGGCCGGGCCGGGTTAACCCCGAAAATCCCTAACCCGTTTGATGTTAGGAAAAACCGGTTTTATAAAAACCGGGCCGAGCCGGGCCCAAAACCGGTTCTGAGATCGGGCCGGCGTATTTTCGTATTTTTTAAAAAAAAAAATAATTTCTTTGTATAATAATTAATTACTAAACTTTAAAAAGTAAAAAATTGGATTGGATCACTAAAATACACTTTAAAAATACGTTTTATTTATAATATATATAACTAAAATACACAATTTATATATAATTTTAAGTTACAAACTTACAATACATAAATTCTAATAACCCGAAGGTCCCGCTCCCGAACTCCCACCCCCACCACCCCAATACATAAACTTACGGCTATTTTTTTTGAAAAAATCGGTTTCGGGCCGGGTCGGGCCAAAAACCGGGCCGTGAACCGGTTTCGGGTCGGGCCGGAGGAAAAGCCAAAAACCCAAACCGGTCCTGGCTATCGAGCTGGAAACCGGTTTTTGATCGGGTCGGGCTGGGCCCGATTTTTGACCGGCTCGGGTTCAGGTTGCCCGATCGGGTCGGGTCGGGTCGGGCCTAAATGGCCATCACTACCTTGCAAGATGATTCCACACACACAATTTGAAGAACCCTAAATCGCCTTGACTCCTTGATTTTGCACCTACAATTCGCACCTCAGCCGCACGCAGTGATTTTTGGAGGAATTAGGATTTCTAGGGTTTTACCCCCTATTTATACCCTTCCCAAAGAACACTAAATTTTTCTCTTTCACACTTTACACCCCATAATTATTATTTATTCATAAAAAGGATTCGGTTATTACATCATCCTCCCCTCAAAAGAATTTCGTCCCCGGAATTCCATCTTCGAACAAACGAGGGAAACGGGCCCTCATCTCCAATTCCACTTCCCACGTTGCTTCTTGCCCCTTATGGAAGTACCACTGAACTTTTACCAACGAAATTTCTTTACTCCTCAACCCCCTGACTTTGCGATCTACAATTGCCAATGGTTCATCAACGTAATTTAACTTCTCATCCACCCGTATGTCTTCCAACGGCACGACCATGCTTTCCTCGGCCAAACACTTCCTTAAATTTGACACATGAAAGGTCGAGTGAACTCCCGTAGCCCCTCGGGCAACTTCAGCTTATACGCCACCTCACCCACACGTTCGGTGATGGCGAACGGCCCGACATACCTAGGCCTTAGCTTCCCTCTCTTCCTAAATCGAATGACTCCCTTCTACGGCGACACCTTAAGCATCACTTTATCCCCTACCATAAACTCAATCGGTTTCCTTCTTTTATTTGCATACGCCTTTTGGCGGTCTTGAGCCACTTTCAACTTCTCTCTTATCACACTAATCTTATCGACCGTTAACTGCACGATTTTTGGTCATGCCAACTGCTTCTCTCCCAGTTCATTCCAGCACAACGGCGTTCTACACTTATGCCCATATAATGCCTCAAATGGTGCTGCTTGAAGGCTGGCGTGATAACTATTGTTATACGAGAATTCGATCAACGGCAGGTGAGATTCCCACAAGCCCTTGAAGTCTATCACACAGGCGCACAACATATCTTCCAAGGTCTGTATAGTCCTCTCGCTTTGTCCATCCGTCTGAGGGTGATAGGCGGTGCTCAAACAAAGTTGCGTGCCTAACTCCCTTTGAAGACTCCTCCAAAAAGACGACATGAAGCGACTATCACGATCGGAGACAATGGACGACGACACTCCAAGCCTCGTCACTATTTCATTGACATACAACTTCGCCAACTTTTCTAACGAAACACTCTCCCGAATGGGTAGAAAGTGAGCCGACTTGATGAGACGATCACTTATCACCCATATGGCATCGTGCCCCTTCGGGATCTTTGGTAGCTTCGTGACAAAGTCCATTGTGATACAGTCCCACTTCCACACCGGTATTTCTAAGGGTTGCATCTCCCCGTAAGGTCGTTGATGTTTCGCCTTGACCTTCAAACAGGTCACACACCGCTCAACAAAGTACGTGACGTCCTTCTTCAGGCCCGACCACCAATACATTTGCCTTAGATCTCGGTACATCTTATTGGTTCCCGGGTGTACCGAATATCGCGATTTATGCGCTTCTTCCAAAATACGCCCCTGCAAACCTCCCAACTTAGGAACCCACACTCACCACTTCCGTTACACTCCAAGGATGTCACATAACCGACAATCCTCTCACCTTTCCGCTTTTCTTCTACAAGAGCTTCTTCTTGAAACTTCTTAATCTCGTTACCTCCGTAAACTCACTCACTACGGGAACTTCTTCTATTCCTCTCTTCTCTTTCTTAGCGTCTACCACATACGCTAGAAACCCTTGACACCCCTTTTCCAAACAATGCCTCGCCTTCATCACCGAGATAAGGCAGGACTTACGCTCACGCCTATCCCCATAGATTACGACCTCAAACTTATCTGACAACGCGATTCTGATCATCTTTTTATTGCACACAATGCTAGCACTATTACTAGCCAACCAATCCATCCCCACGACAATGTCAAACTCTCCCATACCCATCGGATATAAACGCAAAGGAAAAGTGTGACCCTCTACTTCGATACTACACCCCTCATACACCTCCTCCACCAAGACACGACTATCATCCGCAATCTCTACTTCAAAACCACATTCTAACCGCTTAGGTTTAACTGCAAACACCGAGTAAAGACCGGCGATACAAACGAACGGTTTGCACCCGAATCAAACAACACTTTAGCAAATTTTGAATTAACAAGGAAAGTACCTGTCACCACATCAGGCACATCAACCGCCTCCTCTGCCGACATATGAAAAGCTCTAGCTTTCGCTCGATTTGGTTCCGCTTTCCTTTCTCCACCCCTTCCTCCTTGACTCCCACTAAAACTAACCGAAGATCCCTTTCTCAACTGTGGACAATCAGGTTTGATATGATCTGGAGAACCACACAAATAGCACCCATCAGATTAGGACACTCTCGCGCTATGTGTCTCAACTTCCTACACTTGAAACAACCATCAGGTTCAAAGAAGCACTCTCCACGATGCACTTTGTTACACTTCCCACATGGTCTATCACCAAACCTCGGTCCCACCCGCAGCTCGGGTTTAGGGGCATTAGACCTATTCACATCTTGAACAGGTCCTTCCCATTTTCTCTTATCCACACTCCTCTCCGACAACTGTCGATTCTTTTCTTTCTCAGTTAGCTCTGCTACGTCGACCGCCGCCTGAAAGGTTGCGGGGCCACGACTTTGCACCAGTTCCCTTATACTTCTCTTCAGCCCCCAAACATACCTTTCAACACGCCTTTCCTCAGTAGGCACATATATCTCCGCAAATCGCGTCTTCTCGATGAACTTAGAGGTGTATTCATGCACAGTCATCGACCCTTGCTCGAGCCCAGAAACTATTCTTCCAACTTCTTTATTGCCGCCAACGGGCAAAACTAAGCCTTGAACCTTCTAGTGAACGTTTCCCATGATGTCGTCTTTGCCACCTCCGAGCCCTTACCACCCGTCTCAACATCCCACCAAAAGATTGCATATGCCTTCAACATCGACATAGCAAACAGTACCTTATCTCCCTCGCACACTTGCTTGTGTCGAAAGTCAGTTCCATCTCACGGACCCACCTCATTGCCAAAACTGGGGTGTGTTCCCCACTGAAGGACGGGGGTTTGCACGACGCAAAAGTCTTGAAAGTGCACCCTTTTGTTGCCTTTGACTCATTAGTCACGAATGGAGTTGACATTGAATAATCTCCTACCACAGTCGGAGGTACGCTAGACACCTCAGTCTTTGTCTCGTTTCCACTCTTTGATTGTCCTCCCAACGTGGTCTTTACCGGGTTCTTCAGCAGTGCTTGCAGAGTCTCTTGCAGCTTACCCATCTTAGCAGTGAACTTTTCCTCGGTCACAAAAGCCTGGTTCCGCCTCGGGCTTTTTGACTGACTCCTCCTCACCGAAGCGATACTCTCTATTTGGGACGAATCGCGCACCTCCGGTTCTCCCACACTCTTAGCCCGACGGGCGGTCGACGCCTTCTTCCCCCTCGAGTCACCACTCCAGTCCCTACTGCATGGGTGGCTGCCCGTCGGGGTGCCCTTCCCCGACCTCTTCCACGGCCTCCGCCCCTTCCACAGGTAGCCGTCTGTCTCGGAGGATTCACTGGTCCGTCCAACCGAATTTCCTCTACGCGGATTTCTCCCACAACCGGCACTGTACCCACAACTGGCACATATCTACTTCTTAAACTTCGTTCTGACATTCTTGAATACTGAAACATCACACGATAACACAACTTAACAACAATCCCAAAATAACAAGGTAAGAATAAGCACCATCATGCACCTGTAAATTCACAATTACACTGGTCAGGTGTAATTCCGAAGTTACCTTACATGATAGTTCTCACCACCCTATTATCCACGTTCCCAGTGAGGTCTTCCTAGGCCTTCCTACTTTCTCAGTTGTATCCCTAGTTCCTACAGTTTAAGTTTAGGCACATCCGGTCACCTAAATCTCTTAAACTAGGGCTCTGTTACCAACTGTAACACCCCACACCAGACTAGCCAAAACAAAACCACATGCAATAAACCCTAATTACAACTGAGAAAAATAACTATCAATAGAAAAAGGAAAGTCTTCTAGTTCAGCTAAATCACGCCAGCAATCACATCTTCTCCTTTCCACTAGCCGAACCTTCCCTAACCTGCTTACCTGAAAAGGGTTTCAGTTTTGAAAATGCGAGGGTTAGACCACAAGGTCTAGTGAGATCCCTCAAACAACATTCACACCACAAATAGCTGTTAGACCACAAGGGTTAGACCACAAGGTCTAGTGAGATCCCTCAAATAGCTTACGGAAAACATTAAGCAATGATTGATCTTGCAAGTTAATATCGACAAACATATAACTGTTATTTCTCGCCTGGTCACGCTCACACCTGCCCTGAGGAACAGACTAAATCCGTTCAATTATTCCATATGGGACACACTCCCCATATACATCATAACATCAACTTTATAGCATGTATAGATAAATCAAATACAACCACACAGTCCAAAGTATAAATGTACAAGTAAACAAACAAGTACCATCAAACTTTGGTTTAGAAAACTCACCTGAAGTCCACGCTAAGAAAGCTCACTCGCCAACGTTTATCTTCTACCCGCACCTACAAATGTACCCAACACACAAGACTAGCTAAGCCACAAGCATTCTTGCATCTTACAGTTAACCGAAAGTCCCACTTAAAAGAAGTCCGGACTCGGTTCCGGATTCCGCATTGGCTTTCCGGTTCATACCGGGTTCCGGTACCAATTTCGGTACCTACCGGGTTTCCGGTACCTACCGGGTTCCGGTTCCACACATCCAGATTCTCCCCAACATCCGGTGTCAATATACATATGCATGCGTACAAGAATATACATATAATGAACATACATTCATATGGGATAATGCATATATGCATCTCAGATTATGCATACATTGTTTGTATATGCATATTAGTTTGTAAGGTGTGCAACAAATACATGGTTTGTATTTGATTTGTATGAAGCAATATTAAGTTTGGTAACTTGTTTATACACAAGTAGCTAATAAAAATGTGTATATTCTAAACAAACCATTAATTATTTAAACTTAAGTATAGTACTTGGTAAATCTACACATTCTTACATGGGTCACTTTTTTCATAGCCACTATACATATAGCATTTTACATTTTGGATGTATAATATAGTAACAAATGAATCAAAAACTTAATATTTGTACGGGCAAATATAAAAAAATAAAATAAAATATTTTTTTTTCTATGTAATTATGATATATGAATTTTTGTGAACCATATTGGATTGGATTGGGTTGGGTTGGTATTTATTTGGGCCCAACCATGTGAATTGATAAAATTAAAAACCTGATTGGGGTTTGATTGAGTATGGGTTGGGTTCATCAACATATCTTTCAGGTTGGATCCGGTTATCGACCCATCAGGTTTTTTTTTGGAAAGGGTATTCCAGGCACAGCCCGGACTAATCTCTGGCAATTTTGAAACTTAAAGATGTCTTATCAATGTTGAGGATGCCTGGAATCGAACCCTGGGTAGATGGGATATTACACCACATCACCCAAGGCGATCAACCACTGCGCTACAACCTGATTGACTACCCATCAGGTTGTTATTTACTAAAATGTTGTATTTTAATGTACCTCTTAATATATTTATTAACATGTGAGTGATCATACTCTAAAAAAAAACATGTGAGTGATCGATGGCATAACATATATATATATATATATATATATATATATTATGAAACGATAATACATTGTTAGTTTATATGCAAAACACCTCTTTAGATAAAGTTTATATATTTTTGGTTAACAAATTGGAGTTTTAAGGAGTTGATAACATTTACCAATTGTAGGTGTGCACAAAGTCCGGTCCTCAATCAAAGTAATCTCGATCCTAATTAAGGATGGAATGGATATATGTGTGGAAACTAACAATACAACCACAATTATAATTAAAACTATTTGAAACCTTAATTGAGATATATAGACGAACACGTGACATAAGTTGTAGTAAAAGTGACGTATGAATATAGAGTTGAAAAAATAAAATCAAAATTTCAACACCTAAAAAATTCCCAATCTTAATTTAAATAATAATAAATTAAGGGGTAGGTTAGGTTAGGTTAGGTTGATGCTAGATTCTCAATCGGCTGCTGGGTGACCAAATAGGCACCGGCTTTGAACAGAGTCCAGCCATGTTGGTAAAAAGCTAAGCATTTGCTGCCTTGGCTTCCAAGACTTTTTTTACACCAACCAACACTTTTACTTTTCAACACAAAAATACGTTGACTTTTTTATTTTCCAAGCCGTAAATACGACTTAATACGGATTTTCGGATGATTTGATATATTTTTATGAGATTCGAGTAGAGAGTTTTGTTTATTAGGGATGTTTGGTCGGGGTATTAATAAGTAAAAAATGAGAATGATGATGAATAATATAAATATAGGGAGTTTATTGTCTTAGACCTGTTAATTTTCATACTTGACCAAACTGGGAAATGAAAATTCTATTTTTATTCTCATTTTTCTGCATTCACGTTTCCGTTTTCATTTTTATTCTTAAAAATGAACCAAACACCTCCTCAATTTAAATCAGATATATGTTTTTCTCTTTTTGTAATGTATATCATGATAAAATCAAAATTAATATTGTTTTAGTTGAGCCGAGCCGAGTCAAAAACATGTCAAACCAATCAAAAGTCACACACACAAAGTTATTGAAATGTTTTATAATAAAGTAATGATAAAAATACCATTATTTTAATTTATAGTATTTTTATGATAATTTTATAAAATTGGAAACATGATTTTGAGGTAAAAGCGGTACTTACCTCAAATGATAAAAAGTCTGTCCCACATTTAATGGTGATGTTTAAAAGCGGTAAGTATTGAATATTGATTGATTCAACTAACAAATGCTCTCATGTGTACGGTCTTCATAACGACCTGCTCCACCAACACCAAAACGCGCATGCACTCACAAATTGATGGTCAAACCATTCTTTTTTCAATTACTTACTAGATATGTACCCATGCACGATGCGGTGTGAAGTATCTCGAATCTAAAGCCGAGAATTTGAAAAAATAATTTTGTTTCATGTTCATATTTTTATTCGTTTTTAAATCGCCATCAGATGTATAAAATTAAAGATCAATATGGTTAATTGGTCAAAAAAAAATGAAAAATATTCGTTCGATAGTTGGGTCTTCAAACCCATAACATTTGTGCTCATTTTGAAGGTTTTGATAAACGGTTATAAGGTTATAATGATATAATTTATAAAAAAAAACATATTTGTTTAATGTATTTTAGTTTATGTATCTTGATATGGTAAGGATGTAAAATGAAAAATGAAAGGAGAAGGGATATAAAGTAAATTAAATAACTAATTATAATGGTATAAAGTGTAATTTAAAAATAAAAAATAATTTTATTTTTAATTATCATGTTGAACGTAGGAGGTTTTAAAACTTTTAATCTTGTACATGATGTATTGAGATTTGTACTTCTTAAAAATTCAAGAATAACCGTAAATGGAATTATTTTTAAAGGAGTATAATAGATAAATATAGATAAGAGCGTAAAATGTACAAGTTTAAAAAAATCTTGATACGTATTTATGATATTTCACAATATTATTATGTACCCGCGCAATGCGACGGAATGTGAAATTTGAATAGATGTAAACAAATATAACGATTAAGGATAAACAATTACATTTAAATTTACAGGGAAAAGTTAAGTGAATCCGATATTTATTTTTTATTTTTAATTGGAAGCTTTGAATGACATAACATAATTTTTTGATATAAACTTGAGTCCACCACCATTCCTGACCGATGCCCACATTCTTACAATGGTCACCACCGTTTACCAACATGATACACATACTGAAACATAGTGTTTCTCTCAAAGAGGTGGATACATTAAAATTTCTAAGCAAGACATATAATAAATAATATAAATGGAGACACTTTGAATATCCTTCCCAAGAACATCAACCTGCAGTCCTTCACTTCTCAAGAACATCAACCTGCAGTAAAATGAATTAGAAATCCATAAAAACATCCATGCACATATGATGTATGTCTTTTAGGGAACGAAAAGGAGGAAAAGGGGTAAATAAAAAGTAATGTTATAAACATAAGATAGATGAATGTTAAATTACCACAAAGCCTGATTAGCTGCATGTTTAGATCAAGCAGACCAATGGTTGTTGTATATGCTAAACAATCTCTGTCCAACGTGGATTAGAAGAACACTCAACAAAAGATTAAACTTCAAAACTCAGGATACACAAAGATATTGAAAACCCCAATTTCATCTTAAAACAAAAGTAATAACTACGAAAAAAATGGTAAATTAGCCAATAAGTATATATGTTCTTACGTAGTTATATAGCCAATTAAAAAACGTTACCCTAAATTGATGGTCTACCTGATTTGTGTCTTCGTCAAGCGGATGTGATAAGCAGAAATAAAACCTGCATATTTGTGAGAGTATAAAAACTGAATACCACAGTTAAAAGATCAAACAAAATCAAACAGAGAAAAATCAAGATACCCGAAATTGATGGTCAACTAGAATTATAAACCTGCGTTTTTTAGAGTGTTTGAATGTTGGTCGAACAGAGAAAAATCAAACATAAATCCTTCATGAAAGGAACAAACAAAATCAAACAGAAAAATCAAAGAAACCCTAAGTTCCTGATCAAGCCAAGATTGATTTTAGGTCCAAAAAACGAAAGGAAATCCAACTGTTGAAGGAATTCCAACAAAAGGATTAAGAAAACACCAAACCTTAATTTGCTTGAAAGTAACGGTGTCAACGGGTACATTCTCTGTTTATATCCTCTTGCCAATCTCAACACTAACAACGGAGGTTGAATCCAGAAGGAATTGAAGAAAGCATCCATTGAGGATATTGGCATCTGTTAAAAATCAAGCTCTATTAGTGGAGAAATAAAAAGTTCTATTGTTTTCGAAGCTTTTGCTGTTGGTGGAAAAAACACAAGCATGAAATCGAATCGACAGGAAAATAAAAAAAACAAAAGTCGTTTAAACACATAGATAAAGAATCAAATATGGAAACCAAAATCAAGCATAGAAGAACATGAATCACCTTGAAATCAAATCGAGATGGTGACGGAAAATGACTCCTTTGTACAAATAAGGAAACGATAATCAACGATTGAACCATATATTGCAATAGAATTAAATCGATTAGTCACCTACGTTCTCCTTCGGTGTCTTGCACGACTTTGATTTTGGAGAAGTTAAGTGACGACGGTCTTGAAGCGATTCCAGAAAGTTTCGTTCTTGGATTAAAGTTGAATCTGATAAGATATATGAAAGTAAGGCTAGCTTAAACGAACTTACCGATTTCATTGAAATGAAGCATACAGATTCAAGGGAGAGAGGGCGTGAAGAATAGAGAGATTGGGAGCGGACAATTTTGAATCAACGGGGGAGGGGAGAGATATTAGGGCAGGAGGGAGAGGTCAGGAACGTGGAGAAGAGGAAAGGATCGGTTTCTGGGAAGTGGTTTGCAGATATTTGAGGAGGGAGTGGTCGAGTGGGTGTGTGTGTGTTAAGAGAGATTCAGGAGGTGGTTGAGAAGGTTTGAATAGTTTGGAAAAATAATTTGAAAAAATAATTTTGTTTCATGTTCATATTTATTCGTTTTTAAATCATATATTAGATGTATAAAATTAAAGGTTAATTGGAAAAAAAATGAAAAATATTCGTTCGATAGTGGGGTTTTCAAACCCATAACATTTGTGCTCATTTTGAAGGTTTTGATGAGACGGTTATAATGGTATAATTTGTAAAAAAACATATTTGTTTAATGTATTTTAGTTTATATATGTTGATATGATAAGAATGTAAAATGAAAAATGAAATGTTAACCGTAATAGAATTTTCATATAGCTGTATAGATAGTATAGATATAGATAAGAGTAATCTTGAAAACTGATTTCAATTTTATGCTGTAAAAGTTGTACATTACGCATTTAATATTAGTAATCTTGAAAAATAACCGTAATTGTAACACCCCCAAAAGTACAATAGAACAAACATAGCACTTAAGCATAAAATTTACAAATCTGGGTCCCAAAATTCTCGTTACAAAATACACAAACTAAGGTTGGCGGAAACAACCTATACACAACTGAGAATAGTCTAACTTCTATAAGAGGTACTGGTATAGTCTCTAGTTGCGTCTGCACCCTATCTTGCTCTTGCTCACTTACCTGAGCCTTCCACTAAAAGCTTACCTGAAAATGGTTTAGTTTTGAAAATCGAGGGTTAGACCAAAAGGTCTAGTGAATTCCCTCCAAGAACAGCATATAAAAACATTTGGAAAGCGTTTATCAATGACCATAAATATCATCAAGCATGGTACTGCACTGTGTAGTGGATCACATAAACATATTGCGATCAGGGCCCCAGCAGACTCCCTTCTCACCGCTTTGGAATCCCCACGGACTTCCCTCTACCGGATAGGACGGAAACGGATTCCAACCCACCGGTCTATCATACATAACCAAGAGTCCTAAGACCCCGAGAACCTCTCTTTGATCCCACAGTGCAGACCGACTCCACATAGTGTACACATACGTTCATGCAAACATGTAAACATGCAAACTATGCTCTTTATAAACCATGTCTTTCATATAGTCATGCTTAAACATTTCTTGAATAAAGTAAGTGCATTCGTTGGAAACATGCAAATTAGTTCGTAAACGTTTCATGCTCATTAAGAACCATAATCAGTTAAAACATGTATCACTTTGCGTTATAAAAAGGATTTAGGGAACTCACCTGGCTTGCTCGCTTCAAGCTTCTCACCTACACTTCCGGTCTCTAAGTGGAACACCTATTGTATTAATAACGCACGTCATAAGTCGTTCATTTATTACTCGAGTTAAATCCCGAACTCAACCCAAACTTATCTAAGTTGGTAGATTACGCTTCTAGTCCGAAAATCATAATTAATGGTCTTTGCTTACCCATCCATTTGAAATGCTATACCGGATCCATTAATTTACCCGACTCTAGGTTCCCAACATAAAATTATAACACTGGATCCTAAATACAAAATCTGGATCATGTTGCTAATACTATGACCCAAATTAAATAAATAGACCATCAATTACGTACTAGGCCCTTATTATATAATTATAGACTTCAATAAAAACTAAGCTCAAAAGAAAGAATTAATCTTCCGGCCCAATCCCTTTATCTTTCGACCCAACACTTTAATTGAATGAGGAGTCCAATAACTTCATTAACCTTTCCCGGCCCATGAACCAAACTTAAACATTTCTTAACTTTGTTGTTTACTTTCTTTTTTCACATTATTTTTTTAAAGGATTTTTTTTTTCACATTATTCAAAACTAATAATCTTGTATTAGAAGACATCATAGAGGCATAGACGTTTAATGAATACTTCTATTTTCATTTTTCACAACAAATAAAGTTACCTATTTTAATATTTTCAAAATCGTAAACGAATATAAAATAAAATTCAGTTTTTCTTGTCTTAATGTATATATATTCAAATTAAAATTGTACTTTTTACTAAATTCTTATTTATTACACTGAATATTCAAAGAATAATATTTATCAAACATGAGTCAATTATATCATTTCAATCAATTTTGATTAAATTAACTAGCTTAGATGATGAATTTTGAGATGAAAGAAATTTAATGATATATTTTTTTTTAACAAAAAATTAATGATATTCATTATATCTAAATGATGTAATTAATATATTTATAACACTTTAAAGTTTTCAATTGATAAATATTTCATATTCAAATATTTAACTGAAAATATAATAATCCGTTTTTATCTGTTTTGTCATTAAAAGAAAATACAAATTCACTTTTTAAAGGTCAGAATAGACTTTTTTCTTGGTGAAGAATTTTGGAATTTACATAAGTCCCCCTTTGAATATTTGGAAGAAAACAAAAATATTACATTTTAAATACATTCCTTCAACTACCCCTTTTGTCCATGCTCGGCTACCCCCTCGTCGATAGATATGTAACAGTTTTAATCAATTATATAACAACTGTTTCTTAGTTTTTGAAAATCCTACATACAATTTCAATTGTATTTCTATGAATTGCTAAAATATTACAGAAAAATTCCTTTTTTAAGATGTTCATCCATTGTATAAAGTACTTATTTAGATTTTTTTTTAAAGACAACAATTTGTTGCAAAACACTTGAATAGGAGATGCAAAGCCAAAAAGCAAAGGCCAAAAAACGAGCAGAAATGCGAGAGCATCAAAGAAACAAGATATTACAACAGAGAATAAAACAAGGAGCACAACAACGGAGCAGGAAGCGATTAGTCGAGAGTAGGCAAAAGTTGGGGTGAAGTAGACCACATGTCCCAAGTGTTAGAACTTAGATACACGAATTGAAATTCTTAACACACAATTAAGAATCAAATGGAAATACTGAATTTATTTATATGTATATGTATCCGAAATTTACATACAAACATAAATACATAATCAAAAGTTCAAGAAAAAGTTACTAACTCGACTTTCTTGATTATGAACTTGAAGAAGAACGTTGTTTGAATTGAGGCCTGCAAAGCAGTGTCCTTAGACAGAAATTCGTCCCTCGTACCGTAGAGATAGGACGTCTATCTAGAGGATACAACAATCCGTTCAAGAATCGAACTCTCGAACCCGACGAATCGAATTATGCTTCCATCTTGAAGAACAATGAAGAACAAGGAGATGATTTGAGAGAATGTGTTTTTTCTGTGTGTTGATTTCTGCCAAAAACGAGTCACAAATGGGTATTTATAGGTTTTAGAAACAACAGACTTGCAAACTGCCAAAACTGACTAAATCAGAGACACGCACGGTTTACTGTTTACCCATCACTGTTTACGATGAGAACTACCCCTCCCATCCCGACTCAACCTTCCCTTAGTGCCACAAAAACTAGCTATTATATATGGCCATAAGGATATTTTTCAGTCAAGAAACACCAACACCATATCTCTACTAAGGCCAAGTTCATATCTTTTAAACCCCCCATTTCAAGAGAAGCGAAAGTTGTCTTCCACCTAATCCAAGACATTTCCCCCCCCCCCCCCCCCCCCCCCCCCCCACCCGAGACACCCCAGAGGAACTGAACTGTCTTCTCACTCTCGTGTTTAAAATACTCATAGGCGCACAAACATTGAGAGAAAAATACAAATGTAGATTCCCAAGGACCGATTTAACGAGTTAGCCGACCACCGAAAGAGGACATCTTAGCTTTCCAGGTTGCCAGCCGATTAGAAAACTTTTCCACCACTAACTGTCATTGCGATACCCTCCTCATACTTGTACCAACCGGCAGACCCAAATACTCAAAGGGGAGGGAACTCGCCTTACTTCCCATCCATCTTGCCATATTTTCCACAGTACTCAACGGAACCCCAATACCAAAAACTATACTTTTTTGAGATTTAGCTTTAGACTGGATGTCATTTTAAGTTTATAGGATCAAAACTGAAATCTTATACAGAAGTGTTGTAATAAATTAGTACGAAAAAGAGAGACAAGTTAACTTGTATTATGATAAAAAGAACATGGTGTAGAAATAATTGAACAACCTAAATGAAATGTTTTATTAATCTTTTCATACAATATACATACTTGTTGGAAAATGTTAAAACACTTTAAAAAACATTCTCAAGAGTTGTGTAACAAATTAAAAGAAGTAACAGAAAGTTTTATTTAGGTTGCCAATTGCATTTTAACAACTTATTTATTTTATTTTATTAATTGAGGATATAACTTGTTAAATTTTTCTGAATAACAAAATTCCTTGTTACAATTTTAGTGGCAGATAGAATTTGGCGGTGATCTTCCGATCGTTGGTAAAGTCAATCAGCGGCCAAGCCTTTAACGATAGTGACATGAGGCGATAGTCCGTGATTTATCCATAGGTAAAGCTGCCCTAATATTGGTAATAGAAAATCTATACATATAATAAATAAGTAACTAGCATGTCACGTGTCGTCTTCTGGTGAACTGACTTCAGTATTTTCCCGCTTAAACATGTATCTGGACGTAGTTTACATTATAAGTTTAATTAACACACCCACATTCACTCCTCCTTAAATCTCTCCTTAATTCATTTTTTTTTAATTTATACGTTACATTTACTACCCTTATAATTAGGTATGTAGTTTACTTTTAATCCCTTACTTTTTTATTTTTTATTTTAGACTCTTATCATATAAACATAAATAATGTATATGAACTAAAATGAATTAAAAAAACATTTCTATTTTTTAGAAATTATACTATTGTAATCGCTTCGTCAATGCCTTCGAAATGAGCCCAATATTGTATAATTTTGGATTTAATTATATTATTAAATACATAAATATATATATGAATTAATGTGTCGTGATTAGTATGAGATTTGTTGAAATTAGTATGGGATTTGATACAGATAATCACTATCATAAGAGATTTAATTAGTTGAAAAAAAAGATATCACTTATCAACTGACTTTTGGATTATGAGTTCCAACCTTTTTCAAAAATATAAATATTGCAAATATTTTAGTATAGTATATTTAATTATTTATACTTTCTTAATCATGATTATATTATTTCCTCTAATTTTTTGACCAATTAACCATATTGACCTTTAATTTTATACATCTGATATGTGATTTAAAAGCGTATAAATATGAACATAAAACAATTTTTTTTTGAATTCTCGGTTTTAGATTTGAGATACTTCGCGCCGCATCGCACGCAGGTACTTATCTAGTACACATATAAACTAACAAAACTATCATTCTTTAAAAGAAGTAATACCTATAATAATAATAATAATAATAATAATAATAATAATAATAATAATAATCAAGCGGTTTTAGTTTTTACAAGCCGAAATGTGTGTTTTTTTTATGTTTCCATTGATTATAAAATAAGAGTAAACTACGATTTTCGTCCCTGTGGTTTGGTATTTATAACGATTTTCGTCCTTGTGGTTTAAAAACTGCTTTTTTCGTCCCTATAGTTTGCATTTTATTTCACTTTTCATCCTTCATACTACCAGAGTTAAAAAAACTCAGTTAAACTTGGGGTATGTTGGTCTTTTTACCTTTTTCTATATTTAATTGCATTATACATAATTGAGTAAAACAAAAACCTAACCCATCTTCTTCCTCAACACACAAACCCTCACAGACCCACCCCAAACACATCTTCTTCCTCAACCACCCCTCCACCATTTTCTTCCCTCCTCCTATTTTTATGTGCTTTAATTAGAATCAATAAACCCTCTCTCTTGTAAGTAGAAACCAAGTTATGGCTTTTGGATGGTGTTTAGCTTTAAACCTCTCCTTGACGCAACTGATTTCATGATCTCATCTCTACTACTTTCATCATCATCATTTGAACAACCACCTTTAAACTATTCCTTCAACCCTCATCTTCCTCCTGCTGCTACTGCTTTAGCACCTTTTAACAGCTCTAACAAACCAAAAGGCATGAGTCCACTCCAAAGGGTTTTCAGTAACTCCCCCAAATCCCCAATAATCAGTCCATGCAAGTCGAGACTATCTCTCTATCGGCACTTGAGAATTTTTTGGATGATTTCAAAGGAGAATTTCTTATATGAAAACTTCACGTTGACATTTGGTGGTGTTACATATATATACTTCTTCCTTACTGGGTAACTGTGACTCCTTCCTTACTGGGTCAGCATATTTGTGGTTCGGACTGTCAGAGTGTTTTGGTAAACAACATCCCTTCTTACCGGGTAAGCACCTCTTACCCAATAAGAGGAGGTCAGCAAGTATTCAAGTTTTTACTTTATTTCAACCAAGGAAAGGAACCAAATCAAAGTTGATCAGTTTTATGGTTCGATCCGATTTGAAATTTTTGGACCCAATTAACTAAATTGAATGGAACCGTTGACACCGCTAGTTATATATTATTACTATTGTGGTTTCCATGGACAACTAAGCCAACCCTTTACACCCCATTTCTTGAATATTAGCAGCAACTGATATTATCCTGTAGTAGGACTTGTTGGACTTGTTGGTTGTTACTTCAAATGTTGATGCAAAGAATTAATTATTCATTTAGCTACTAGAAGGGAGTGTTGCATTATATAAACATTATATTATAATACCTTGAATGAAGGTGCACAGGATATCCCAGATCTAGTGATCAGAATAGAGCCCTTAGATCCCATTTTAATGATCACCCCAAGTTTAAATATAGAAAAAAGATAAAAAAGACCATCATACCCCAAGTTTAACTGACTTTTTTTAACTCTGGTAGGATGAAGAACGAAAAGTGAAATGAAATGCAAACTATAGGGACGAAAAAGCAGTTTTTAAACCACAGGGACGAAAATCGTTATAAATACCAAACCACAGGGACTAAAATCGTAGTTCTTGGGTCTATTTGGTTAATTGGGTCTAATTCAAACGTGTGACGTGCTTCTGTAACTTTTGTAATTTTTTTATTATATTATATTTAATAACCTAGACTAAACGTACCTGGGCTGAATATTTGCGTTTCCTTTAGTGGGTGGGTGTTATAATTTATAAACTAGTTTGCAGTAAGTATATCAATTTTCAATTCTTTCTCTCCATAAAGAGTCAATCATGTATTTTTTTTGAAAATGGTATTTCAGTCACATCCCGGACTAATCCCTGGCAATTTTAAAACTTAAAGATGTCTTATCAATGTTGAGGATGTCTGGAATCGAACCCTGGATAGATGGGATATTCCACCACATCACCCAAGGCGATCAACCACTGCGCTACAACCTGATTGACGAGTCAATCATGTATATATATATATATATACACATCATTTTCGAATTGAATGTTTACCCACCCACCCACATATTTGATTGGCAAAAATTAATTTTGGATTCTTATGGTATCTTAACACGCAAAATAAGTTATACTATAGCATATGACCAAAAGAAATAAATAAATATTTTAATTGTTTTACAGAATTTAATATTTTCTTCTTTCTAATAATAAAATTATAATTCAAGTTTTAAACTTAATACACAAACATGTCACAAAAGCTAAATGGTGTGTTGATGGAAAACTTAAATAAGCGACAGGATCATGATTATTTTTTTTTGAAAAACATTGAATTTTATCGGAACCAGTAGTATGTGTGAGTGATTCGTCGATAATCATCGACGAAAATTTAATCGAGTGTTTTTTTATAGATAAACATCATTTGTGTTTATGGTGAATATAACATTTTCATAAATGTATTATAATAATTATGTAACAATAAGAGCATATGCACAATGTAGTCAACCAAATTCGTAAAATAGTCTATAAAATTGGTAACTACATACTAATATCAAATTCAACATCATATACTGTACTTTATTTGAAAAGTAATCGAGCATTGTTAAATTATTAATTTAACTACGAGAAGCATAAACATCAGTTTTAAACATTGAAAGTTACTTAAATCAATTTTAATTCGGGTTTAAGTTCTTTTACGTAACTTGAATGATTCTTTTAAGTTGGGCGATATTGTCAACAAAATTAGATGAACATCACTTCCAACAAATGAGTGTTTTGGATGTATTCTCCTTAGACTAATTACATTTTTTGGTTTGAAATATTAAGGGGTATGTTTTGCAAATTTATTTATTTAGTTTTTAGAATTTCCAATTCTTGGTTTCTATTCTATAATTCAATAATAGAATACTACAACCATCTTTTTTACCATTCAACTATGTAAACATATGTTGCCACCATGACAACTAGTAAATATTCAACACTCTTGGTTTCTATAATAATTTTTGTTATTAATTTATAGTACTAAAAAAATTGTATTATAGATGTATATATTATGCATGCTACATATATATGTTCATCAGATCGGTTTTAAGGTTTTTGATGTCCTATGCGAAAATGCTCCTATGCCTATTTTATGGTTTTCTCTTTTTCAAATTGAATTTAGCATACTATAAATTTTACTACAACATCTGGAACTTAAAAGACAAGAAAATCAGAACTTCTACTTCCATCGATTTCTTGAATCTAGCTTCACAACCGTTAATCGGCTGGAAATGGAACACCATGTCTTGAAAATCGGAACTGTCGAACTTTGAAGAACAATAGAAATCGGCTTGAGTGGTTAAAATGTAAATGTTGGTGGTTTAGTACCGATTCAAGTGTCCGCGATGCGTTACTACTAGGCCTTGGGAGCCTAATGTTCATATATAGCTTTTGTATACTCATTAAAAAGAAACCAAGTCTAATAAATTGTAAGATTCCACATCGATTGGGGAGAAAAACTAAGGTTGACTCATAAGATACTGAATACCTCTTATATTAAAAGCATTTTAAACCGTAAGTCTAGATCCTAGTGTGAACAAAGTGGAATCCATTACGATTGTCATGAGATAATGTTGGGATGTCGTGCAATACATGAATAATTTAGTACTTCATTACATAGAAAATATTTGATTGTTACAAACTCACAAATTAAGTTTTTAAATCAACACGTAATCCAATTTTGTATTCCGATAGTATATATATATATATATATATATATATATATATATATATATATAGGGTACAAATCAAATACAAACCATGTATTTGTTGCACCCCTTACAAACCACAGTCTGCATATGTGCAGAACCAGTCTGCATATATGCATTATCCCATATGAATGTATGTTCATTATATGTATATTCTTGCACGTATGCATATGCACATATGCAGACTGGTTCTGCACATATGCAGACTGTGGTTTGTAAGGTGTGCAACAAATGCAAGGTTTGCATTTTACGGAGCCTCTATATATATATATATATAGGGGTGGGTTCAAATGAAAACTCAAATTCAATTGTAAACGTGAGGACAAACCACAACCGTTGATTAATAATCTGGTGAAGAGATCAATGGCAAAAAAAACACGGTGACAATTTTGTAAATAAGTTGAAAACTCTGTCCATGGCTTAATGAATATTTAGCGCGCAGGGGTAAAATTGGAAAGATGAGAATCAGCGCCTATTATTGTTGAATTTTTATTTTCTTTTTTAATTAAAAAACTTTTACCCCCTTAAATTTTAAAATAAATTATCTCAAAAATTACTAACATTTTAATCAAACAAATTACATCAAAAAAACGAGAATTTCGTGCTCTTCGATATGACATCCATCATGATATAGTTTTTTTTCGATTTAACCGTTTTTTACGTGAAATCGTGTATATGTGTTATATTCAGACTGAATATAACACATATACACGATTTCACGTTATAACACATTCAGACTGAATATAACACATATTCAGTCTGAATATAACACATATTCAGACTGAATATAACACATATTCATCACTCACGTCTTCTTTTGTTCACATCTATTGCTGCATTCTTTCACATTGCATATACATGTCACGCATGCATACTAAGGCCATTCTCCATTAACCATCTGTGTTGTTCATCGAATATTGTTGCTGTTATTATCCATCTTTGGTTTTCTTGGTGACATACATATCAATACATCGCATGAATTTTTTTTGATTTGGTTATTGTTCAACTACCGCTAGCCTCATATTTTTCAGCTACATCTCGGTTTGAAGAACTTGATCATCACGTGATATCATATACCACATATTAGGTTTTACCACACAATTATTGGTCGTGTTTATCGCATGATTTTATGTGTTATATTCAGTCTGAATATGTGTTATATTCAGACTGAATATGTGTTATATTCAGTCTGAATATGTGTTATATTCAGTCTGAATATGTTTTATATTCAGTCTGAATATGTGTTATATTCAGACTGAATATGTGTTATATTCAGACTGAATATGTGTTATATTCAGTCTGAATATGTGTTATAACGTGAAATCGTGTATATGTGTTATATTCAGTCTGAATATAACACATATACACGATTTCACGTAAAAAACGGTTAAATCGAAAAAACTATATCATGATGGATGTCATATCGAAGAGCACGAAATTCTCGTTTTTTTGATGTAATTTGTTTGATTAAAATGTTAGTAATTTTTGAGATAATTTATTTTAAAATTTAAGGGGGTAAAAGTTTTTTAATTAAAAGAGAAAAGAAAAATTCAACAAAAATAGGCGCTGATTCTAATTTTACGAAAATACCCCTAAAGCTGAATTTTAGGAATGGCTTAAATATGACTGCGATCAATGGACGAGATTTGTCCTCATGTTTACAATTGAATTTGAGTTTTCATTTGAACTTTCCTCTCTCTCTCTCTCTCTCTATATATATATATATATATATATATATATATGGGAGATTTCTTTTACAAACCAATACATTTGTGAAAACTATAGAAACCACTCCTCCACCAATCATTTCATTTAATTTAATTAAAATTGATTACTAATTAATATAACCACGCTATAGAAGTAATTATATAAATCCAGTTTTTTTAATTAATATTTACAAATCATTTTTAGATGGCAGTTCCATGATTCAAGGGATTTTTTTGATATCCAATTAAATTTAATCTCAATCTAAATCCCTTAATATTAATTTGTTTTTTTTAAATATATTTCTTGTTCTTCATCTGCAAGTCGTGTTCTTCATCTGCAAGTCGTGTGAGTGATATTTTTTCTCAGCCTGATCAAAACTAACCCATAATCATGAATCCCATTCAATTAATCCAGAATCATGAATCTAAAAAATGGATACAAAAATCATGAACCCATGAACCCAGGAACAAGAATCCTTAAAACAATCAACCCAGAATCATGAATCCATATAAATCTATGAAGCCAGAAACATGAAACCATATAAATTCATGAACCCAGAATCATAAATACAAAATCATGAAGACAAAACCCAAAAAAAAATGATTGTGGTGGTGACTGTGGTGGACAGCGGCGGTGGTGGTGGTGCCTGTTGCCGGCGGCGGATTTGATCAGAAGGAGAGAGGGAGTGGAGTAGGATTACTAGCAGCGGCGGCGATCGTTGCTTCCTCTTCTCGCCGCCGACTTCTTCCATCTTCTTCAACAAGTCATATTTCTTCCATCTTCTCGCAACTTTTTCTCTCCTGATTTTTCTTCCATCTTTCTTCCAATAGTGGTGGTGGTGGTGCCTGTGGTGGACAGCGGCGGTGGTGGTGGTGCCTGTTGCTGGCGGCGGCGGGGGATTTGATCGGAGATGGAGAGAGGGAGTGAAGTAGGGTTTTTGTTAATGGATCCCTTGAAATATTGGAAATGATTTTGCCTGATTTTTTGGTGCTGGTTATGGGTTACGATATGCAAAAAATTCTGGACAAATATGCCCTTACATGGGTGTTTTGTTTAGTAAAATAATTACAAAAAGTAAAGTATTTACAATTTATGTCACCGGATGAATCCTGACCATTGGTTATTTAATCTTATGGTATATAGTTAGGTTGCATAGTTTTCACAAATGTAGTGGTTTGCAAAAAATACCACCCCTATATATATACACAAACCAATTTTTTTTTGAAAGGCAACAAATATATTAAAAACGGGTAGAAAAAATACACAAAGCTAGGGAGGGTCTGAAGCAGCGAGATGTAACAAACAAAAACAGACCCAACCCAAAGCCAAAGGAAGCAAAAAAGGAGAAAAAAGACAAGGAAAAAGGCAACAAAGCCCGACACCCGAACAACCGATCAACGAGAGACCGAGTGTAACGAGAAGCTCAGAAAAGAAACTGTAGGGTGTTAATGCCAAAAATCACCCAAAATGATAACTTGAGGTTGATGTGGATTTTAACAACTAAAGAAAGGGATCTCAAGACCAATCAACACAATCACGGTAAAAAGTAAATAAGACAAGAGATTTGGTGACGCGAAAAACCCAAACGAGGGAAATAACCGCGGTCGACTTGTGAGAGTCGACGGTGCACTATGATCGCCAAACAGGGGCGAAAGTTCTTTTGTAACAAGTGTTTTGTGTACAACAGTTTACAATAAAAGAAAAAGTAATCTTAATCGTAAGAAAAGGTCGTGCGTCGTGCGTAAATCGTGCGAAATCAGCTGTTGTCGTGCGGTTCGAACTGCTGTCGTACGAAACTTGCGTCAGCGATGTGTGTTCGAATGCTTAGATTGTTACAGTTGTATTGCGTAGAAAATGTAGAAATGAGTGCATATGTGTCGAATTCAGATGTGTTTCGATGTGTAATGGATTGATCACATATATCTTTTTCGGATGTAGAGCAGGTCTTTATATAGCTTCCGCTGGCAATAAATGTGCCTTGATGA
This sequence comes from Saussurea involucrata, assembly GCA_033807775.1. Classification (NCBI taxonomy): domain Eukaryota; kingdom Viridiplantae; phylum Streptophyta; class Magnoliopsida; order Asterales; family Asteraceae; genus Saussurea; species Saussurea involucrata. The sequence continues at coordinate 223,166,496 of CM066320.1, read as the reverse complement.
CTTGTTTTGTAACCGCTGTCGGGTCTTTAATGCCATTAAAAGCCCGTCCGTTACTGTCCGTTGTACCATGATTGCTCATGGACCTGCATTAATGAACAAAAGAAACGGGTGTTGACTGTTAACGGTTAGCGTAATCGTACGACCGTCTTGAGTCTCGGACGTCGGTCGTATGAAACGTACGACTAACATGAAAGTGTACTACCACATGTTCGTTTGTAAATAACCTGCAAGACCTTACCTTAATACAAGAGTGGTCTTATGTAAATGTCATTTGAGTTATCTGTCGTCGGTCGTGAGGTGTGATTTTTTACCCAAACAGTTTGCCCCCAAAATTTGAATTTAGGCGTGAAATTCGAATTTTAAATCCGAGGAAGTGGTTTGACACGTGTCAGATGGGGAGAGAGTTTGGTCGAATCCCAACCGTCTTGGTTCGATTTGGACCAGAGGAGACGAAGAGGTCGTGACGTCACGATGACGTGTCAGAGCGTGGAGCCGTTAGAGGACAGGTGTCGCCCATCGGCATGATGCATGCGAAAAGGTGGTGGACAACTGTCGACCATCCACCGGGGCGACCTGACGCTATTTTCGGTATAAGTATCGCGATCGTTGAGATCACTTCCTTTTTACGTTCGTGATATTTTTAGAGAGAGATTTTCGAAAGATTTAGTTGCCTTTTCGTGTGTTGGCTATAAATCGAGAGAAAAATTTGTTATCCTTCTCATCATTTTCATAATGTCGATAGAACCTGCAAGCACCATTATTGGCCAAGAGGATCTATCGGCTTTTCGGACGTTATCAGGCGTCCCTGATACTGTACAATTGTACTCGCCGAATCAATTTCGGCCGTCTGAGTGCCCGAATGGGCATTTCGTTTTGTACGAATACCCATTGAAAGTGGGTTTCAAGTGGCCATTCTCCCCACTGGTTAGGGAGTTTTTGAGCAAGTTTTCTCTTTCTCCTGCCCAAATGATGCCCCAGTTCTGGCGAATCGTCCGTGTGATCGATAGGATCACCAGCGAGTGGACGGATCCGCTCACAGTGGAGGACCTTCTGGCCTCCCACATGGTTAAGGTGAACAACTACCACCGATATAGCCTGTTCTCCAAGTACAGGGGAGCTCAGGTCCTGGTGTTGAATACCCAGGTGAACGACCGCGGGTGGAAGGCCCGATACGTCTTCGGCAAGACGCAGTCGTTGGATCTCCTGGAGGAGGACACGACGTGGGTCTCTTCCGGATGGAACACCAACAGTAAGTCATTCTTTCCACTTGTCGTACATTATTTTTTGAATCGTGCGTTTTAGCTAATCGTGTGTTTCCGTTTCAGCCATCACGTTCCCCGATGCTGGCGTTTCCAAGGAGACGCTGGTGAATATCGAAAAATTCCAGATGTACAGTCCGGATGATAGATCCTTCTCTGTCCAGCGTAGTCTCAGGGACGAAGGTTCGGACGACGAGGTCCAAATACTTGGAGAGACGGAGACTTCTGCCGAAGAAGAGGCAGAGGGAGAAAAGGAGGAAGAGGAGACCGCAGGTAATAGCCTTACATCTTATCTGTCGTACGTTCTCCTTATATATCCCCCGTCTTACCGTATGTTTTTTGCAGGTGGGTCAGGCGATTTGCCTACTCACGGCGTGTCAAAGAAGGAGGCTCAACTCCTCCTGGCCCATCAGGCTAAGGAGTTGAAATGCAAGGCTCCCCCACCCCCGTCGTCGGGGATAAAGAAGTCAAAGACGATTCTCCGGAGGGAACCGTCGTCGAAGGGTGGTGACCCGTCTAAGGTCGCCACTTCGAAGAAGACGAAGACACCACCGAGAGTTATTGATGAGACTCCGGTGAGTGTGGCTCCTCCTGTGACCGGAGAGGTCGTTCCTTCTCCCTCGTTGGCCGACAAGGGAAAAGGGAAGATGACGGAGGAATCCGCCGGTACAATGACGGTGAACTTCACGTTGCCGTCAAATTTCATGGTCGGGGAAGAGATGGACAGCGACAAGCTCTTCCCCGATTTGAAAATTTTCCTTCTGCCTTCCTTCCAGGAGCGGCTCGAGGGTGTCACGGTCGACAACATGGGGTCGCACGTCGCGGGGCTGACTTTCAAGGTACGTACGATCCATATGTTTAAAATATCTTTGTCGTTTGTTTACTAACGTTTGTGTATTCGTGCGCTGCAGGAGTTCCAGACTTCTCTTTGTTTTTACGCCCATATGGATAAGATCCGTAGGGTTGCTCCCGTTGCCTTGGAGAAATTGCGTAAGGCGCAGGAGGAAACTCGCGTGGCAAGGGAGCAGGAGAAGCTGGCGATGGAAAGGGTCGAGAGCCTTTCGACGAGACTCGACGAAGCTCAAGACTTCTACGCGGCGTCAATGAACGCGAAGGAAGACCTTGAGCGCCATCTGAGGGAGACCCTTGAGAAGTCCTCTGCGACTGAGGCGGAGTTAGGAGCGACTAAGGGCTCCTTGGCCGAGAGTGAAAAACAGGTCAATGACCTTAAGTCGCTCATCGAGGCGAAAGAGGGGGATATCGCGTCCTTAGAGGAGCGACTCCAGTCGTTTGAAGCTCTGACCCGTCTGAGGGTCCGAGCGGCGATCATGCGTCGCCATTTACAGGGGTTAAACCCTATGGCCGGAGCTGAAGAGGAGGTCACCACTTTCTTGGAGCAAGTCGGGGACGAGGAAGAACTCGACCAGGAGGACAAGCTCGAAGAAGGGGACCCGACGGACGCTGAGGTCGATGTGACTGGCGATGAGGAGGTCGCTAAGGAGCAGGACCCTCGTCTGCCTTGACTTTTGTCTTTTGTTTATTTTTTATGTGGGGCGACTATAATCGGTCGTGCCCTTTTACTTGTAATTTTTTGACAATGTGAATACAAGTAAATTTTGGTATATCACCGTGTTACTTTACTTTGTTGTAAATAAACAAAATAAACGAGACATAACAGAATGATAAAACGTACGTATAAAGCAGTAGGACGGATGTAAAACTGTACGACATAGGTACAAGTAATTTTCTGGAGTAGTCTGGAGACTGGGCCGAAGTAATATTCTAAGTATGGAATTCAAGTCATAAGACTTTGACTCCGAAACTCAGATTGAAAAACACCTGCTTGTGATCATAAGATCCATGAGATGAATCATGAGATTCTGTTTACGTCGTGTGAGTCATGAGTTATTGGTCATGACTTATTGGTCGTGACAAATTTGACGTGACCTTATAGTCTGAAAGACTTTATCTCCCACGATATAGATCGTAAGACTGGCGTTCGAGCGATCCTGCGAGCCTGCAATGTAAAATTCAGGGGTGGTCGTTGGTTTGACCAACGACCCTCCGATGCTTAAGTCAGTAATCGTTTGTCGATAGTAAAATGTTAAAAGAAATACTTCTTTAAATGTACTGCAGCCCAGCTACGTGGGGTTGAGGTCGTAGGTTTGATACTACGATCCTAGACGTACGATCACATGTGGACCATTGTCGTACATGATTTTGGAAGGGATTCCGAACCTGCATAGAATGTTAGTCTGGATAAAAGAGATGACCTCTATGTCCCGAATCTGGGAGTAGGCATCTAGTTCTGTCCGTTTAGAGGAATGATTTGTACAGACTAACAGGAAAATTTTCTGCGCTGGGGCAGGAGGTAATTTACTAGCGATGTCCATTCCCTACCTTATGAAGGGTCATGGGATTAAGGACGTATGTAAAGCTTCAGAAGGTTGGTATATCATACCCGAGTGTCGTTGACGTGCGTTACATACCTGGTGGCGTTTAATGTCGGTTAGTTGAGAATCACTTCTGACGTAAGGTCCGACTGCCCCCAAGTCGTGACATATTCATGCCTACAATCAGTAGCTTTGAAACTGGAATTCGTATGGAGTACATTATTCTGCCCCTTGTGGCGATTTTAAGACGACATCAAGACCTGCCTCTTTGGCGTATAGAAAATTGTCGATATGGACTAGCCGGGTCGTGTCGCTTATAGTCGCCACAATACAGGTCTCGATCTGTGCTTCTTTTTCCAGTTCAGGAATGAAGTCAGCACCGGATTCGGTTAGGACATGCGGTGCAACTTCCGTGTGAGGCTTGTGTAATTGCTAGATGTCCTTTTTCTGAGGTTTCAACGTTGCCTTGTAGCAATCACGGGCGGTCTTCTGTTCACTTTTGATTTCTTGTACTCCCCATGGCGTCGGGAATTTGATCGTCTGGTGATAGGTCGAGGGGACCGCTTTCATATCGTGTATGCATGATCGACCAAGTATAACATTATAAGCTGACGAACAGTCGATAACGTTAAACTTTGTTTGCTTGTTGACCCCTTTAGCATATACTGGAGGATGATCTCTCCCAAAGTATTGGTGGAGTCGCCATTGAATCTTATCAGAGTCGTCGATCGACGGGTGATCTCTGATTTATCGATTCCCATAGCTTTGATCGTGCTTAGGAAAATGATATTAGCCGAGCTGCCTCCGTCGACTAATACTCTTTTGGTCGAGCAGTTGCCAATAGTGAGCTGGATAATTAAGCCGTCGTGATGTTTCTGCCAACTGTCCTGGAGGTCGTCCTGGTCGAACGTTATTGGCATCGCCTCCAGTTCCAATTCTTGTTTTGGTCGGGACGACCGAGGAATGGGGATTCTTCCGATGATTGACTGGCGTGCCGCTTGGCTGCCGAATAGGTTAAACCACAGACGTCTGATCTACCCGTCACACAGTTGACGACTTTTTCATGGACGGGGGATTCTGGTCTTATAATGTAAACTGGCGTAGATTCTTTGTCAATCAAGCCTTGTAGATGACCCTTAGGGACGATCCAGGCTAACTCCTTCTGCAAAGCAAGGCAATTCTCTGTCGTATGACCATGGTCGCTATGGAAGTCGCACAATTTGGTCTTGTCCTTCTTGTCGTCATCTTTATCACTTTTCTTGGGCCATCGAACAGACGACTGAATGGTTTTAAGAGCTTCGACCAATTCTTTCGATGTCCCCTTGAATCCATAAGAGGAGATCTTAGGATATTGAGGGAATCGGGGCGTAGGATTGCCCTTTTTCTTATCGAACCGAACGTTCGATATCTGGCGCGCTGGCTCCGTTTTGACGCTCGGTTTGGAATTGAAATCTGGTTTCTTGATTCCGAGCGACTTTTTGTCGGTAGAATGCTTGCGGCGGAAGGCTAGGTCGTCTTCGACCCTCAAGTAAGCCAAAGTCCTAGCTCGGACGTCTTCAAAATTCTCTGGTGGATAATTCGTAAGATTGACGTACAATCCTGTAGTGTTGTCGTCCAGACCACGTTTGTAGGTCTCGATGGCAGTCTTGATGTCACAATTACGAATGCTGATCATTTCTGCGTTAAAACGATTGAAATAACCACGGATGGATTCTCCGGATTTTTGGACGACGTAGTACAGGTCGCTGGTCTGCTTCTCCATCTTGCGACTACTGGCGAATTGTTATGAAAACTGGTTGACCAACTCCGCGAAGTTACTGATGGACTTGGGTTTGAGAATGATCAACCACTGGAGAGCAGGACCTGTAAGAGTCGCGCCAAATCTTTTGCACATGCACACCTCTTGATATTGATGTGGGATTGATACTGTCCACATCAATTGTTTATATTGAGCGATGTGCTCCGTTGGATCGGTTATTCCTGAATATTTGGGCGTAAAAGCAGGAATGTTGTACATCTTCGGAACGTCAACACTTGCTATCGTGTCGATGAAAGGCGACGCCTGGAATCCCGTGAGAGGTTCGACGTCGACAGGGACGGCGGCGCCAGGTAATTTCGAAAGTAGCGATAACATCTTTTCGTTCTGATCCTCTAATAACCTGAGTCGCTGAGCGACGAGGTCGTTAGGATCGGGGATTGTACCTGTCGGGGGAATGACTCCTGAGTTTTGGGCCGTCGTGCCGACTGTCGGATGGGAACCATTTCCGTGCGACGATCCGTTGGCTTCTCCGGTAAAGGGGAAGTTCATCGGGATCTGATGAGGTATGGCTCCATTGTACAGTGGCGGAGGCCTCAGATGCTGCGGAGGAAATTGTCCGAAGGGAGGATTGTTGACAAATGGCCCTGGACCTGCTTAGAATGGTGGCCTTATGAAAGGTGTACACGAAGGTCGGGGACCGTTCTGAGGTCCAAAGGAATTGCCAATCGCCGGATTTCTCAGGGAGGCAATTTCCGCGGCTGCCTTCTGGTTCTGCTCATGCAGGGCTTGAATCTGACTCCGAGCTGCGTTCAATTCTGATTGAAGTTGAACCATGGGATCTTGGTAATTTGCCATTTACCTGAAAGTAAGAAAAAACTTCACAAGATCGTTAGAGTGATGTATGCGTTGGCTTGAGATTTTCTCTAAATGGGGTCCCACGGATGGCGCCAAACTGTTAATGCCAAAAATCACCCAAAAGGATAACTTGAGGTTGATGTGGAATTTAACAACTAAGGAAAGGGATCTCAAGACCAATCAACACAATCGCGGTAAAAAGTAAATAAGACAAGAGATTTGGTGACACGGAAAACCCAAACGAGGGAAAAAACCACGGTCGACTTGTGAGAGTCGACGGTGCACTATGATGGCCAAACAGGGGCGAAAGTCATTTTGTAACAAGTGTTTTGTGTACAACAGTTTACAATAAAAGAAAAAGTAATCTTAATCGTAAGAAAAAGTCGTGCGTCGTGCGTAAATCGTGCGAAATCATCTGTTGTCGTGCGGTTCAAACTGCTGTTGTGCGAAACTTGCGTCAGCGATGTGTGTTCGAATGCTTAGATTGTTACAGTTGTATTGCGTAGAAAATGTAGAAATGAGTGCAAATGTGTCGAATTCAGATGTGTTTCGATGTGTAATGGATTGATCACAAATATCTTTTTCGGATGTAGAGCAGGTCTTTATATAGCTTCCGCTGGCAATAAATGTGCCTTGATGACTTGTTTTGTAACCGTTGTCGGTTCTTTAATGCCATTAAAAGCTCGTCCGTTACTGGCTGTTGTACCATGATTGCTCGTGGACCTGCATTAATGAACAAAAGAAACGGGTGTTGACTGTTAACGGTTAGCGTAATCGTACGACCGTCTTGAGTCTCAGACGTCGGTCGTATGAAACGTACGACTAACATGAAAGTGTACGACCACATGTTCGTTTGTAAATAACCTGCAAGACCTTACCTTAATACAAGAGTGGTCTTATGTAAATGTCATTTGAGTTATCTGTCGTCGGTCGTGAGGTGTGATTTTTTACCCAAACATAGGGGAGCCGTCAACCAGCAGTCCCAAGGGATAAAAACTTTACGGGAACGTCTCGACATCCAATCATATACCCGAACCTGGATATCGGAGAATAAAACCTCTGCTGGAGGATGAGACTTGATGTGTTACCCATGCTGGATTCAACACCCCACCATTTTTTAATCTTCTCCCAAACTTCCGATGCAAACTTGCAACCGACGAGACAATGATCCATGGTTTCCTGCAAATCATTACAAATCGGACAGATAGTCGAATCCAATTCGATTCCACGATCATCCAAAGCCACTTAAACTGGAAGCCTTCGGCAAAGAGCCCTCCAAATGAAGATGTTGATCTTTAAGGGTAACAGGGCATTTCGACGGGGTTTTAGGTATGCGCTATCTTCGATAAGGGTTGATCTTCTATAGTTAGATTGTTTAATTAATCTTATTTCTTGTATGGTTAGATTGTTTAATTACTAGATTTTAACATATCTAGAAAACTAATTGGAAAAGGGAAATAATTGCCAAAAGGGCAAGACTACCGACCTTGCTTTTAGTTACAAGACACCACATTTTCTAATATAGGAATTAAGAGGTAACGTTTGATGAAAAATATAATACATTGTTACATACGTATAAGGATCAATATCAAGAAAGAAAATCTAAACCCATTTGTTGACCTACAAAATTATTCATAATAACATTTTCTGCCGGCTTCTTTAAATTCCATTTTATTTTTATATGTACGTAATATACCATTTATTTTCTTTGTAACCTCAATTATTTATTTTAGAGTAAACTACACTTTTGGTCCCTGTGGTTTGGTGTTTATAACACATTTGGTCCCTACAGTTTAAAAATTACACTTTAACCACTACAATATGCCATTTTGTCCGGATTTGATCCCTCGTCGTTAACTCCATTAAAACACTCAGTTAAATGAGGGGTAATTTAGTCTGTTTACACTTTTATGTCTTTTTCTGTTAAAAAAAATAAAAAAATAAAAATTTATATTTTATATATTATATTATATTATATTATATATATACATAATACATATATATTATATACACTCCCTACACACACACACACACACAGTGAATCGTCCCCCCCCCCCCTAATCGTGCTTCATCGTCCCTCCCCTCCCCCTAATTGTCCCTCGTCTTCCCCTCTCTTCCCTCACCTTCCATACAAACACAATCATATATATATATATATATATATATATATGCATATATACATACCCACACGACATATATATGTATGCATATATATTCTGTTTGAAATCCAAGAGATAAATATATTTGCTGTTCAAACTATCAGGTCGAGTATTTTGGCAAAAGCTCAGCTGCGTCTAGCTAAGTTGGATCAGTTGCGTCAAGCAGCAAGGACCGGGGTAGAAGTTCGTGTAAAGAAGGAATATGCAGAACTTGGTACAAAAGTGGAATTGCGTACAGGCAAGCGGAGACAAACAGAATGAGAATCCTAAAAGCGTACAGGCAACGAAGGGCCACGTTAAGGGAAAGGACATCTCAATTGCTTACAAGAAGGATTGTGCGAGAAAGTAAGTATAAAGAGCGGGTGTGCTGCAATTTCTCAGAAGCGCGCCGCAACCGAGAAGAAAAGATTGGGATTATTGGAAGCTGACATTGAAAAGGCACATAATAGGCTTTTGCAAGTAAGAATGGTAGCCAAATCTGTTTCTTAGCAGCGAGAGATTGAATGGAGGAGATTGAGAGAGAGTTTGGAAGATAAACTACAAAGGGTATTCACGTCTTTTTCTTTATTGTAATTCTTCGATACTCATTTTGTACTTCTGAAACAGATCTAGAATTCGCAAAAGAACTTATTTTGGGAAATTGATATACAGGCAAAGAGACAGAGAGAAGAATACCTAATGTAGAGAGCCAGATTACATAATTCTATAGGTGTTAATTGGACCAAAAAAATGCTGAAGCAAGCTGACCATCTTTCTAGAAAATTAGCAAGGTACACATGCTAAAAATAAAATTTTGATCTTTGTGAAACTAATTTCATTTTCACTATTCGGCTGTGGATATGAAACTAATATTAGTACTTCTGTTAGGTGCTGGAAGAAATTTCTTAAGCGTGGGACCACCTTTGATTTGGCCAAATCTTTCTTTGTTCTAAATATTGAGCAATTTGCGCTTCTGGTTCAGTTCACGACATCGACGGAGACACATGGGGGTTATGGGTTTGGGCATCGATGAAGAAAGGGGGAGGGTGGGAGGTTGCAGCCAGTGTCCGTGACCCAGCCCTGTGTATGTATATAGGCATATATATATATTAATATATAAAATATTAACTTTAATCAGACAAATTACAATTTTGTCCCTTTAGTTTTAAAAGAATTGTAAAACTTCTCCCTGTAAAAGAAAAAGACAAAAATACCCCTACCCTTAACTGAGTTTTTAAACAAACTTAACGACGAGGGACCAAATCCGGACCGAATGGCATATTGTAGTGGCTAAAGTGTAATTTTTAAACTGTAGGGACCAAATGTAACCACAGGGACCAAAAGTGTAGTTTACTCTTTATTTTACCATCATTTTTAAAATCCATTTAAATCTATATATATCTAAAAGCAAAACCTAGAGTTGCTTAGGTGGCACCATGAGAAGACTCCATTCTCATTTTTCTTTTTTCTCATAATTTTGAATTTCTTTTAAATAAACCCCTTTTTCTTTTTCTTTTTCTTTTTTCATTGATGAATGCTAATTAACTAATAATGAATTGCATTTAATTGCAAAACCTTTCATCTCCTAGGATGTCCTCCTATGATTCATTGTATTTCTCTTTTCTTCTACATCTCTTTATGTCCATCTATCAACATGTTCGTCGATAGGGTTTGATGAATGATTAATGTTTCCCTTTTCCACTTTGTGTTCGTCAATCGAAGGTTAGCCCCTCTCACTTTTTGTCTATTATGTCTTAATTTACCTCTTTATATAGTGGAAAATTGAAAGAATGTTTTCTTTAACTTGATACACATAAGAGATGATTTTTTTTCTTTCTGAATAGTCATGATCAACTTGATAAATAAGGTTGAACTTCTATAATCAAAAGCATGCAATCGTATTATTTGTATTGGGTTTAGGTTTTCAGTTTTGCCAACATTTGATGTATGCCAGTTTGGATTCGAGAAAGATAAAGAGTAAAATAAAGAGTAGATGGCAGAAACAAATAGCTTCTTGGGTTTTACAACAACCACATATAGGAACAAGTGAATAGTTTTTCTTTATTTGTTATCTTCATAGATCTGAAAATTGGGTTGGATATGAATTCATATATATTAGAGAAACGTTTTACAAGTCGAGTATAGATTCATTAGTATGTACCCTTTATGTTTTTGTTTTTGGAGTTAAATTGATTAGACTAATCAGCTTCACCGGTTACACCCAATTTTTGTTATTATCTTATTTCACATGACTCTATTTTTCATGTACGATATGTGTATATTTTATTTACATACTTGAATATTATAATATATCATATTTATATGAGACTTGAATATAATAATATTTATATTATTATTACATTTTTCTTAGTCTTTGTCTTTTTTATTAATGTAATTATTAGCAAACATTAAATTAATTAAACTATTCATCTTTTGTAACTACAATCAAATTTCTTTATTTCTTTTATTTCACATGACTCAAGTTGTTTATTTATATAACAATCAGTGAATACATATAATCAATATAATAAGGGAAATTAATTAAAATACCCAAAGTCAAACCAACTGTTACCAAAATACCCTAAAATTTTTCAATTTTGCAAAAATACCCAAAATACCCGCGATGGGGTCCCGCGATCGCGGGATACGCTGACGTGGCACGTATTTTGGGCACAAATGCCCCGCGAAGCCCCTAAACTTTGGCCGCGGTGCACTTTTGGTCCCTGCCCGCGATCGCAGCCCGCGATGGGCCAAAATTTACAGTTTTGGTCCCTGAAAATTTACACTTTTGGTCCCTGAAAATTTACACTTTCAGCCCCTGTACTTAGACGAATCTTGCATGTTTTTACTGTTTTTTTCCACAATTATTGTACTTTGAAGACCAATTTGTGGTTGAAATTCATTTGCATGTTTGAGATTTCATCCATAAATATCAGTAGTATGCAATTCACAATTCACACTTCCTCTTGCTTTCTTTCTTGATTTCTCTCTTGCTTTCTTTCTTTGAATTGCTTTCTCTCTTGATTTATCTTCTCTCATTTCATCCACAAATGGCATCGTCATCAAACCCTAAGTCTACTCCTGAAAAAATGCCACCTCAAATCGAGGTCGCCATAGCAAAAAAGGAAAAGGAGATAGATGAACTAACAGAAGAGTGGAAAAAAATGATGGACAGGAAGGCAGTCCATTTGAGAAAGATCGAAGAGGAAGACAGGGAGATCAAAAGGATGAAAGGGGATATAAAAGCTCGGGAGGCTCGTGTTCGTCGAGAACAAGAAGCAATTCACCATATTCTGCAAGACTTCGCAATTATTCAAGCGAAGGTAAACGAGAAGCAAGCTTGGATTGATGAAACTAAATCAATTTTTAAGTAGGTGGTGGTTATATTTTTTTTTTGTTTTGTATTTTTTTTACTGTGTTGTTATTTGTATTTTTTTTACTGTGTTGTTGTTTTGTATATTTTGTTGTTGTTAATTTCTCTGAAAAGTAGTTTTTAAGCCGCTGAACCACGGTTAGGTTGGATACATCATGCAAGGTCAAGTCAGAGGTTACCTCATTCGTGGGCCTACTCCTCTTGTAGAATATATGACAACCCTCAACTCATTTGCTAAAGTGTGTGCGGGTTGTGGTACACAATGGCCATACGTGGTTGCAAAAGCAGAAGCCGTTGAAGAAGGGTCAGAAAGATTGAAGATGAAGAGCTTGTTGGATGGAATACAAACTAGGTGTGTTATCAATGTTCATTTAGAAGCATATGTATGTGTGTGTATATATATAATATGAAATGGGGTTTTGACAAGTTGGTATCACTGGACTCATTTAAGAATTGTGAAAATGGGTATTTGACGAATGATGATTCATGTGTGTTTGGAGCTGAAGTGTTTTAAACACACATGAATCATCATTCGCCAAATACCCATTTTCACAATTCTTAAATGAGTCCAGTGATACCATCTTGTCAAAACCCCATTTATAAACAATTCTACCTTCTCCTATTGCCATTCACGATATCTATAAACACATTCAAATAATAATAATTTAAAACGATTTAATGAATTAGTTAATATATGATTATTATGTTAATGCGATAGGAGTGTAAAACAAAATTGAAAAAAAAAATATGAGATGTACCATAAATTAAATAATTAACTATAATGGTGTAATTTGTTAAAATTAAAACGTATCTAATATGAATATATAAACAGACATGTGTACTCAGAGTTAACATTCACTGCCATGGATGCAAGAACAAGGTCAAGAAAATACTAAGAAAAATTGAAGGTCTCCTATTTTCTTTATGTGTGTAAATATATAATACGAATATATATATATATATATATATATATATATCATTTACAAACTAGCTGTGTTATCAATGTTCATTTAGAAGCATATGTATGTGTGTATATATATCATTTACAAATCAGTGTTTAGATCAACAGTATCATAAGGGTTTGTTCCATATGGTTCAAGCTGTGACGGGCCCGAGGTGTGACTGACAGAATGTCTCCTTGGCACGGTTGAAGGGGCGGGATTTGGACACTCTCCACGAGTGTGTCCTACGCATTGGCACCGAGTACATCTTCGTTGTATCGAACTTTCACCACGTGATGGACGTCGGTCGTTCTTTCTCGGTCTCCCGACCCTGTTCTTATCCATTAAAGGTGGATAGCATGGTGGAAGCGGGTCGGGTGGATACACCCATGCTGCAGGGGGTCCAGCTGGGTTTATTACCTCCACGTATGTTTTCCGGTAATATTCGGACGTGAAGAAAGGTACAGCCAAGTCGCCGCAATCTGTACGACCCATATATGTTGCTGCAGCGATGGCATGGCCGCACGGTAACCCAGATTTATCCCATTCGCGACACGAACAAAGGTGGTCTTCCATATTCACAATCGCGTGAATATAGTCATCATGCACCTCGTACTTCCCATACCCGATTGCTCTTACCGGCCATGTCGCCGCACGACGCGCCCTGTACTGAACGATATTCTCCGCCGTTGGTGCGAGTGCATTTTGTATCTTAGCTCCTTTTAGGCGTCGAATTTGGTACCACTCTTGTTGAAAGGCCCGAAAGTAGTCCATAAGATTAACAATCGGACATCTACGCGCAAAACGGGAGAGTGCATTCACAGACTCTGCACTATTCGAGGTCAGAATGTCATACCGTTGTCCAGGAAAATGGGTCGCGGACCACCTCTCCGGTCCAGCATCGTCAAAGACTTTGGCTGCTTCCTTGACACTGTATCGTAGCATATTCATGTACTTGTTAAACTCCCGATCTGTATATGCTCTGCATGCCGCCCAATAGACATCCTTGTAGGTGGTAATACGTTTGTCCTTGGATTTGGCGTTCATCTCCAAATGTCGACAGCATATGGCGTGAGGGGCGTTTGGGTACATGGCAGAGATTGCGGCGCTTATGGAAGGAGCCCTGTCAGACATAAACACCAACCCTTGCGGGTCTCCGATAGCTTGTCTCAACATGGACAGAAACCAAGTCCACTCGTCCCCGGTTTCGGACTTGCCTACGCCGAAAGCTACTGGAACGATGGAGTTATCCCCGTCCATGGCAACCGCCAGGAACATCATACCCAAGTAACGGCCCTTTAAATGGGCTGCGTCTATTATCAGGATACGACGTAGATTTTCCAGAAATGTGCGGATCTGCAAAAACATAGGTTAAAATGTTATAGTTTATAATGTGTAAATGTTATAGTTTATAATGTGTAAACATATGACGTGTTAAATTACGTACCGCGGGTCCAAGGGCCACGAAGCACATCTCAAACCGTCCACGTGAATCGGTCCGTAGCTGCGTGACAGTACCAGGGTTCTGCATCTGCAAATTATATAAATATGTCGGGAGTCGTTCATACGACTCCTCGAACGTGCCTCTCACAATAAACAGTGCATGGCAGCGCGCACGCCACGCTTGGTGGTAATCAATCGTGACGCCGAACTGCCGGTGAACGTCGTGGACGATGTCCTTTGGACGCAATGACCTGCTAACATCAAGAAATTTGTTTTTCAGGATTGCACCCAAAGTCTTTTTGCCGACTTGTTTGTGGTGGGGATTAAGTTGCGTCCTCGTACAAGTGTGTACGTCGTGCAACTTTCTAATCATTATCGCCCCTCCTTTGGGACCCGTGTGAATCGCGTACAACCTCCACTCACACTTTTCTCTAGCACATTCAACTACGTATTTGATTTTGTCAGATGCCCGCACGCGACTTTGGAAACCCTCTTCCAAGAACTTGAGTCCGATCTGACTTGCTAAGAGATCCTTCGAATCGAATATCTGACCCGCTGTTAATCTTTCGCTACGAATATAAGGTGTAGGTTCGTAGCTTTGTGTCTGGGTATGGGAGTCTGGAAGAATAGGGGACATATCAAAAAAGTCATTTATCTGACTACATGATTTTCTACTAGGGGTATATTCTTCGTGATCATCATTATCGGTGTCTGATCTGTCTATTTCAGAATTACCCGTTCTGAAAATGTGGGTTTCGTCATCAGCAACTCCAGCAGTACGCCATTCGTGTGGTTGTGGTGGTGGTGGTGGTTGTTGTTGTTGAGAATCAGGCTGCTCTATTTGGAGGTCTTCGTCGTCGTCACCCTCGTCGTCACCGTCGTCGTCACCGTCGGATACGCCGGGATACACAAAGAGTAATGAGGGTCTTTCTGAATCGACTGCAAGGTGCAGAAAAGTAGAGATATCCCCATCGTTGGATAAATCCACAAATGACCCATCGCCATTTTTAAACACTAACTTGCAAATATCAGAAGAGTTGATTCCACATTTTTGCATGGCGTATGCAACAAACTTCTGATAAGTATAGTTTACTGACACTCTTACACCATGCTTAGATTTATAAGCAAAATTCCACTCATTGTTATCTTGCACCCATTCACCATCAAAACAGAAATATAGCTTAGCTTTTGCAACAGATGAACTCATTTTTTCAGTAGTATCTCAAACACAAAATATTGCAGAAAGAAATATTGCAACAATGAAATCGTTGTGTGAGAATTATGGCTTGAATTTTACGTCTATTTATGAATGAAACAACCAACATATCAGAAAACCAATCTCTCATTTCATCCACAAACTGATATTCCAAAAACATTGATTGAAACATGCAATTGAATTTCAACCACAAATCGGTCTTTAAATTGCAATAATTGTGGAAAAAAACAGTAAAAGCATCAAGATTCGTCTAAGTATAGGGGCTGAAAGTGTAAATTTTCAGGGACCAAAAGTTGAAAATTTCAGGGACCAAAACTGTAAATTTTGGCCCATCGCGGGCCATCGCGGGCAGGGACCAAAAGTGCACCGCGGCCAAAGTTGAGGGGCTTCGCGGGGCATTTGGGGCCAAAATACGTGCCACGTCAGCCCTAGCCCGCCGATCGCGGGATCCATCGCGGGTATTTTGGGTATTTTTGCAAAATGATTTTTTTTTGGGTATTTTGGTAACAGTTGGTCAAACTTTGGGTATTTTAATTAATTTCCCATATAATAATATGTATATTTTAATCTATATCTACTTGATAATAATTTGATCATACATAAAATGAATAAATAATATGAATATGACGCTTATAATATCTTATGATCGTTGTCGCTTATATTAGTTATGCAACACTCTTTATATACATCATTTAAAAAATTATATATTTACTAAATGACCGTCCACACGAGTTTCGGTCATTTTCTTTGATACAACATGTGTTGATTTGTATTATTTCTAAGTAAATAATATAACATTAAAATAATATTATCATTTAAAATATTATTAAAATAAATACAAAAATATAATTGAAATTAGAACCAAAATATATAAATATATTAGAGTCAGTATAATACCTTTCATTTTACGTAAAATGATTAAAGGCTACTTTAAAAAAATACTGAGAAACCAAAACTATGAAAAAACAGTCTCAAGATCGAAAAACACGAACAAATGAAATGAAAAATTAACAAATCAACTGGACTTGCCTAGAATCGAAATGATGACAATACAGACGACTACTGATACTCTTCATGCAATTGTAGGTTTGTGAAGGGTTTCGAAGAGGGTTTTTGACAAACAGTTGCAAACGATCACATTACAACAAATGTAAGGAAGTTATCAACATTGTCTCACAATTATGCAAAATTAGGAAACAACATCACATTTGTATGGTAAATCAAATATTTAATTGGAATATATGTAAGAGATATAAATCGATATATTATGAGTTATGACTAAACAATTTTCATTATATATCTCATGATTATAATCATTAGTCTCACACATTTCTTTGATCATTTTGAGCCACTTGCAAAGTTTGATCATGTAGAACTTATTAATTAATTATATATATCAAAAGAAACAATCGAGGATGATGAAACAACTTCGTATCAAACGTAATATCAGTTCATATTAGTTTAATATATGATATGTGATTATCGTCCCATTTAACTTCAATCTTTTAAAAAAATATCGTCACCGCGCAACGCGCGGTGTCGAACACTAGTACTTTTAATACACACACACACACACACACACACAATATATATATATATATATATATATAGCGGTGGTATCGGGTACAAACCAAATGGTTTGTACAAACTCATATCTATCAATCACGTAACTTTTTTTATCCATAAGGGTATTTTATGGCTTTTAGCATATTTTTTCATCTCCACCAATCACGTAACTTTTTTTTATATCCATAACTTCTTTTTTTATATCCATAAGGGTATTTTAGGGCTCCACCGGAAAATATAGATTCATGAAGCCAAAAAATATATATATATATATATGTGTGTGTGTGTGTTTTTTTAAACAAAAACATTCGATCATTACTAATAAAAGAAAAATGTAATTTATTAGGAATCATGGATAATTATAAATAGTAAAGCATGAAATTAGATATATTGTTCGAACTTAAAAAATACAATTTACTAATAACTGATAGATTTTAAATAATTTATTAGACAAATTGTGAATTCGTAGATTGCAAACTCCAACTAGTAATTAATTATTAGATTAAAAATCTATAGGTTTTATCAATTAAGTTAGAGTCAAACATTCAAAATTGTTGCAAGACCATATGGGTTTAAAAATATGCTATCTGTCTTTCTCTCTCTAGATTTCTTTCTTTCTCAAGCAGTTGACATTCAAGAATCGATACAAAATAAAATAGTCATTAGCGTGCCATTCACTTCTCCAATCCTGTTTCCCACCTCTTTCTTCTTCATGCACACATCTATTATCTATATATATAGAGAGAGATATAGCCCTCAATTCTGAAAAAAGTTTGAGTTATTTACACCGGCCATTTCCTTCACCACCCTAATTAATAACTTCAAGAAACCCTCTCATGGCTGCCCTTTCCTCCTCCAAAGTTGAATACGTTTCATGGAAGCTCTTTCTTGTTCTATTCTTCACCGCGGTCCTTCTGGTCGGACCAAGCTCTGCAACTAGCCGCGGGGACACGATGATGCCATTAAAGTATGATGCGGTTTCCAAGAAGCATGGCTTGTTTTTCAGTATGCTACCCAAAGGGAAACCTGTTCCTCCTTCTGGTCCTTCGAAAAGGCACAACTCAGTGGTCGATTCTACACCAAATAATTGATCTTAGTTAATTTTCGCACACAAGTCTTGTTATATATTTTTTCTTTTATTTGGATACTTTACTCGAGATAACTTTATTAGGGTGAAAAAGGGATCATATATATATATATATATATATATATATATATATATATACCATACAGAGATGATCTTTTTTGGGTGATGAATTTTTAGGGATATATACATTCATTATACTGTATAGGAAAACAATAGAAAAAATCCTGGAATTTTTGGAATTAGAAAGGATATTATATATAGTTTGATGTTTAATTAACTTGATTGTGTTAATGGAGCTATATATATATGTATGCCAATTTATTAACTTATGTGGGCGTACGTATTTCCAAGTTTATATACATTTAGGATTGTTAATTTTACTGCAACATTTAATATGATTCCAATTCTGTGTCTTTGAATGTTAATATATAAGCAAAGACGTGTTCTTGAGAAGTTGGCACGACTAGATCCCTAACATCCTAATTAAGTTAACCGTATCAGCTATTATTTGTTTTATTCTTCCGGAGTTATATAATATTTGACATTTCCCTATCCCCAACCGATGTGCAAACTTACACACTCGATCAATGTTTACATGTTTGTTTTTTGAATTTATAACTTTCATTACAAAATCAAACAACTTTCATCTGTGTTTTCTTCACAAATTAATTAATGACCCATTCGATTACATAATATTTGTTTGGGTTGTCAAAAAATACCTAGTTTCCTTCTTTTATGAAATTCTAATCTTAAACTTACTAATTTGCAATTGTTTTATGATATCTGTTTTTATGCAAAGCTATTATTTGGTTTTTATATTGTGGAGCAACATTCTAATTGTTTGATTATTAGTATCGAGGCAGGTTCAGAGGAAAACCTCAAAAAAACGGAAAACTGAAGAACACCCCCCCGGTATACAAATAAATTAAGTTGTTTTTTTGGTCTTTATGCACAAGTGTATTATTATGCACTTGTGCATGTTACAATTTTTCGTTTTTTAGAGTTTTTCCCCTAAACTTGACTACCAAGGTGTTGTTCAGTTTTTCGTTTTTTAGAGTTTTTCTCCTAAACTTGACCTGATTAGTATCAACTTAACTAAACTACATGACGTCACAATTTTCAAACATGGAAGGCGGGCGGGGGTAAACTCTATGAATATGTTCAAGAATTATTCGTTTAATTATGGTAAACCATTTTTTTTATTAATTAATATCTCCGGCATTAATTATATATTTTCATGAGATATTAATTTTGTTTAATTTAGTTTCATTACAAAAAATGGTTCATGTGTATTTCTATTTCATTCATTTCACATTTTCCCAGCAAATGAAATCATATGTTTCATCACATTGTTTAAGCAATGAAACACATAGACACATTCATTTCATAATTACATCAACTGTTTCATGTATATATATAATGTTTCATTGATATTGCTAATTTTATGTCATCACTTCCACACATTTCCAACGAATGCAAGCTACATCTCTAGAATCCATGAAACCTTTGTATATAAATTCATCAAGGTAAACAACTGTTTCATCGAATTTCGACATCGGTGAAACATAATAACAACGAATGAAACCCCTTGATTACCATGTTTCACCACACCATCATTTGTTTCATTATTATACTCTATCATATTTCATTGAACTACTAAAAACGATTTCATTAAGTAAAATGCAAATATAGATTTCTACATAAAAATTACCCCCAAGAACGATCTTCTTATTAACTTCGATTTCGTGTTTCACCTCTCGAGGTCTGGTTCTAGTGCTCTCGTTTTCTTTATACTTGATTTCATTGCCGTCTTCATCCATATTTCACTACCGTCTTCATCCATATAGATTACCGTCTTCGTCAAGATTTCATCTTGCGCGATTCAGTTTGGAGTCAAGGTTCTAGGAAGTAACCCACCAAGGAAAGAAGGAATTCACGAATGCTAATCATCTTGCGCGATTCAGTTTCGTTCTTGATCCAATTGAGTCTTTTCAAAATGTTCTTGT
Source organism: Saussurea involucrata (assembly GCA_033807775.1). Lineage (NCBI taxonomy): Eukaryota > Viridiplantae > Streptophyta > Magnoliopsida > Asterales > Asteraceae > Saussurea > Saussurea involucrata. The sequence continues at coordinate 223,146,460 of CM066320.1, read as the reverse complement.
GATTTTTGGTGAAATCAGCGCTGTAAGCAATAGGTAGACGCATAATTTGGTTCGTATCTGTGCAACTTGAGGCTGTCAATTGTTGTGTCCAAAGTAGTTTCAACAAATCTCGTTCTGTAGTGTTCGATCGCTTGGTCGATGTTGTAGTACAGCCGTGAGTGGTCCCGTTCATGGCCACGGCTGTGGTCATGGATGCTACTATTTGTTTGGTGCCCATGATGGGGCTGTTTGGATGCTTCTGTTTGTTTTTGCCCATGGTGGGGCTGTTTGATTGTAAACTGTGTATTGAGTTTCAAACCATAAGTAATCAATCACGTTTGCTCAATAATCGGGATTCTGATTCACAAATTTGAATTTGGGAAAGCAATTGACAATTATGCCCTGCCATGCTATTATTATTAATTTTGTTATATTAAATTAATTCATTTATTAACATTAATAACCTAAATAAATCTTGACCCTTGATTAACGATATCAATGGTATTTAGATGGGTTGTAAAGTTTGTATATTAAGGAAGGTTTTCAAATGATCCCTCCCATATATATATATATATATATATATATATATATATATATATATGGGTTGGTAATTTTACAAACCAGTGAAATCTAACAAACAGTACAAACCACGTTCAACCAATCATATTGTTGGAAATAATGTGGAAGGTTGGAAGTTTTCTTCCATCCCACATAGATGGAAATGGAAAAACAAAGGGATCTTATAAGCCTTTTCATTCAAATGCGGTTTGAATGAATTAATGGACTTATGGTGGGGGTTTCAAAGAAGTGCAACGTACACGCGCGCGTGCGGTTTTCCACGGAGGGGCGCGTGGAGGCGCACTTTGCACTTTGAATTTTGAGAGACGAGAGTTTACTGATAATAGTAATTATCAGTTTCAGTTTAAATTCGAATTTTGAAATTCGTATTAATCAAAAACGTGGTTAACAGAGTTGGAGACTAACCCTAAGTGTCCCCGATTTTTAGGAAAGGCCCACATTTTTGAGGGTTTTCGTCCAGTATAAATACAGGACTAAAACTGCAGTTTATACACACCGAAATCAGTAGCATCTCTCGTCTCTCTCTCTTTCTCTCTCTCTCTCTCTGTTTTCTCTCTTTATTACGGCAGTTTCTGCATCGAGCAAACAGAAGCATCTCTCATTTTTTCCAATCTCGTTTTCTGCAACTACTTTGCTTAAAAGTTCGGTTATCAGTGTTGTTGATAATCGATACTACTGCATCAAATCCTGGGCTTTGCGGTTCGAGACTCACAGCTTCCAGAGTAACCGTATAAGACCTTTAAGGGCAGGTTTTTACCGTGCAGTTCACATTCAAGTCGATAATCAAAACAGGTTGGTTTTAATTTTCCGTTGTGTATTTTCTTTTCGTTCACTAGAGTGAACAGTCTAATTCTACCCCTTTCTTTAACGAATCTATCGCGGAGGATAGAATCGTCTTTAGGATTAATTAAATCTAAGTTTTGATTAATAATCGTACAAGTTTAATTGCTTTAATTAAAACGATTTTTAATTATAGTTTTTGGTATCTTTATAAGTAAAGTTGCAAACTTTATTTATAAAGTGATTTTATTAAAGTCTCTTAATTGTTTTGTTGCGATTCCATTTATAATCTGAACTTTAATATTAAAGTTTAGTTTATTTTCATTATTTGAAATTTTCTAACTGATAAAATCAACAATCTTAAAGGTTTTATAAAGATCAAGAAATGGAATCTGGAAACTTCCGGTTGATGCCACAAGAACTGGTGAAGTTGGACAGCTTTGATCGGTCCAATTTCACCCGCTGGGCTGAGAAGGTCAAGTACATGCTCATGGTCCTCAAACTGTGGTTTGTGGTGGACCCCAATTTGCAACACGTACCTGAAAATCCGATACCCGCTGAAGGGAAAGAGCCGGACAGAGCCAAAATAGCAGAACTCGAGAAGGAGCGGCTATTCCGAAAGGAATGTGAAACTCTGGCTTGCGGGCATATCAAAAATGCCATGTCTGACCGACTCTATGATTTATATGCCCCCATTACGTGCCCCCGAGAACTTTGGTCTGCTTTAGAGTTCAAGTACAAGGCACAAGAGGAAGGTACCAATAGGTACCTTGTGTCTCACTACTTGAGGTTTAATATGGTAGACGACAAACCAATACTTGAACATATTCATGAACTTCAAGTATTGGTTAATAAAATGAAAGTTCTTAACATAACTCTTCCTGAAATTTTCCATGTAGGGGCAGTTGTTGATAAATTGCCCCCATCATGGAAAGATTTTCAAAAACGCATGATGCATAAATCCGAAGATTATTCTTTGGATGATTTGATCAAACATATCAAGATAGAGGAAGAGGTACGTAATAGGGACAATAGGGGCAAGACTATCTTAAGTGCCAACAGCGTGCAAGCTGGTGGCAAAGGGAAGTTAAATCTGGTGGACCCACTAAAAAGTGGAACTTGGGTCCCCAAAAGAAAAGCTTCAAGAAGTCTGGACAATCCTCTAGTCAAGGGCCGAAGAGAACAGGAAAGTGCCATGTCTGCGGAGAGGCAGGGCACTATGCAAGGGAGTGCAAGTTGAGGAAATCTGGTCCTCCACCGGCAGCAAATGCGGTTGTCGACATTGAGCACCTTGTGGCCAATCTGCATCTCATGGAAGAGATCGATATGATAGCTGAGGCGTCGACCAGGGTGATGGCTGGAAGAGGCGGCTATTATTTGGATTCTGGAGCCACGGTCCATGTTTGTGACTCCAGATCCAAATTTGCTGAATATAATCCGGTAGAGGCCGGAAAACAGTTTATGACTTCCAACCGCGGTAAAGCTGATATCGCTGGAATCGGGACTGTGCTGTTAAAGTTCTCTTCTGGGAAAACTTTAACACTAAAGAATGTGTTACACGTGCCCTCAATCTGCAAGTGCCTGGTGTCTCTAAGCAAGCTTGATGAGAGTGGAATCGGGATTGCCCTCGAAGGTGGAAAGATTGTGTTCCATAAGAGACGTCACTTCATAGGCAAGGCATACCGCCATTTGGGTATGTATCGCCTAAATTTGAATGAGGGCGGTACTGATTCTGAGGCTAGTACTAGTGAGTCAACAACTAGTAATGCTTTGTTTGTGTCTGATCAGTCTGATGGTTTTTCCGTTTGTGCGTTTGATGTAATTCCTAGTTCAATGAATAAAGTTAATTTTGATTATCTTGCTTGTTCTATTTCTTTATGGCATAAACGCTTAGCTCATACAAACATAAAGAACATTGAAAAAAATGCAAAGAAAATGATTAATCAATATTAACAATAAAGATTTTGGAAAATGTGAAACTTGTGTAAAATCCAAATTTACAAAGAAACATTTTCCATCCGTTAAAAGGGAAACATCAATTTTAGAGTTGATTCATACCGACATTTGTGAATTGAATGGAATACTTACTCGCGGAGGTAAGAGATATTTCATTACTTTTTGTGACGACTTCAGCCGCTTTTTTACACGTTTTCTTACTACACTCAAAAGATGAAGCTTTTGATGCTTTTAAACTTTATAAAACTGAAGTAGAAAATCAACTTGACAAACGAATAAAAATCCTACGATCAGACAGAGGAGGTGAATATTTCAATAGAGAATTTGATACATTCTGCGAAGAGAATGGTATCTAACATGAACGCGCCTCACCTTTTACTCCTCAACAGAATGGTTTGACGGAACGTAAGAACCGAACCCTCGTTGAAATGGTCAACTGTATGTTGAACCAATCGGGTCTACCAACCAATATGTGGGGAGAAGCTTTACTGACGGCTTGCCACATTCACAATCGGATCACTAGTCGTGTGATCCCAACCAGCCCATATGAGCTATGGAAAGGAAGGAAACCCAACTTGAACTATTTTAGAGTCTGGGGTTATGTTGCCTACTATCAAACTCCTGATCCAAAACGATCCAAACTGGGAGCCCGTGCTATTAAAAGTTTATTCGTAGGATATGCTAGAAATATCAAGGCTTATAGATTATTGGATAAAGAAACAGGAGTAATAGTAGAATCCAGAGATGTGGAATTCTTTACAGACAAGTTTTCAGAAGATGCTGAAAACTCAGAAAGAACATTGGCTCCGAATCTTCCTAGTACATCTCGTGATAGTTCGAAAACCTCTAACAAGGTTGACGAACCACGTAGAAGTACTAGAGTAAGAAAAGAGAAAAGTCTAGGAGATGATTTCCTTTCATACTTAGTAGAAGGGACACAAAAGAAGGTGACGAGAGAGGTCATTTTCTCAATTAACATTGATGATGATCCTAAGAATTACAAAGAGGCAATGTCTTCAAGGGATGCTCCACTATGGAAAGAAGCAATAAATGATGAAATGAACTCTATTATGGGAAATGGAACTTGGGAATTAGCTGATTTACCCAAGGGAACAAAACCCATAGGTTCCAAGTGGGTATTCAAAAGAAAGCTACACCCTGATGGTTCAATCTCAACATCTAAAGCTAGATTGGTAGCCAAAGGATATAAACAGAAAGAAGGTGTCGATTATTTTGACACCTATGCTCTGGTTGCTAGAATTAGTTATATCCGAACTCTTATAGCAATCTCAGCCATAAAAGGATTGTACATTCATCAAATGGATGTGAAAACAACCTTTTTGAATGGTTATTTAAACGAGGGGGTTTATATGGAGCAACCCGAAGGGTTTGTGGTACCCGAACAAGAGAACAAAGTGTGTAGGCTTATCAAATCTCTGTACGGTTTAAAACAAGCTCCCAAACAGTGGCATGAAAGATTTGACACTATTATCACCTCTTTCGGGTTCAGACATAATGGAGCTGATTGGTGCATTTACTCAAAATGTACGAAAGGGTCCACTGTTATAGTCTGTTTGTATGTTGATGATATGTTGATCATCGGGACCAATTTAGAAGGGATTTGTGAAACGAAAAACTACTTATCCTCGGACTTTAAGATGAAAGATCTCGGAAAAGTAGATACAATTCTTGGGATTAAAATCAAAAGGTCGGGATCTCAAATTTTTCTTAGTCAATCCCACTACATAGAGAAGACACTGACTAAGTTTCAACATTTGAACATAAAGGAATTCAATACTCCATTTGACTCAAGTGTGAAACTTGACAAGAACTCTGGTAGAGCGGTGGCTCAATTAGAGTATGATAGTGCAATAGGTTGCATGATGTATGCAATACATTGCACTAGACCGGATATTGCTTTTACTGTGAGTAGACTAAGTCAATATACAAGCAATCCGGGTCCAGGTCACTGGAAGGCAATTGGTAGAGTATTGGGATACTTGAAAAGAACCAGTGATCTAGAGTTGACATACACGACGCATCCAGGAATCATGGAAGGATACTCTGATGCTAGTTTGATAGATTACTCAAGTGATTCTAAATCCACAAGTGGTTGGATTTATACACTTGGTGGTGGAGCGATATCATGGGAAAGCAAGAAACAAACATGTATCACACATTCAACTATGGAAGACGAACTTATTGCCCTAGCTGTTGCGGGCAGAGAAGCCGAATGGATTAGAGATCTGCTGTCAGATATCCATTTATGGCCCCGGCCAACTCCTTCGATTCCCATGTACAGTGACAGTGAGGCCACACTGTCAAAAGTTTACAACGCCGTGTATAATGGGAAGTCGCGACACATTGGTCTCCGACATAATTATGTGAGACAACTGATAGAGAATGGTACCATAAGTATTGTGTATGTCAAGTCGTGTGGAAACTTGGCAGATCCATTAACAAAGCCTCTGACGAGAGACTTAGTAGGATCAACTACCAGAGACATGGGTCTGAAACCACGCATAATCGGTTAGTGATGGAAACCCAACTTGGATTTAGTGCTCCTATCTCCTAAGTTTAATGGGTAATAACAAGTCATTCAACCGATAGAAGGTACTATAAATCAAGATAGACCCGTGTAAGGTATTGGATAGTACGTCGTTGCCGAGAATGGGGATGAGTTTGATCTCTTAACAAAGTTTGAAGGCATCTTAGCAACGAAGATGATATAGAACTTTGCCTATATGATCAAGAGGTGGTGCCGCCTCATATGAAGAGTAGTGGTTCCTCTTCTAGAAAGTCATGAAAAGGATTTACGCATGGCCATATTCGCGCTCAGTGAGAAAGCAAAGAAATAAGATGATGTGTGCAAGTAAGCCGAAGCGGTCTTAAGATTCAAGGTTTAAATCCTAAGGATACCGTTGAATTGATCTCTTTATGCATACGTGCATTAAACTGGGTTTAATCTTAGTGACACCACTGTGACACTGTCTTATACGATTGTCAAAAAAAACTTTCCAACCTAGTGGGGGATTGTTGGAAATAATGTGGAAGGTTGAAAGTTTTCTTCCATCCCACATTGATGGAAATGGGAAAACAAAGGGATCTTATAAGCCTTTTCATTCAAATGAGGTTTGAATGAATTAATGGACTTATGGTGGGGGTTTCAAAGAAGTGCAACGCACACGTGCGGACGGGTGGCCGTGGCCAAGGCCGAGGGCGCAAGTGCGGGCGCAGTTTTCCGCAGAGGGGGGCATGGAGGCGCACTTTGCACTTCGCATGGTCGCATCGGAGCCTTGCCCTGAGCTCCCAAGATTCTTTTTGATGGAAAATATTTTTATTGAGAGACGAGAGTTTACTGATAATAGTAATTATCAGTTTCAGTTTAAATTCGAATTTTGAAATTCGTATTAATCAAAATCGTGGTTAACAGAGTTGGAGACTAAGTCTCCAACTAACCCTAAGTGTCCCCGATTTTTAAGAAAGGCCACGGTTCTGGCCCACGTTTTTTAGGGTTTTCGTCCAGTATAAATACAGGACTAAAGCTGCAGTTTATACACACTGAAATCAGTAGCATCTCTCGTCTCTCTTTCTCTCTCTCTCTCTCTCTCTCTCTCTCTATCTCTCTCCGTTTTCTCTCTTTATTACGGCAGTTTCTGCATCGAGCAAACATAAGCATCTCTCGTTTTTTCCAATCTGGTTTTCTGCAACTACTTTGCTTAAAAGTTCGGTTATCATTGATGTTGATAATCGATACTACTCATCAAATCCTGGGCTTTGCGGTTCGAGACTCACAGCTTCCAGAGTAACCGTATAAAACCTTTAAGGACAGGTTTTTACCGTGCAGTTCACATTTAAGTCGATAATCAAAACAGGTTGGTTTTAATTTTCCGTTGTATATTTTCTTTTCGTTCACTAGAGTGAACAGTCTAATTCTACCCCTTTCTTTAACGAATCTATCGCGGAGGATATAATCGTTTTTATGATTAATTAAATCTAAGTTTTGATTAATAATCGTACAAGTTTAATTGCTTTAATTAAAACAAATTTTAATTATAGTTTTTGGTATCTTTATAAATAAAGTTGCAAACTTTATTTATAAAGTGATTTTATTAAAGTCTCTTAATTGTTTTGTTGCGATTCCATTTATAATTTGAACTTTAATATTAAAGATTAGTTTATTTTCATTATTTGAATTTTTCTAACTGATAAAATCAACACATATTTTTTCATTTTCTTCACTTTTTCTTTATTATGAGGGTTGATTAGTCAACGATACCTGAAACAATTCCATCAAAATATATAAAGATTGATTAATCAACAATATATGAAATAAATTTCATCAAAGTGAGAAATACATGAAACAATTTCATTGTTACATAAAAACAAAAATATATGAAACAATTTCATCAAAAAATGATTTATATGAAACAATTTCATCATATGAAACACTTTCATTCAATTAAACATTGAAAATAAGAGTTTGTACGGTTTGTTAGATTTTGCTGGTTTGTAAAATAGTCTTTGCATATATATATATATATATATATATATATATATATATATATAGAGAGAGAGAGAGAGAGAGAGAGAGAGAGGAAGGTTCATGTGAGGAGCGCGTCAAAACGTGAGAACGTGAGGAGCACTCCCATGCTTCTGATCACATATGATTTACAACGCTAAAAAATCGGACATAATCGAATTTTCGCGCAAAAGTAGCGCGACTTGGTTCGCGACGCGTGCAAGTCGCGGATCATTAATGATCCACAACTGCCAATCACATGTGATCCATAACTGTCGATTCTCATCCAGATCAGTTGTGAATCACATGTGATCCACAACTGCCAATCACATGTGATTCATAACTATCAATTGCTCCTCACGTTCTCTTAAATTGGTACGCTCCTCGTTTGAACCCGCCTCTATATATATATATATAGAGAGAGAGAGAGAGAGAGGCACCAAACCTTTGGTGGTAGGGAAGTCAATTTGGTACGATTGTTTCACACGGACGAAAAATAAAAATTCTAGTTTCATTTGAAATTATAATAAATTCTTTATTTGTCATTCGTTTTTTCAAAACCAACTGATCAAATAAATAATTTTGTAGATTCATTCATATACAATAAATAAATGAGATGTAACATTAGGCACTATTAATACACATTTTCTTTTGTAGAAATTTAAACATTATGGAGGGACTTCATCTCATTATGGAGTAGGCTAGATCGAAACACTTGGTGAAAGGCATCGAAATCGGTCCGGAAAGATTCAATATTTCGCACCTGTTGTATGCAGATGATGCTCTCTTCATCAATAAATGGTTGATAGAAGATGGAAAAAAAACCTTATCCCGGTTCTTCAATGTTTCTTCCTCGCTTCGGGGCTCAGCCTGAATCTGTCAAAAATTTCTTTGTATGGTATCAGAGTTGAATCGGAAAGAGTTAACAGAGCTGCGTCTGTTCTAAAATGTAGGGCTGGAGTTCTACCGTGCAAATACCTGGGTGTGCCTCTTGGAGTGTAGATGTCAATAATCAAAGCTTGGAACCCGATCACTGACAACTTTTAGAAAAGACTTTCGAAATGGAAGTCAAAAGCGTTGTCCTTCGGCGGTAGAAGGGTTCTCTCTCAAGCTGTCTTAGGCAATCTCCCACTTGTTATCTGTTTATTTTTAAAGCTCCGAATGCAGTGATAGCTAAGCTAGAAAAACTGCGAAAAGACTTTTTTTGGGGATCTGAGGACGGAAAGGCAAAATCACTTGGGGTGAAGTGGGGATCAACCATTAGAAGTAAAGAAAACGGCGGCATGGGAATCGTCAGTTGTAACGCCCCGAGAATGGAAAAAACGGAATTTAGACTTGCAGACGTCCGCATAGGCGCAAGGTCGGACGTCCGCGGAGCGCGGAAGTCCGCGGAAGCAGCAGAAGATTTGAGGGTTCGGGGTCAGCTAAGGCCGGACGTCCGCGAGATGGTCAATCCGGACGTCCGCGATGCATCTGATGAGATATTTTGTGTTTTTAAGACTTTACCCTCTCTCTCTCTTCCCTCATTTCATCTTCAACCTCAAAATCAGTTTCCTCTCTCCATCTAAACCGATTTTCTCCCAACAAACCCTAAGTCCTTTATCTTCTTTCCCAAATCAAACCCTCACCATTGTTATGAACCTTAACCTTTCTAGAAATCTTTCACTTCGTCTTCTTCACCAAGTTTCTAGGGTTCATCCAACCATTTTCACTCCACTTTGAAGATTGGGAGTTTGTGGTTCATCTTGGTGATTCTAGAGGTATTTTGGTTGGTGGATTCAAGCTATGGTTAAGGTAATCTTCTCTTCTCTTCATTTATGGAAGTTAGGGTTTTGATATAAGTGAGTATTTTGATGTAAATGGTTGGAGAATGACTCTACATGGTTAGATCTAATTATTGATGGTTGAAAACTTATGGATCTAGGTTTTTGGAGGTTTTGGCTTGAAGATGCAAGTTTCTTCAAAGGAGCTTACGTTTGGGGAAAATCTAGATTTAGCCTAAATCTAGCAAGGTGAGTTCAAGTTGATTTGTGAAGTATTATATTTAAATGGATTGTTCTTCCATGGTTTATGGGTTGAGTATTTTGTCGTCAACCGTATTTGAAGGTCTTGCATAATATTGATTTATTCACGTGTTGAGTGAGTTTGGATTGGAATTCATTTTGGAAAACGCTTTATACCTTTTGGGAACTTTTCTCATAAATTTTGGGTGCGTTGGAAAATGAGTCGTTTATATCCTTTTGTAAACTCTTTTGGAAATCATAATCTATGTCGCAAACTTTCATTAAAAGAATTATTTAAATCATGCTATAAACTCTTGAACTCACTAGGCGTTAGCCTAACCCTTTTTATTTGTCGGCATGTACAACAGGTTCAGGTTGGGAATAGTTCTAGTAACACTGGGAACAGTCGTGTGCTAGTAAAGTGCTCGAGATGTGAATAGCCTAAGTGAAGTCTTCCACATTCATCTTTGGGATTAGCAACTTGTACTTGGGTTATGTAACACCCGATGTGGTTTTAGTCTTTGTAATGAGACTTGGGTTATATATTGTTTGAGGTTAATCATAGATTTCAATTTGAGGTTTTTCACATACTGAATTGTAGGGAGAAATCCTATTATTTCGGATGTATTATCGAAATTTTTATTTAGTTGCTCTTTCCCAATTCGAGGGTGTTACATCAGTATTCCTGCAGCCAATGTAGCTCTGCTCATCAAATGGGCGTGGAAGTTCAGAAAGAACACAACCGCGACCTGGGTACAAATGATTAAAGCTATCCACGGAATGAACGGGGGACTCGATATCGGTCAGAATGGTGTTAGGTAGATGGCCAAGGACCATGGAATAATGTAGGAGCTGCCATAAATAACCTTATTAAGCGTGGTATTTCCGTTGATGTTTTATGTATTAAACAGGTTGGAAACGGTTGTAATACAAACTTCTAGACGGATAATTGGACAGGAGTTGGGGTCTTTAAAGAAAGGTTTCCAAGAGCTTTTGAATTGGAAAGTAACCCAAACGCCTAGGTTGCTGATAGAATTGGCACAAATGGTGTATGTCGAGTTTTACTCTCTATCAGATGATGCCAATTTTATGGTTTTATGTGTTTTGAAATCGTATACCGGGTATATATAAAAATTCAAGGTTAATATGGTCAATTGGTAAAAAAAATTGAAAAAGATTCGCTCGATAATGGGGTCTTCAAACCCATAGAATTTGAACTTGTGTTGAAGATATTGATGAGACGATTATAATGCTATAGTTTGTAAAAAAGAAACATATTCTTTAATGTATTTAATTGATATAGAACTATCTATATATACGATAATATAAAGCACTTGAGAAAACACTTTAAAACAAGTTTTTATGTATGAAGTATTGTTTATTAATGCATATTACTTAAATTTTAAGATTACAAATAATGATGCATGAGTACAACTGTTTAAAGTTACATATTTAAATTCATAACTAACAGATAAACATAATTAAATACAAGATAAACATCTCATTTTAAATATAAAAAATATAAAATATAATCAAGATAATTATTGAACTCTAACACAATACTTAATTATTATTATTTTTTATAAAAAACATTATATTATTACATATAAAATAAATCACATCATTATTAAACCTAAATTAAATTAAAATAAAATATTAACTAAACAAGTTTATAAAAAACATTATCATTTACTCAAAACTACAAAAAACCGTTAGTATAAAATTGACAAAGACAAAAAATAAAATGAACATTAAAATCCTGATATATTGCATTGCACGAGTACACTTCTAATGTATGTTAATATGATAAGGTTGTAAAATGAAAATGAAAAATAAAGCAATATAAATTTATATTAAATAACTAATTATAAATGTATAAAGTGTAATTTAAAAATAAAAAGTAATTTTATTTTTAATTACCATGTTGAACGTGAGAGGTTTTGAAGCTTTTAAACTTATACATTATGTATCGAGATTTTTGTATCTCTTAAAAATTCAAGAACAACCGTAATATATTTTTTAAATAAGTATAGTTAGATAAGGGTTTTAAATGTACAAGATAAAAAAAAATCTCGATCCATCATTTTTGAAAAATCTCGATACATATTTATGATATTTTACAATGTTATTAAACTAAAAAATATTCAATCATGAACTAATTTTGAAATTATTGACGAAAAGATTATAATGGTATATTTGTAAAAAACGCATTTTATAATGTATTGTAATTAATATATGTTTATGTATTTTTAATATGATTAGAAGTGTACTCGCACAATGCATCGCGATACATCTCAATTTTAGTGTTTCGTTTTATTTTTTTGTCTTTGTCGATTTTATAATATGGTTTTGTGTGGTTTTGATAAATTCGTTTAATTTAATTTTTATTAAGTTTAGATTTATTAATGATGTAATTTATCTTAGGTTTAATAATGTAATGTTTTTTTATAAAATAATAATTAAGTATTCTATTAGAATTCAATAATTATCTTGATTATATTTTAATTTCTTTATATTTGAAATATGATGTTTATTTTGTATTTGATTATGTTTATTAGTTAGTTATAATTTCAAACATGCATCTTTAAAAAATTGTATTCATGCATTACCTACTTGTAATCTTGAATATTAAGTAATATGTATAAATAAACAGTACTTGATACATAAAAATTTATTTTTAAAAGTTTTTCTCAAACGCTTTATATATAATATAGTATAGATAAAAGTGTAAAATGAAAAATTAAAACGTAAGAGATATAAAACAAATTAATTTATGTTTAATCATGATATTTAATAATATGATTAAATCCAAACATATTCAATATTGGCTCATTTTAAAGGTATTGACGAGACGATTACAATGATATAATTTTTAATGCGTTTTAGTTCGTATACGATTATTTATGTTAACATAATTGTAACATCCTGAATTTTCAGTAATAATATTTTAATAAGAATTGAGATGTATTTGTATTTTGTGTAAACTTTGAATTATAAGGAAGTTTTATGATTCATTAGGGTCAAAATACAAGAGATGAAAGTTGGATGTTACTTTTGGAATTATTGAAACTCGAGGGTGCTTTTGGTCACTTTTGGAAAGTGTGTTTGGATATAGTGGCTGAAATGAGATATCATCTCATTCAGATCTTTTGTTGAAGTCGGCAGAAAGAGAGAAGGGATAGAGAGAAAAAGGTAGAAAGGAAGAAAAGCTATATTTTGGTCTTCAATTGGTAAGGAAATTGGTGATAATTTCTGGTAAGATTGTTGTTGTTAATAGATTATGAACGAATCTGTGTATGGGATTATTTTACAGAATCATTATCAACAGATTGGAGGAAATCAGATTTGTGCAGGAAGTGAGTTTTGCAAACATAAGGTGAGTTCATTTGTACTTTGCTTAAATCAGTGTTCTTATGTTAAATTGAACCGTGAAATAGTTATATAAAGTAATTATGAACTGTATGGTTGTACTGGGAATGAGCTGAATCGAACAGCCAAGAAATTAGATTGAATTTTAGGCTGCAGACCCGACTTTTCCGGATGAATCGTCAATTCCGGAAAAGTCCAATAATGAATGTTTCCGAACGCATGAAGTATCCGGGTAGGTTGTATTTTAATATAAGAATCCGGATGATCATAGAGTCCGGATGTTGTCCGGATTTGGAATATTATCCGGAAAAGTAGGAATTTACCGGAAAGGATGTGTTGTCCGGGTGTTGGGATTGTCCGGGGAAATTAGGGTATCCGGAAAATAGAAACGTCAGGATAAGATGTGTTATCCGGAAACTTTGGGTTGTCCGGACACTTTGTGCAGACTGGGCAATTTTCAGTTCTGTTTATTGTGAATCGTTGTGATTTAGTGATTGAGACATAATTAGTTTAGCATGAACATACGTACATTCGAAGGGTAGTATGTTAGGCTTGATAACTGTGCCGGTTTGATACTAGGCAGGTATTTGGTATAGGTAAAGGAGATTGGCTCATACAGAATGATATGAGGAATCTATATGGTATAAAGGTGATTTGCTCATACTGAATGATATGAGAAATCTGTATTAAGCATTGACTTGCACGAGTAGATAGTGTAATGGATCCATAGGCACTAAAGTTTGGTAATCACTTGGAATAGGCGTGTGGTATTTCTCGTTTAATCGTTATTCCAGTGTGTGTGGGAAATCATGGAATAGGCGTGTGGTATTTCTCGTTTAATCGTTATTCTTGGTTTCTAAGGAAGAGAGTGAGGTTGACATAAGTACTTGTAATCTCTGCTTCCTTACTGATAAATGGGCGTGTGTAATCGCGATTTATTAGTGGAGAGCATTGATCTAGAATATTTGAAGATTCGTAGTGTGGCTCTGGAGTATGATATGCTGATGGATTTGTTGTCAGTCATAGTCATGGGATTGGACAAAATTGTATAATGAAATAGAATTATACGTACGGTAAGAAAAGGAGTAATCAGGTTTGTTGTAACTTGTTTACATTGATTTTGCATTTGAAATGAATGTTCTCACTAGGCGTTGGCCTAATCGTTTTATATGATGTGTTCTTACCAGGTACAGGCTCAGGCAAATAAAGGGTTGTGGGACGAGCGTTTTTGGAATAGCAGAAGTGGCAATTAACAAAGAAGAGATTTTTGGAGGATAGCTTAGATAACTCAATTAATCTGATATTAGTGACATGATTAGATTGATAGGTTATTCGAAGTATCATGTATTGTATTTACACTCTTGATGGTTAATTCCTTTGCTATCTATATAAGTTGAAGTTTTGTTATCATAACCTGGTGTAACTCGAGGTTTAAATTAACCCTGTTTTTAGGGTGTTACAATATGGTATCAGAGCATTAGTTTAAGCGAACTAAGTATGCTGAGGAGGTACTTAGACTTAAGTTGTGATGTGTTGGTTCCCGTTTTGCTTTAAACAAGATTATCAGATCTATTAGTTCAAGTTAATGTTTGATGCGGAAGCGTATTTGAAGAACTAACAGATAAGTTTGATAGATTTAGACCAAAATATAAATAAACAATGAACAAGAAATAATATTTCAAAGTTCACTGAATATATATTAAGAACAGATTTAAGAACAATGAGTAAGAAAAGCTTCAAAATAGATATGACTCTTAAGGTGAATAAGCTTTTTGTGTTCTTATGATGGTCGATTTATATTTTATTGATAAGGAAGAACTCAACATGAGTCTTCCTTATATACTACTCTAAAGGGGACCATAAAGCATATGCTACTATTCAGACGGTACTGATGAATAGTTGAACGGATGTCGTGAACAGTTGCAAGAACGGCATGAACAGTAAGACGTGTTGTATTGCATTTAATGCAGCAGACGTCTATTATGTACTAAGCCCTATTGAGTCCAATCAGAGTTTGACACGTCGACGTTGGACAGGGCATGCTACCATGCAAGTTGATGAACGGGTCCTGTAACAGTAGAAAGATATTATAAATATCTTCAAGTCTTTCAGTGAGGACCACAGAGGCTCTGTAATGAGTTACAGAGGTTCTGCGGTCTGGTCCTCTGTGGAGCAGTCTTTCCTATATTCTGAGATATTGGTCTTCTTTGCGCGTATGACAGAGCTTCTGTAGCGTGCCTCTTTAGCTTCTGTAGATTCTTGATCTTGAGCCCTCGGTAAGTCCGGCAGAGCCTCTGTAAGAGGCTTTCTTCACTTAGCCTATTTTTCACTACTTCTAAATACTTCTATGATTAGGAAGATTGAAGCTAACAATCTCCCCCTAAGTAGTGAAAAATAAAAAATTTAACTTCGAGTTTAGTTAGGCTAAGTTAGATAAGACAGAGGTTAAACAATACCTCGAAGGTTCTTTCATTTAGAAATATGCCAGAGGCATTTTACATTTGAGTACAATGAAAGATAAACTTTGACTTGGTTTGCAGGGATTGGAGGTCTGAGAATCAGATTTTGGCATTTTTGAAGTCGTCGTAGCTTCTGTTGTCTCTTCCGACTCTTCTGATCTCTTTGTAGAAACTGATGCAGAGTTCTCTTAGGCGGATTGTGGCATCAATCTCTCTGATGAAAGTATCTGCATCATCTCTATCCATTTTCTCTGTACCTCTGTATTTTACAAGGCTTGTTCTGAACTTGTTCAGAGTACTAGTTGCGTACTTCTGACAGTCCATGCACACAAACAGTTTAACTTCGCCTTGTGGGTTTTGAAATACTAACCTAAACCGTGGTTCTATGATGATTGAGTTAGGTACGGCGTCCGGTGGGCAGCGATCCTCTGGTGGTCGTAAATCCAGATGTTTGAGACCAAGATCCTTTCACAGCTGGAAATCTATCATGCTGTAGAGCAGAAGCTTTTCCCTCATCGCTTTTCTCAACACTTGATAGGCTCTGGTGTTTGCCTCTGTGTTGTAGTTGTCCTTTGTCCATTGCAGAAGATCAGGTAGATCATAAGGATTGATATTTCTTAGGTCAGCATCAGCGAAGGTGGTTTCTGAATTGTCTTCTCTTCTGACTTTGTAAAGATTGTACCTGACCCTTGGATAGGTTCTTGTAAAGGAGAATTTGCAGAAGATTACCTTTTTGATCTTGTGGATTGAGAAGACATCTGCTTTGGTTCTTGGCTTTGTCCTTGTGAAGATGTTCTCAAATTCTTCTATGATCCTTGGATCTGTCACATGATCTGTAGGATGATTGGTCTGAAAGGATTGTTTATAGAGGTATTTGTATACCACTTCTTCCATCTCTTCATGTGTTGGACCAGGTTGTGGTACTTGTCTTCTGAGACTCTCCATCTTTTGAACAACCTCTGCAGCTCTACCAGTTAGAAGAATGTCTGACAGAGGCTTCAATCCATATGCCCAGTCAACTTCTTCAGGCTTTGGAGTTTGAAAGGTATCAAACGCGCTTTTCATTAATTTTTCTGTAGGCTTGGGCAATGATTTCTTTTTCTTGGGCTCTTCTGTCAGTATTGCTTTGCCCTTATCTTTGGCTTTTGGAGGTGCAGAACCTGTTTCTTCCATAGGTTTGGAGGTTGGTGCTTCTGTAGGCTTGATGGGGGTTGCCTCTGTAGGTTTTGATACTTGTTTTTTAGAGGACTTTTGTGGCGTTGGTTCTGTTGGCTTTCTTTGCTCTGTAACCTCTGTAGGAGGTTCTTTGGTGACTTCTTCTGTAAGCTCGGTTTCTGTGGATTGAGGTATGTCGAATCTTCTTGCCATTTTGAATGCTAATGTGAACCTGTGCCTTTCTTCTTCTCTCTGTGACATTCGATCAGTCATTGTATTTTGCATCTTTTTCAGAATATCAGTAGCAGAGGTCGTTGCTCTTTTTGGTTTGGTGGCAATTGACTTTCTTCTTGGTATGGTTGGGGGTTTTTCTGTTGAAGGACTTTCTTCCAAAATGATTACCACAGGGGTGGTTGTTGCCTCTGTGGGTTGCTGATCAGCTTCTGGAATATTTGTTTCTTCAGGACTTGATTCCACAGAGATGGGTGTTGTCTCTGTGGTCTGTTGAGTTTGTTGTTGATCTTGGGTTTGTTCTGGAGGGGCTTGACTGATTGGTTCTGCTGCGATTGGTGGAGTTTGTATTCCTCTGCTCGTAGCTTTCTCCCTTGTATTCTCCCCCTCAGGATTATCTGATGGACCAGGATGGTCCTCATCAGAATCATCCTGACTCTTATCAGAACTACCCTCTGCTCTGCAAGAAGCTTTGGTTTTCTTCGGTAATTCTGCTCCTGCTGCTATCAACTTTGCACAGACGTCATCACAGAGGCCAAGTAGAGTCGCAAGCTCTGCCTCTGTTTTAAAACGCATTTTGCCAACACTTTTTCTGAAATCCTTGACAAAGTTGGCATTTGCTGTTGTGAAGGAGACAATGAATTCTGTGACCTGGTTTATGACGTTCTGTCCTAGCTCTGTTAGCTGTGCTCTGGTCATGTAGTCTTTTGGCTGCATCATTGTCGTGTTGCGCATTGCCTCTGCTTGTACTTGTTTTAGGGCATTCTGTAGATCTGCAGGAGTAATGCCCTCTGTTCTGTTGGATTGCGTATTCATTTGTTCAAGGAAGTTTTTGACAGAGTCCTTAAACGCAGAAGTTGCATTTGTTCCGATTTCTTGAGCGGCAGAGGTGGCTGTAGCTTTGGCAGTAGTTTCGGCAGAAGACTTCATCGCTGAGATGGCAGATTTCACCTCTGTGGACAGATTGTCCATTTTGGTGTTTAGTTTCAGGATAGCCGTCGATGTTGTCTCTGCAAAAGATTTGAAAGAGCTTTGCAACTCTTTCATTGTTTGGTTCACAGAGGTGACAAGGGTTTGGAACTCATCCCTTGATACTTGTGTTCCTTGTGTAACCTCTGGAGGAACACATTCGTCTCCAGAGTGAGTCCCTGTTCCTGGGACACCTTCGTTCACCCTTGTTTGTACGTTGGGGGTTGAAGGATTTCCATCTGATCCTTGAGCAGAAGCATCTATTGCTTCAGACTCTACAGAAGTTCTGTGAATGACATTGTCTAGATCCACTTCATAGGTGGGTACTAGATTATCCTTCTGTTGACTCGGAGACTTGTCTAGAGTCTCTTCGTCGTTGTGCTCACTACTTCTCTCTGAAAGAAGTGTTGGCCCTAGTTGTGTGTGTGTGGCAGAGGAAACGAATTCCTCTGTAGGGTGTTCTGTTGTGATCTGGGGCGATGGATCACGAACTGTAGGTGAGTCTCTCTGAGGAGACTCCCTAGGAATGGATTCCCCGGTTTCTGTGGGCGCAGAAGTCGAAAGAGTGACTTCTGGCTGGTTGGGTTGGGTTTGGATCGAGCTGTGCTGCTCTGTTTCAATAACTCCTTCTATAGCTAGACCTACGGAGTTAGATGTGTGGGTTGCACTGGGAGGGGCTGAGGGATTTGTGCCTTCTTCAACTTCGACATCTTTTTCTTTTCCCTTTTCTTTTTCTCCCATTTTCTCTATGATTTCCTTAACCTTTTCTCTATTCCACCCTGGTGTGTTCTTTTGATTTCGTTCTTTAATAGCTTCCTCTGACATGTCTATTTCCTCTATTTCTTCTTCTGCATCTTGGCTTGGACTCTTTCTGTGGACGTCCAATCCTTGTCGAATGAAGGGGTTATGTAGGATAATAGGTGTCTCACCTGGTTGATTTCTGGGTGTTGTGTCATCTTCTTGCAGATGTGTGTCAATGCCAGAAATTGAGAAATATTGTTCTTCTGGGGAGTGGTGGTCGAGAGGTTGTGCCGTCCACCCTGCTGTATTTAAGGTGTTGGCAATGTCAGGGTTCTGTAGGAAGTCGTTCAGGTCTCCGTGATGAGCAAATCTATCTGGAGATTGATAGGGTGATTGATATTCTTCTGTTGCCATTTCTTCTTCTGTATCTTCTTCTGCAAGTCTTTCTTCTGCGATTTCTTCTTCCTCTGCAATGGTGACCAATTTTTGAAGTGATTTACCATGCTTCTTTTTGGTTCTCCTCCTCTTGGGTTTTGGTGCCGCTTCCTCTGTGATTTTCGATTTTCTTTTCTTCCTATGTTTTGGGGAAGAGGGAGGAACAGAGGAGCCAATTTCTGTGGCATGAGGAGGTGATGGTTGATCTTTTGCAGCGCTTGTAGAGGTGCCTTCTGTAGTTTTTCTTTTCTTTGCTGTTGGAGTAGATGCAGAGGTTTTTGAAGAGGACTTCTTTCCCATGAGTTCTGCACGTTTGGCTATGAAGCTTAGTTGAATATCCATGTGTTTTTCCAATTTCTGATCTTTTTCTTCTTGAGTGGAAAGAGGTTCTGCAACTATTGTTCCTAGGGGGACACCTAAACGCGGGGGTGTCATAGGACTCGGTTTAGGAGTTCTATGTTCGCGTATATACTCTTTCTTAAGGGTTTTATTCGAGGCATACTTCAGAAGCTTCTTTGACAGAGGTCTGCAGTATGAGTAACCATCTATATGATCAGTGGGGACATTTTTGCTCATTGGGAACTGTTTGGGAATTGGCCCTTCCATTGGCCATTTCTGTATCAGCAACAGAGGTTCGAACAATACTCCCAATATTCTTTGGAATTGCAGAGGTGGTAGAAAGTTGGGATCGTTCTCTTTGACCCGTTTGGTGTTGTTCTTTCTGTCGATGGTGTTGATGATCTCTTGCATCATTATCGTCGCGTAATCGAGTGGAAGATCATAGTACACCCCATACATGATGGTTAAGATCTGATGCGAGGTCTGGTCAATGCTGCCTATTTTCCCTGGCAGGCATCTGTTAAGAATAGAGAACAAGGTGTTCCACAGAGGTGGTAATCTGCCTCTGCGGAAGTCATTTCTCTTCCGTAGTTGTGTGTTGTACCCAAGCATTTCTACGAAGCGACAGAGCTCGTCGTCTGTTGGTTGCTCTGCATATTTCTTCAAACCAAGAAGACCCCTCGTGGGTAGGTTGAACTCAAGTGAGAACATTGTTCTGTTGAACTTGATTTCAAGATGTTCAGATTTGTCAGGTCTTGAAATGTACCCTTTGATAATAGAGTCGTCTTTATCAAATCGGCAGCTCTGCCAAAACTGGTTCAGATATCTGA
This sequence comes from Saussurea involucrata, assembly GCA_033807775.1. Lineage (NCBI taxonomy): Eukaryota > Viridiplantae > Streptophyta > Magnoliopsida > Asterales > Asteraceae > Saussurea > Saussurea involucrata. Next base: position 223,126,113 of record CM066320.1, on the reverse strand, counting down.
CTGGTATTTTCTTTGGGGTTTTTGAGAGTAGAGGGAAGAGGATGTGATTTTCCATTATGTTCAGAAGAATGGCGTGGGCTTCGCCGAAAGCAGTGGGTGAGGGGACCAAATAGCAGTTGTTGGATTTGATTGGTAGTACCTTTTCGAAGTGATCCTTAGCTATGAAGTTTTGCAGATGTGTTGTCGGAGCAAAGTCTGCTGAGTCGCCGGAATCCTCTAGTTCAATGTTCTGGGCAGGGTTGGGGTTTTCTGAAAGTTCAGAATGAGCCGGTGAATGTTCTGGTGAGGTCGCCGGAGAGTGTGCATGGGAGATAGCTTGAGAAGATGAAGCCATTTGATACTGAGAATAAGAAACTTGCAGGTTTTTGCAGGGTTTCGCTGGAGAAGAATGAGAGTTTGTAAAAGGTTTATGAGAGGGTAAGCTTGGTTTTTATAGGAGGGTAAAATGGTAGAATTCGAAAGAGTAAAATATATGGCAATGGATTAAAATTTGGAATCCGTACTCGAGTTAGAACGGCGGGTTCAACTTTCCAAAGAAAATGTTTCATGTAAGCCCAATGAAAATGGGACACGTAGGCCATGTCAGAAGATGACAGGACGTCGTGCGCGGCCCATTAATGCTAGGCGCGTGGGGTTATTCTTAGCCATATGTAATTCATTCTCAGTAAAAGTAACCGTTATTACTCCAGAACTTCTGTACCTTACAGAAGCTCTGTGATCTTGAAAATCTTTGTTGTTTATCCCTTTCATATATCTCATTGTTATCATGACTTCTGTGGGGTTCTTCTTTAACCAAAACATTTGTAAAGGCATTGGAGGGGATAAAATCGGATTTTTGTCATGAAATTTGCTTCGCAGAGGTTTTGTGGCTCTGTTGGAACTTGCAGAAGTTCTGTGAGGGCCAGCAGAAGCTCTATGAGGGAAAAAATCTCATAACAAAAATTTTATTAAAATTTTTGATCATCCAATTTTTGATTTAGTTTAAGAGATGTTTTTCGGACATATTTGAAAGTTTGTGTCCGAGAAAACTGTTAAAAAAACGGTTTGTTCGAGAAGGTCATGGTTTGTGTTTTCGGTTTCCGAGATAACATTCCAAAAGATCGACAGAGGGTTAATTTGTGATCACAGAGCATATTTCTTGCAGAACCTCTGTTGAGCTCAGCAGAAGCTCTATGACCTTAAATTTCTCTTAATTCGAATTTTATGAAACTTTTTGAGCTTTTGATTTTTGAAATGTTTATTTAAAGTATATTTAGGACATATTTGACAATTCTTGTCCTAGAAAATTGTTTTCCAAAAACCTTTTGTGCGAGAGACATACCTTTTGGTTCTTCTTTTCTCGGCAGTGATATCTGACTTCTGTCGATATGGAGTCATCGACATTTTTCTTTGGCTTTCCCTTGAAAGTTTTATCTCTTTAGATCATTTCAGGGTTCCCTTCTGCTCCCCCTTGATCTAATCACCTCTGTAGATCAAGTAATTTCCTTTTGCTCCCCCTTGACCTATGCTTGGATCAAAGAATGATAAGTTTTGCATAGAACATAGGTCATGTTTTCCAGAGGTTCTGTAGGGGTCGTCAGAGGTTCTGAGTTGACTTACAGAAGCTCTGTGATTTTAAGAACTATTTTAGATTGAGAACTTACAAACAGAAATAAATTAACTTAAAGCAAAAATAAAGGAAATTTGTACATATTTACAGAAGATAAAGCTATACTTACAGAGGATTGTCACACCATGTTTATCATTCCTAACTTACCCACCAAGAAATTGAATCTTTTCTCGTCTAGTGCTTTGGTGAATAAGTCAGCGAGTTGATATTCTGTTGGCACGAAATGCATTTCAATTGTACCGTATTCAACATGATGTTTCAAGAAATGGTACCTTATATCGATATGCTTGGTTTTCGAGTGTTGCACAGGATTGGCATAGATAGCAATGGCACTTTTGGAATCACAGAAGATGGGTATTTTGAATAGGATGTGGTCGTAGTCTTTTAGTTGAGTTTTCATCCATAGAACCTGAGAACAACAGCTAGCAGCAACAACGTATTCAGCTTCTGCAGTGGATGTTGAGACACAATTCTGCTTCTTGGAGGTCCAACTGACTAGTTTACCACCTTGGAATTGGCAACTCCCAGAGGTACTCTTTCTGTCGAGCATGCATCCTCCATAGTCTGAATCTGTATAAGCTTTAAGACTAAAACCAGAGTTCTGTGGATACCAGAGACCGAGATTTTTGGTCCCCTTTAGGTATCTAAAGATTCTCTTCACCGCATCATAATGTGATTTCTTAGGATTAGCTTGATAACGTGCACAAAGACATGTGGCATGCATGATGTCAGGTCTGCTTGCTGTTAAGTATAACCGAGATCCAATCACGCCTCTGTAGAGAGTGCATTCTACAGGGATACCATTTGGATCTAAGAATAACTTATTTCCAGTGGCCATTGGAGTTTTCATTGCAGAGGTATCAGAGAGTTTATATTTTGACAGAATGTCAGAGACATATTTGGCTTGATTTATAAAAATTCCCTCTGAAGTTTGTTTGACTTGAAGTCCGAGGAAGAATATTAATTCTCCCATCATACTCATTTCAAACTCACTCTGCATGAGTTTTTCAAAAATTTTACACTCTTCTGAATTAGTAGACCCGAAAATTATGTCATCCACATAGATTTGTACAAGCATTATCTCACCCTTTTTTATGTTTATAGAATAAGGTAGTATCTGTTGTACCTCTGTTGTAGCCATTGACTAGAAGGAAGGTAGAAAGTCGTTCGTACCATGCTCTTGGAGCCTGTTTCAGTCCGTATAGAGCCTTTTCAAGGTAGTATACATGCCTTGGAAACTTTGAGCTTTCAAACCCTGGTGGCTGATTTACGTAAACCTCTTCTTGGATTTCACCGTTTAGAAAAGCTGATTTTACGTCCATCTGATAGACTTTAAAACCTATGTGGGCTGCGAAGGCTAAGAATATTCTTATTGCTTCGAGTCGTGCGACAGGGGAAAAAGTCTCATCGTAGTCTATGCCTTCTTCTTGTCTATATCCCTTTGCTACTAATCTTGCTTTGTTTCTGATGACCACTCCATCTTTATCCTTCTTGTTTCTGTAGACCCATTTAGTCCCAATGGCCTGTTTCCCTCGTGGCAGAGGTACTAAAGTCCATACTTTGTTACGCTCAAACTGCAGAAGTTCTTCTTGCATGGCGTCTACCCAATTTGGGTCATCTAGGGCTTCAGAAATCTTCTTTGGTTCTATCACACTGATAAAGTTAGTAAAAAAACAAAAATTAGCAGTGGCAGACCTGGTTTTTACTGAGTCAGAAGGTTCTCCGATTATTTGGCTTGGAGGATGGATTTTTTTCCACTGAGTTGTGCGTGGAAGATGATCATCAATGTCCTCGAACCTTTCGTCAGCGGCTTCTTGTGTTTCTTCTTGTGTAGCCTCTGTCGTTCTTCGTGCCTTGGTAGTTGATTCTACCGTTTGTGGAGATATTGGTATGAGTGGTGGTGGGGTTTGTTCCTCTGAGGACGTATAGTCTTGGTCCTTGATTTCCTCTGTAATTGGTTCTTCTGTGGATTGTGGAGTTTGTTTTTCAGCAACTTCTGTGGTCGGTTTTCTTGATGTTTCATCTTCTGCATGTTCTTCTTCGGCAATTGCATCTGTAGTATTTATAGAAGAAGATGAAGCATTATTTGGACCTGTTAGAGTCATACCTGTAGGATTTTGTCCGACAGAGGATGGTTCTTCAGAAATTCTGATGGTTCCAACAGAAGGATCAATGTCATTGTTGAACATCTCTAAAAATAGAAGATCCAAATCTTCTTTTGTTTTTGAGATGTCAGAGGATTTCCCTTTAATTCTGAGTTCTGAACTGATTTGTTCAGAAGTCATCTGGAATGAATCATCAAAAGAAACATTAATGCTTTCTACAATCTTGCGAGACTTTGTAAGGAAGGTTCTGTAGGCTTTGGAAGTGGCAGAGTATCCAATGAATTTGCCTTCATCAGCTTTTACTTCAAATTTTCCTCTCGAATCTCTGTCGTTTAAAACAAAGCATTTGCATCCGAATACATGGAAAAACTTGATGTTTGGCCTCCTTTTGTGAAGTAATTCATAAGGCGTCTTGAGTTGTCTTTTCACAATGGTTGAACGATTCTGTATATAACACGCAGTAGAAATTGCTTCTGCCCAAAAGTTCATTGATAATCCGCATGCAGATAGCATAGTTCTTGCGGCCTCCACAAGTGTTCGATTCTTTCTTTCGACTACACCGTTCTGTTGTGGAGTTCGAGCGGCAGAGAAGTTCTGTGATATTCCTTCTGTAGAAAGATAGGCTTCAATGACACAGTTTTTAAATTCTGTGCCATTGTCACTTCTTAACTTCTGTATTCTGCAGTCATAAAGAACTTGAATTCTTTTCATTAGACTTATCAGTATAATTGGAACATCTGATTTCTTTCTAATAAATTCAACCCATGTGAAACGTGAATACTCATCAATTAGGACAAGTATGTATTTCTTGCCACCTAGGCTCTGTATAGCAATGGGACCGCAGAGGTCGACATGAAGCATGTACAGAGGCCTAGTGCAAGACACGTCTGTTTTGCCTTTGTGGGAAGCCCTTCTGTGTTTTCCCATTTCACAGGCCGAACACAAGTGATCCTTATTGAATTTAACATTTGGCAAACCTTTAACTAGATCGAGTTTTACTAGTTTATCCAGGGTGTGAAAGTTTAAGTGACAGAACCTGTTGTGCCATAACCACGCTTCTTCACTTTTGCAGGCTACTAGGCAAACTTTGTCCTTGGATTTTGAAGTAAAATTCATTAGATATAGATCACCTCTTCTTTCAGCTCACAGAAGTTCCATTCCTGTGTTTTCACTTTGTAGAGAGCAGAAAGTTCTTTTGAATAACACATCGAATCCTGTATCACAGAGTTGACTTACACTTAGTAGGTTGTGTTTGAGGCCATTCACATATGCAACTTTGTATACAGAGATATTTTCTTTCTGTATGACTCCATAGCCTTTGATGTGTCCCTTCTTGTTGTCTCCAAAAGTTACAAATCCACCATCGTGTGTTTCTTTGTATGTGGATAGTAATCTTCTGTCGCCAGTCATGTGCCTTGAGCATCCGGAGTCAAGATACCAAATTGGCACATGTTGCTTCTCAGTGTCAGTGCCGGAGTCAACTTCTGCCATGCCACAGAACAGGGCATTTGTGGGGAATTCATCGTCAGAGGTAGAGTCTGACTCGAAGTCCTCCTTGCTTGCCTCAGAATGCCCTTTGTTCGCCATTAGGGATTTTTGCGCATAATACTCAGCCTTCTTTTTATAAAAAGCTGAGTCCTTCTGTGGGCGATTTTGTCTACTTCTGCATTCTTTAGCGAAATGACCTGGCTTGCCGCAGTTGAAACAACCTTGGGAGGTGTTTCCAGTTCGATCTTCGGACTTCTGTTGGTCTCCACCTTTCTTTGTTCTGCATTCGTTTGCGTAATGACCAGGCTTACCACATTTGTAGCATTCTTGTGTGTGGCCTACCTTGTCATCTGATCTCTGTCGGTCATTTCCTCTGTAGCTTCTTTCGCTCGTCCTCTGTTGGTCATCATTTCTGTAGTCTGACCTCTGTCGGTCACTTGATTCTTCTCTTCTTCCTTCATCTCTTATACCATCATCTCTTCTACCATCATCTCTTCTACCATCATCTCTTCTACCAGAATTCCTTTGGTTATTTCTAAACTCTCTTGTCAATAGAGCCATTGATTTAGCTAATGACGCAAGAGTTATTTCTTCCTCTTTCAGCTCGTCTTCTTCGCTATCAATCATTACCATCTTCTTTTTCTCCTCTGTAGATCTCTCATTTCTTGGTCTGTCTGTAGCCTCTGTAGATTTACTAACCAATGCGTATGGTACAATGGTTAGTGTTTTAGCTTGAGCTATTTGAGGCTCTTGTGCGGCTAGTGTTCCATAGAGATCAGAGAGTGTCCAGGAGTCTAGATCTTGATTTGTTTGTAAAGACATAGACAACTGAAGCCACTCATCGTTCAGGCTCTTTAGAAACATGACGTTATTTTCTTCCGTGGTTCTGTGAATACCAGACTTTCTGCATTTGTTTATGAGAGAGTTGAACCGATCGTATGTTGTTTGCAACGATTCTGTTGCAGAGGCTCTGAAGGCATGATACTCGTTTATGTATTGTGTCCTTCGGTTCTTCTGTGTTTTAGCACCCCCTTCCAGTTGTCTTTCTAATTCTTTCCAAAGATCGTGCGCTGTTTCGCATGCATCTAAAGATTGAAATATTTCGTTGGGGATTGCCATGATTAATATTCTTTTCGTTTTCTGTGCAACTTCATCTTCTGCCTTATCTTCATCTGACCAGTCTACTTTCGGCTTAGGTTTATTATGTTCAGGGATTTCAAGAGATTTGTCAGTAGCTGGTACACGTGGCATAGTTATCATAGGAACCGGAGGAAGATTATAAAGATATTGTTTGAGATTTTTTTCAGTACCCTCAAAAAAATGAACCATTCTTATTTTCCATTGAGGATACTCATCTCTAAGAAGCGTAGGAGGTTTAGTTAATGAGCCAGCAGTAAAAAAGTTATTGGTATTTGTCATTTTGAGAAAAGGATAATCTGATGGAGGATTTATGAGTACGAAGATCTGAAAGTTTTTCTCGGTACAACTAATATCCAAAAATCTGGTGATGAAGAGAGAAAATAATCTATCAGAAAAAAGTTGTAAAACGAGGATCACTTGATATTGAAAATCAAGCTTTGCTCTGATACCAATTGTTGGTTCCCGTTTTGCTTTAAACAAGATTATCAGATCTATTAGTTCAAGTTAATGTTTGATGCGGAAGCGTATTTGAAGAACTAACAGATAAGTTTGATAGATTTAGACAAAAATATAAATAAACAATGAACAGGAAATAATATTTCAAAGTTTACTGAATATATATTAAGAACAGATTTAAGAACAATGAGTAAGAAAAGCATCAAAATAGATATGACTCTTAAGGTGAATAAGCTTTTTGTGTTCTTATGATGGTCGATTTATATTTTATTGATAAGGAAGAACTCAACATGAGTCTTCCTTATATACTACTCTAAAGGGGACCATAAAGCATATGCTACTATTCAGACGGTACTGATGAATAGTTGAACGGATGTCGTGAACAGTTGCAAGAACGGCATGAACAGTAAGACGTGTTGTATTGCATTTAATGCAGCAGGCGTCTATTATGTACTAAGCCCTATTGAGTCCAATCAGAGTTTGACACGTCGACGTTGGACAGGGCATGCTACCATGCAAGTTGATGAACGGGTCCTGTAACAGTAGCAAGATATTATAAATATCTTCAAGTCTTTCAGTGAGGACCACAGAGGCTCTGTAATGAGTTACAGAGGTTCTGCGGTCTGGTCCTCTGTGGAGCAGTCTTTCCTATACTCTGAGATATTGGTCTTCTTTGCGCGTATGACAGAGCTTCTGTAGCGCGCCTCTTTAGCTTCTGTAGATTCTTGATCTTGAGCCCTCAGTAAGTCCGGCAGAGCCTCTGTAAGAGGCTTTCTTCACTTAGCCTATTTTTCACTACTTCTAAATACTTCTATGATTAGGAAGATTGAAGCTAACATGATGAATTAAGTTATGATTCGTGAGAATGGGTAGGAAAACTAAGACGGGATAGTCTTAGAGGTGACGGAAATACGTGAAATTAGTACTGTAATGATGGTAACGAGGATTCTCCTGTATAATATATTCACAATTTCAATTAGCTACTGTTATTTATGAATATATTGTTACATAAGCATGCTTGTTTCTAATTGGTTACAGTGACTGATTAGCGGTAAATTACGTTTTTGTATATCTAAGTTATGTATAAACCATTACTGATGGGTATTCTTTTGTGCTCATCCAGAACAATGGTAAATACTCCGCCGAGGTCTCCTAATTCTTCTATGAATAGGAATTGGTTAGACGATACGGGAGAAAGACAAACTTGAGTAGGCGGAATTCTTGAGACTCTACCAGATTTTCTTTCCTTAGGAGGAGTGCGGAATCCGGCACATAGAGTGGGTACCAGTATTGTCGATCAAACACCATCGGAAGAAAGTATGGAAGGACGCATTATGGATAATGTTACCAGATTGATGAATGCATCAATGGAAAGACAAGCTGAAATGATGAGCACCACCATGGGAAGACAAGCAGAAATGTTCATGAAATTGTTTAATGATCGAAGTACGGAACCAAGACGGACAAGAGTTGATACTAGTGTGATAAATCCAACTGGCAACCCAGGGTCGGAGACTGAAAGAAGGGTTGAAAGAAATTGCTCCTACAAAACCTTCTTGAGCTGTAAACCACCGGAATTCAAAGGAGAAGATAGTCCAATAGCTTGCATGAATTGGCTAAGGGAAATTGAACAAGCTTTTCGAGCTTGTGAGTGTTATGATGAAAAGTCTAAAGTTAGATTTGGATCACAAATGTTACGCGGTAACGCGTTATCTTGGTGGAATGTGCTATCAGCTTCTGTAACAGTTTCTGGTTTGAATGCTATGACTTGGGAGCAGTTCAAAGCAAAGATTCTGGAGGAGTACTGTAACGAAACTGAAATGGATCGAATCGAGGAAGAGTTCAGGAACCTCAAGAAAGGCAATATGACTGTGAGAAAGTATACAGAATCCTTCATGGAGAAGATGAACCTGGTGGGGCATGTGGCTCCGACTGAGAAAGACAAAGTTAAAGCTTATCTGAAGGGTTTACCAGCAGATATGATGTCAAGGGTGCGGAGTTCAAAAGCTTCAACATTGAGAGAATCGATCGAAGAAGCAAAGGTCATAGAGGAAGTGTATGCTAAGGATAAAGAGGAAAAGACCCAAGTTGGGGAGAAGCGGAAATGGGAAGGTCGATCAGAGTATTCACAGAGGTCAAGGAACACTGGTAAAGGTACTTCTTATGAATCACGCCGTGAACCAAACTGGTGTCCAAAGTGTAAGAGCAAGCATTTCGGGCAGTGTCGAGTAATAGCATCTGAATGTTTTAAGTGTGGCAAGAGTGGGCATACTATGAATAATTGTCCAGTGCGGGGGAATACATGTTTTGAGTGTAAACAACCGGGTCACTTTCGTCGGGAGTGCCCAAGGCTAAAAAAGAACGACGATCAGAGTAAGAAACCAGTTATTCCAAAGCCAACGGGCCGAGCTTTTCAAATGACCGCTGATGAAGCTAAGGAATCAAGGGACGTTGTCTCGGGTACATTCCTTGTAAATTCTTGTCCTGCGCATATTTTGTTTGATTGTGGAGCAAATTTGTCATTTGTGTCCAAATCATTCTATCCTGAATTAGCTACGCCAATTACTACTTTAGAGGATGCTTTAGTAGTAGAGGTAGCTAATGGGGGTCAAGCTTTGGTTCGAGAAAGGCTTGATAGTTGTACTATTATGATAGAAGAGGCGAAATTTTCGATCAACTTGTTGTTGATGGAAATTGGAGGGTTTGACATAGTTGTGGGTATGGATTGGCTGACGGCCAATCAAGCAGAAATATTTTGCGCTAAGAAGTTAATTAGGATTCCAATGACCGATAAGGACGACGTATTCATCTTCGGGGAAAAGCAAAAGGGGGAAATTCCGTTAATCTCTGTTGTGAAGGCGCGGAAGTGTTTAATGAAAGGATGTATGTCCTATCTGGCGTATGTCTTAGATGGAAGGTTGGAAAAGAAACAATTAGAAGATATCAAGGTGGTACGTGAGTTTCCTGACATATTTCCTGATGATCTTCCTGGTCTACCTACTGAAAGGCAGGTGGAGTTTAGAATTGATCTCATTCCAGGTTCGTCTCCGATAGCGCGGGCACCTTACCGTCTAGCGCCGTCTGAAATGAAAGAGATGACGACTCAACTCCAGGAGTTAGTAGATAAAGGTTTTGTCAGACCGAGTTCTTCGCCTTGGGGAGCTCCGGTTCTGTTTGTTAAGAAGAAAGACGATACTATGAGAATGTGTATAGATTACCGCGAGCTGAATAAAGTGACGATTAAAAATAAATATCCGCTTCCAAGAATCGATGATGTAACACCCCAAAATAGGGGTTAACAAAAACTTCCATAAAACGGAAGAGTGGTACACCTTTCCAAAGTGAAAGTATACCTAATCATCATTACATAACCATTAATACAAAGATTTAGTTAATGTTAACTACTAATGGACCACTAGCTTATTTGATCACTACTATCGCAATCAAATATAAAAAGGATGTCGGAAAGTTCTATCATCAATCTTCCAATCTTTAACTCTCCAACAATGATCCCATGCTCACAACCCCGTTCTAGACCTTCTTGTGTCCGGAACCACTAAAATCCGTAACACGTAAAACACATAACAAGTGTTAGGCTTTTAAAGCCTAAGTGAGGTTTACACATAGAACATAGAGCATAATCATAGCATGTAGGAATAACAATTCGATACATTCACAAATTGGATTCTATGGAGAAGGTCCATATCGCTACCCAGTTACATCATAATTGAAGATATACCTTGATCGATACCCCACGGTATTGTCACAAGGCATAACACAACGGAAAACCCCACGGTATCCGAAGGTATGAATCAATTACACTTACCCCACGGTGTGTAAGAATATATCCTCCAATGCCTACTAGGTGCTCCTCCAATTATGTGAATACCAAATATGTTAATCCAAATAATATTCAAGTACATTCAACACATAACAATGGTCCAACCATTTAACATGATCAATACTACTTCCATGTAGTTCATATACATCCATATGCTATAAATCATATTCTAAATAATATCAAGCATATTTAGCACTTTAACAATGGTCCAACCATTTATCATAAACAATACTACTTCCATGTAGTTCACATACATCCACATGTATTAATTCACTTTCTATATGATTTCAATAATAAACCACCATGTTTACAATTCAAGAATAAGTCCATTAGGACCATTAAGCCATCAGTTCATCATTAAGACATCTATTAAGCCATCATCTCAATCACATACCAATGATATATATAATCAAACCCAACCTTTAACACTAACATTTATCATGGCATTCTAAGTAATAAAACACAATTAATCCACCATAACTTACTTGAACTCTTCTTGTTTCCCTCTTAACCATTAAGAGCTTATTAGCCAAGGTTTCTCATTAGCAATAACAAAATCAAGATAAATAATGATAATAAGGTGTAATACAATTAATTAGATACAAGTTACTCACCTCAAATCTTCAATTGATATAATCCTAATCTTGAAGACTTGAACCCAATCACTCCAACAAGAAGGATGAAGATGTAATGCCCTAATTCAAGCTTAATTTGTAAGATTCATCTACTAATTGCTTGAATTGAAGTATGATTGAGATAGGTGAATTTACCTTAAGCTTAGATGGGAAAATCGCCTGAGAAGTGTAGAGAAAACCCTGATTCACGAACTCTAAATGAAAAGGATAATGACTAAGGACTAAGAGGTGGGTTTTAACCCTTTTTCAACACGTCAGTTGCTCGGCGCCGATCACCCGCGCCGATGCATCGGCGCCAACCATCTGCGCCAACCATCGGCGCCATCTTCTGTTTGCTAGCCTTCTCAATTTCTACTGGTTTAGCCGTAACGTCTTCGTTATAACTCCGATTTTATCCCGGAAAGTACCGTTGGACTCGTATTCAAATTACCCATCCAACTAATCCATAAAATCTAATATTTAACTTTATCATCTATTTTTCATTAATTTCCTTAAGGAATAAATTTACTGATTTCTATCGGAAGTTCTCAATTAACAAGTAACAATCATGGAAATTTCTTAGGAATTCAATCATAATCTAAGAAGTCAAAATATAAAGAAATATTAGGACTAATATTACTTACAAGGATTTTCCGGGTGTTACAATTCTCCCCAACTTAAAAATGATTTCGTCCTCGAAATCAAGGTCAGGTAAACAAATGAGGATATCTATCCCTCATACTCTCTTTCGACTCTAAAGTTACATTACTACCTCGGTGGTGTTTCCACTGAACTTTCAACATAGCTACTTCTTTACCATTACGTAGCTTCCTAACTTATCTCTCCAAAATTTCATCTGGTTCTTCCACACCGCGACTCTCTTTATCTACTATCACCTCAGTTACATCACATCTTTCTCTTCGGCCAAATATTTCCGAAGATAAAACACTTGGAAGGTATTATGTACCCCTCCCAACTCTGGCGGAAGATCCAAATGATATACCTGCAAACCAATCCTCTTAGAATAATTGTTATCATCAAATCCATGTTTGACTACTTCTTATTCTAGCATACTGCTATCATTTCTCTCTTGTTTACACGGAATAACCACCACACAACTACAGTCCAAAAGGATAGTTTCTCTAAAAACATCAGTTAAGATCTCTAGCCAAATCCTTGTAACACCGAGAACTGCATTCGAGGTATTTCTTTTACATCTACTAATTACTCCAACACTATAGCTTAACGATTACCGTATTCTCTTCACCTAAAACCAATGGGATTAAGAAGAACAAGAGTCTTCCTTTCACCCCATCATCATCCCAACTCACTCTCCAAATCTCGAAATAACATTATCATGTACTACCTGAATTTTCCACGTATACTGTAAATTAAGCATACTCGTTACTATTAGATTATTTCAACAACCACGTCAGTCCATTATTACATCCATGAATTATGCGTTTCTTCGGTATAGAATGCTATCACTTTCTCACATCAATATCGTACTATGCGACCACATTGCAACCAAACACTAAAATATTATATATCAAAGGTGATAATTCCATTGAACCCGTAGTATAACTACATTCTTAGGTCCGACCTTTCTATCATTACCTCCTATGTTAACATGAAGTATTACCCTCCAATCATTATTTGTCTCTTTCTCCCAACTTTTCCACGTACCGATAACGCTTTCTCCTCTTTATTAAACTTCCTATGATTCAAAATCATAAACTTATTTAACGACTCACACAACCAAAATCACCTTGGATGAACTCACACTACCGCTCGACACTCCATTCCAATTATAGCCAAATCACTACACCATCTTACAACCACATCATCCAACAGCTTCATTGACAACTAGTACTATTTATCTGGTATCCTCGAAAAGACTTCCATCAGATACTTCCTAGTTCTAACTTCATAATACATACTAGTTGACACATTTATCTTGGCAGTTACCAATACTCACTCGTACATTCTTCACGTATAGCCTTTCACCACAAACCAGGTTTCTCACAATCATTCATACACATTTTAACCGAGTTTATTTCACTAAATATCTCCTCCCCAACTTTAGTTGAACTACCACTTTCGATTTGCTAATTAGCTTGAACTTATTCGTTCATACTAGCTCCTTGTGATTCCATACCAATACTAAAACACAGTACGATCCTTCCCAGATCAACATTTTCCATACTTGACTTCATTTGTGCCTAATACTTTCTCCTTTGTAAACCATCTACATCGCAAGTAAAACACTTCTATAATACAACCGTCTTTCATAATCTTAACACTCTTTCCAAGTGGTCCTTCAGCTTTTATTCTTCTGGTTTAAGACTTAACAATAATTAAATCCAAAAGAATACCCAAAACATTCACATCATGCAAACTTCTATTTTAATACAATCCATGTAATCCCAACCCAAGCCTATAACGAGCTTATTAAATCGGGTCAATGGTCTTAAAACTCAACTAAGTTCAAAACCTAGCCATCTACTCCAAGGATCAATGATCATTATTGTAACATCCCTTAATCCCAACATACAAGTTTCATATAATTCATCACAAAATAACATATCATAATCCAAATATGGTCCCTTAAATTCTACAATTAGGTCTTTCAGTACAAACTTTTTCGAATAAAGTAAAATACATAACAACTACTAATTATAACTGAAATCTTCATAATCATTCAACATCCACAAAAGCTAACATTATAAATCCTATCATTGTCTCTTGTTTGCTCCATGACCTGGAATACATATTTTAAAACAAAAATGAGGGTTAGACCTTGAGGTCTAGTGAGAAAAATCCCCGTTAGTAAAAGAAAATATTTGCACATAATTCACGTAAGAATACCAAATATGACTCATGCATCATGTATCTTTCCATCTCTATCTCTTTTCTTTTCCTTGGCCATATTAATTGGTAGCAAGCCAATTAATTAATTTACACCGCTGTACTAAATACAGCCAACACCACTGTCCCTTTGTACAGCCAACTTTCACCGGTCCTAAGCCCGGCCAACTAGTACTCATACAATGTAATATTCATATAAACACTATATGCACTATATTACATTTAATCACATATATGTATTCCATTTGAAAAACATTTCAAATAAAACTCACCTCGTGCGTTATTACAAAAACTCTTTCAAGGTAATTCACGTAAGTCGCTCCTTCACCGAATCTGAAATCACAAAATACCAAATATTTCTCTTAACACTAAACTCACGAAATCCTCAACCCAAGTCGCAACCCAAAAAGACATGAAATCGCAATGAACAGTACAAGTCGCAACCGTGAGGAACAGTACAAAGTCGCAACCTCTTACTGCGACTTCACCCCCGAAATTGCAACCCACTATTGCGACTTCACCCTAAGTCGCAATCCACCACTGCGATTCCACCCTGGAGTCGCAACCTACTATTGCGATCCCAAACCCGAATCGCAATCAACTACTGCGATTCCAAGCCAAGTCGCAAACGACCATTGCGACTTCATACCCAAGTCGCAAACAACCATTGCGACTCCGATGAATGTCGCAGTCGTCCATTGCGACTTCGATGAATATTAACCTACTGCGACTTCGATGAATGTTAACCTACTGCGACTTCGATGAATGTTAACCTACTGCGACTTCGATGAATGTCTCAGTTTACTGTTTCATCCTAAAATCCAGATTTTTGCAGTTTTAATCTATGCATGCTTATGTAACTTTGCAGATATGTTTTATACTACCATTAGAACACTATTCCAAACCCAGAATTCATATACCTTTCTAAAAATAGCATAACCCACCTCTAAAGTTCATGTAAAACCTATTATACATAAAAATAAAGACTTGAATGGATTAATACCTTGTTGTTTCAGATGAAATGAATCTCAAACTCAGCTGCAATAGATCAGATACTTCTTCTTCTTCCTTAGCTTCCTTCGATCTCTTCCTCTCTCTCCTTCTAAACCGAAAAACACACACTACACTAGGATATTTCTTGTTTTTGGCTAAAAGAAGACTTCATCTCCTATTTGGTATGCTAAAGGCGGTGGAGGTAGTGACTAGTTTTAGTAATAAGACCAATTTAATCCTCAACTTCTCCTATATGGCAAAATGCACCCCTATACTTCCATATTAAAATTATAACTTACCCTTTAACTTCTAACTTCATAATATTAAATTTAA
Source organism: Saussurea involucrata (assembly GCA_033807775.1). NCBI lineage: Eukaryota > Viridiplantae > Streptophyta > Magnoliopsida > Asterales > Asteraceae > Saussurea > Saussurea involucrata. The sequence goes on along the minus strand of CM066320.1, from coordinate 223,110,666 downwards.
AATACTACTTATAAATAAACCAAATTAAATTTAGATAAAATACCTGGTTATTACAACATCTCCCCCTTAAAAGAATTCCGTCCCGGAATTCGATCAAACTAAAAGGTAAGAATACTTATGATTACTACTTCGAACTTCATCAAAACTATAGAAACTAACTGAATAGACACTCCGCCTCTATCTATACCTCTAACACCAATAAGTAACAAAAGCACAAAATACCAAGAACCACTTCGTATCGAAGTCATATAACACTTTAGCACGTATAGAGTTTAAAGAAATATACCTGTAACCTTATCAGGACTTTCTTCTACCTCTTGTTCCGTCATCTGAAAAACACGGCCTTGAACTCTCGGTGCTCCAGACCCTTGTACCTTTCCCGATTCAACTTCCGTTAATCTCACTGTTGTACTACCCTGGCGTGCTTTCCACTGTGGACATTCTGACTGAATATGATCAGGGGAATTGCAAACAAAACAGAATCGATTTGCGCGACAATTCTTAGCGATGTGTCCCATCCTTCCACACTTGTAACAACTTCTAGCATCAACATAACAATTTCCTTGATGTATGCGGTTGCATTTTAGACATAGTTTTTCATTTTCTCTAAAAGGTATGCGACTATCGAACCTTTGAATTTCGTATTCCGTTGAATCATGCGTCATTTCTTCCGACTTTCTTTTCCCAGCACTCTTATCCCCAACATCCCTCTTATTGTTTCGCTCCACATTTTCCGCAGCATTTACCGCTTCTGAAAAAGTATTAGGTCTCGCTGCAGTCACTAACTTTCTAATCTCTGAGTTCAATCCGAATACATACCTTTCCATCTTCATCTTTTCTGTGGCAACATAATACTCCCCAAAACGCGACTTTTCTAAGAAACGGGCAGTGTAGTCTCTTACTGACAAATTTCCTTGTTGTAGACTCAGGAATTCCTCTTCCAACTGTCTAACTGCGGCTTGCGGACAAAACTGTTCCTTAAATACTCTCGAGAATTCGCCCCAAGTAAAAGTTGAATATACATCAGGTCCTTCAGAGTCAATGAGGGCCTCCCACCAATACAAGGCACCCGCTTTCAACATTGCTGTTCCATATAACACTTTATCTTCTTCCGCGCATTTACTTGTTTTAAATACAGCTTCAACTTCCTTCAGCCATCGCATTGCTTTTACTGGATCTCTGTCCCCTCCATAGGTGGGTGGTTTACAGCTTAAAAACATTTTATAATCACACTTTCTTGGTGCTGATGTGACAATAGGTGCGATATGCACCTCGTTTTCAAAGGTAGGGTCTGGTATTTCCGTTTTCGTATGGTGAGTCTGGTTAAACATAGCTTGGATATTTGCCTGAAGTCTTCCCATTTCAATCGCTAGGTCGTCTCTCGTAACAAACTCTGTGCCTCGCCCCTGTACTCTGCCCCCTGACCTACCTCTACCTCTTTCTCCCCCTCTTCCCCTTCCACCGGCTATTGGATTAGATCTATTCGGATTTCCTTCCCCTTCTCGGTTTGTTTGTCTCGTTCCACTTGCCATTCTGTGGATTCAACAAGGTTAATATACACATAAGCACATACCCCATATAATAAAGTATTCTGGTTCAAACATGTACCTGTAAGATCATAATTACACTGGCCAGGTGTAATCTGAAATTACCTTACATGATGCTCCTTCTACCTTTTTATATTTCCATCCCAAGGTTCTATAATAACAAGGACATCCTACTTCGCATGCAGTTTAAGTCTAGGTACAGATACTAATACCTAAATCTCTTAAACTAAGGCTCTGATACCATTTGTAACATCCCTTAATCCCAACATACAAGTTTCATATAATTCATCACAAAATAACATATCATAATCCACATATGGTCCCTTAAATTCTACAATTAGGTCTTTCAGTACAAACTTTTTCGAATAAAGTAAAATACATAACAACTACTAATTATAACTGAAATCTTCATAATCATTCAACATCCACAAAAGCTAACATGATAAATCCTATCATTGTCTCTTGTTTGCTCCATGACCTGGAATACATATTTTAAAACAAAAATGAGGGTTAGACCTTGAGGTCTAGTGAGAAAAATCCCCGTTAGTAAAAGAAAACATTTGCACATAATTCACGTAAGAATACCAAATATGACTCATGCATCATGTATCTTTCCATCTCTATCTCTTTTCTTTTCCTTGGCCATATTAATTGGTAGCAAGCCAATTAATTAATTTACACCGTTATACTAAATACAGCCAACACCACTGTCCCTTTGTACAGCCAACTTTCACCGGTCCTAAGCCCGGCCAACTAGTACTCATACAATGTAATATTCATATAAATACTATATGCACTATATTACATTTAATCACATATATGTATTCCATTTGAAAAACATTTCAAATAAAACTCACCTCGTGCGTTATTACAAAAACTCTTTCAAGGTAATTCACGTAAGTCGCTCCTTCACCGAATCTGAAATCACAAAATACCAAATATTTCTCTTAACACTAAACTCACGAAATCCTCAACCCAAGTCGCAACCCAAAAAGACATGAAATCGCAATGAACAGTACAAGTCGCAACCGTGAGGAACAGTACAAAGTCGCAACCTCTTACTGCGACTTCACCCCCGAAATCGCAACCCACTATTGCGACTTCACCCTAAGTCGCAATCCACCACTGCGATTCCACCCTGGAGTCGCAACCTACTATTGCGATCCCAAACCCGAATCGCAATCAACTACTGCGATTCCAAGCCAAGTCGCAAACGACCATTGCGACTTCATACCCAAGTCGCAAACAACCATTGCGACTCCGATGAATGTCGTAGTCGTCCATTGCGACTTCGATGAATGTTAACCTACTGCGACTTCGATGAATGTTAACCTACTGCGACTTCGATGAATGTCTCAGTTTACTGTTTCATCCTAAAATCCAGATTTTTGCAGTTTTAATCTATGCATGCTTATGTAACTTTGCAGATATGTTTTATACTACCATTAGAACACTATTCCAAACCCGGAATTCATATACCTTTCTAAAAATAGCATAACCCACCTCTAAAGTTCATGTAAAACCTATTATACCTAAAAATAAAGACTTGAATGGATTAATACCTTGTTGTTTCAGATGAAATGAATCTCAAACTCAGCTGCAATAGATCAGATACTTCTTCTTCTTCCTTAGCTTCCTTCGATCTCTTCCTCTCTCTCCTTCTAAACCGAAAAACACACACTACACTAGGATATTTCTTGTTTTTGGCTAAAAGAAGACTTCATCTCCTATTTGGTATGCTAAAGGCGGTGGAGGTAGTGACTAGTTTTAGTAATAAGACCAATTTAATCCTCAACTTCTCCTATATGGCAAAATGCACCCCTATACTTCCATATTAAAATTATAACTTACCCTTTAACTTCTAACTTCATAATAGTAAATTTAAAATACTACTTATAAATAAACCAAATTAAATTTAGATAAAATACCTGGTTATTACAATTATGCAACATACGTTCCAAGGCATAATAAATCTATGACTCCTTCATTGCTACTCTCCCAACGAAGTCAATTTATATAAGTATACTATACTTCACAATGTATATACCTCGCCAAGGTTCGTTAGTTCCTAAGGTATTAAAACGCGAAAGTTATCAAACAGTCTTTACACTTAAGACCATCACTTATTCAATTATAATGCAGTTAAGCATATAATACAACCAAGACTCCATCTCAAGTCATTTAAAACTGACAAACATTCAAAAGACTCATTTGAATATCAATCAAGCCTTTAAGGCTAAAATAAACGTTTGGTTAAACATGTGCCACGCACACGAATACATAAACCAAAATACATGGTTACATATCTCAATTCACACATTTTCTCATTTTATAAAACAACTTTTGGAATAACTTGGGCACACATGACCCCTACATTCACACGACTCCAAAGTACTGCACAACGATCTCGAGAATTGTTTGCATAATAAATTTTCGTAAACTCAATCTTTCTCAATCAAAATAAAGTTGTTACGACGATAATAAAATAAAAATCTTTTCATACAACAATAGTTCGAAAAAGTTTTACCAACTCGAATTAAGCTAGTCGGTTCTCCCACTTATTTATATGATATTATTAGATCAATACTCCTGTTGGTTATTAAATGTTTTGCTGGCCAACGTTTTCTTGCTACAATTCAACTTTTCATGTAAAGTAAGAAATATTTTGTAACAACTCCTAAATTTCGTTGTGCAACGTAAATGGGATTGCCTTTTCTTTAAATACTCACTTGCACATACTAATTCAGCCTTGACTAAAACTGTTATTTATGCAATTGGTTTGAAATCATGAAAATTCATGTAACATACTCTAGAACACCATGCATAAAAACTTTACTCGCAAATGAAGGCTAATTACTCAACGAGGTCAATCGTCTTACTTAAGTAACTTATCATTGACATTTTACCTCCGACCGGTGGTCGTCCTTTCGGCCTTATGACGTTTGCTATACATGCATTCCACGATTCACGTATCAACCATGTCATACTATTTTCGTCTTGGTCAAACATTTCTTATTCTATTTCTACACGCATCAACCACCTATTAAAGGTTACCTTGGCGGACGTTCATGAGTCCCGCCAATTTCCAGGTTGTCCTTCCAACCCTCAATCATTTACCGATCTGTCCTCCAAAGGATTTTGGTGGCATATTCACCATCGTTCTACTATAACCTAAATGGATAATCATAAGAAAATGGTTATGCACATACCCTAAAACATACTTTACCGATCGTTAGTCACTGTAACAATTTAGAAATAAGCATGCTCGCGTAATAATATATTCATAATAACAATAGCTAATTGAAATTGTGAACATATCATACATGAAAATCCTTGTTACCATTATCACAGTACTACCCAAATCTCACAAGTCATAACTTAATTCATCTCAGCTTAAGTCTAAGTATCTCATTAGCATACTTAGTTCGCTTAAACTATTGCTCTGATACCAACTTGTAACACCCCAAAATAGGGGTTAACAAAAACTTCCATAAAACGGAAGAGTGGTACACCTTTCCAAAGTGAAAGTATACCTAATCATCATTACATAACCATTAATACAAAGATTTAGTTAATTTTAACTACTAATGGACCACTAGCTTATTTGATCACTACTATCGCAATCAAATATAAAAAGGATGTCGGAAAGTTCTATCATCAATCTTCCAATCTTTAACTCTCCAACAATGATCCCATGCTCACAACCCCGTTCTAGACCTTCTTGTGTCCGGAACCACTAAAATCTGTAACACGTAAAACACATAACAAGTGTTAGGCTTTTAAAGCCTAAGTGAGGTTTACACATAGCACATAGGGCATAATCATAGCATGTAGGAATAACAATTCGATACATTCACAAATTGTATTCCATGGAGAAGGTCCATATCGCTACCCAGTTACATCATAATTGAAGATATACCTTGATCGATACCCCACGGTATTGTCACAAGGCATAACACAACGGAAAACCCCACGGTATCCGAAGGTATGAATCAATTACACTTACCCCACGGTGTGTAAGAATATATCCTCCAATGCCTACTAGGTGCTCCTCCAATTATGTGAATACCAAATATGTTAATCCAAATAATATTCAAGTACATTCAACACATAACAATGGTCCAACCATTTAACATGATCAATACAACTTCCATGTAGTTCATATACATCCATATGTAATAAATCATATTCTAAATAATATCAAGCATATTTAGCACTTTAACAATGGTCCAACCATTTATCATAAACAATACTACTTCCATGTAGTTCACATACATCCACATGTATTAATTCACTTTCTATATGATTTCAATAATAAACCACCATGTTTACAATTCAAGAATAAGTCCATTAGGACCATTAAGCCATCAGTTCATCATTAAGACATATATTAAGCCATCATCTCAATCACATACCAATGATATATATAATCAAACCCAACCTTTAACACTAACATTTATCATGGCATTCTAAGTAATAAAACACAATTAATCCACCATAACTTACTTGAACTCTTCTTGTTTCCCTCTTAACCATTAAGAGCTTATTAACCAAGGTTTCTCATTAGCAATAACAAAATCAAGATAAAGAATGATAATAAGGTGTAATACAATTAATTAGATACAAGTTACTCACCTCAAATCTTCAATTGATATAATCCTAATCTTGAAGACTTGAACCCAATCACTCCAACAAGAAGGATGAAGATGTAATGCCCTAATTCAAGCTTAATTTGTAAGATTCATCTACTAATTGCTTGAATTGAAGTATGATTGAGAGAGGTGAATTTACCTTAAGCTTAGATGGGAAAATCGCCTGAGAAGTGTAGAGAAAACCCTGATTCACGAACTCTAAATGAAAAGGATAATGACTAAGGACTAAGAGGTGGGTTTTAACCCTTTTTCAACACGTCAGGTGCTCGGCGCCGATCACCCGCGCCGATGCATCGGCACCAACCATCGGCGCCAGCTTCTGTTTGCTAGCCTTCTCAATTTCTACTGATTTAGCCGTAACTTCTTCGTTAAAACTCCGATTTTATCCCGGAAAGTACCGTTGGACTCGTATTCAAATTACCCATCCAACTAATCCATAAAATCTAATATTTAACTTTATCATCTATTTTTCATTAATTTCCTTAAGGAATAAATTTACTGATTTCTATCGGAAGTTCTCAATTAACAAGTAACAATCATGGAAATTTCTTAGGAATTCAATCATAATCTAAGAAGTCAAAATATAAAGAAATATTAGGACTAATATTACTTACAAGGATTTTCCGGGTGTTACAGATGATCTATTTGATCAACTTCAAGGGGCAGGATGTTTTTCTAAGATTGATTTGAGGTCAGGGTATCACCAAGTGCGGGTTAGAAATGAAGATATTCCTAAGACAGCTTTTAGAACCAGATACGGGCATTATGAGTTTCTAGTAATGCCATTCGGGTTGACAAATGCTCCAGCAATATTCATGGATCTGATGAATAGAGTGTGTCGAACTTTCTTGGACAAGTTTGTTATCGTCTTTATTGATGACATACTTGTGTATTCAAAGACTAAAGCAGATCATGAACAACACCTACGTGAAGTCTTAGAAGTTTTAAGAAGAGAGAAATTGTACGCGAAGTTTTCAAAATGTGAATTTTGGTTAGAAGAAGTACAATTTCTAGGTCACGTGATCACTTCAGAAGGAGTCAAGGTAGACCCAGCTAAGATTGAAGCTATGGCAAATTGGGAGACACCTAGAAGTGCATCTGAAATAAGAAGTTTCTTGGGTTTAGCAGGTTATTACAGAAGGTTTATTAAAGACTTTTCTAAGATTGCATCTGCTTTGACTATTCTGACTAGAAAGAACGTGAAATTTGTCTGGACGGAGAAACAAGAATCGACTTTCAGAACCTTACTTCAAAAGTTGTGTGAGGCTCCGGTTCTTGCTTTACCAGAAGGAACAGAAGATTTAGTGGTATTCAGTGATGCTTCAAAGATGGGCCTAGGATGCGTATTGATGCAACGAGGCAAAGTGATTGCTTATGCGTCAAGACAACTTAAGGAACACGAGAAGAACTACCCGACACATGATTTGGAGTTAGCGGCTGTCGTGTTTGCTTTAAAGCTGTGGAGGCACTACTTGTATGGAACCAAATGTACTCTTTTTACTGACCATAAAAGTTTGTAGCATGTTTTTGATCAGAAAGAGTTAAATATGAGACATCGAAGATGGTTAGAATTACTTAAAGATTACGATTGCGAATTGCATTACCACCCTGGTAAAGCAAACGTCGTAGCCGATGCTTTAAGTAGGAAAGAGTATAGTGGATGTTTGAAATCGATCAATGCTAGAATTGATGTGACATCGAGTTTGATGGAAAAGATAAAAGAGGCACAAACGGAGGCCTTACGGGAAGTAAACCTGAAAGAAGAAGTGATGGGCAAGCAACACCTTCAGCTAACTGAAGATGGTCGTGGAATAAAGCTGTTCCAAGGTCGTGTTTGGGTACCAAAGATTGGAGGAAATCGAGAGTTGATTCTTGAAGACGCTCATAAATCTAAGTATTCCATACACCCTGGGAATACGAAGATGTATCGAGATTTGAAGTTACATTACTGGAAGATATGCTCAGGTCATCCACAGACTGATGGACAGAGTGAAAGGACTATACAAACTTTGGAAGATATGCTCAGGTCATGTGTATTGGATTTTGGAGGTAACTGGGATGCGCATCTACCGTTAGTAGAATTTGCGTATAATAACAGTTATCATTCCAGTATCGGAAGAGCGCCCTTCGAAGCCTTGTACGGTCGAAAATGTAGAACCCCGGTATGTTGGTTGGAAGTCGGAGAGAAACAGTTTGCTGGTCCAGAATTGGTACAACAAACAGCCGATAAGGTGAAAGAAATTCGGCAGCATATGAAAGCAGCTCAGGATCGACAAAAGAGTTATGCTGATCCGAAAAGAAGACCAAAAGAATTCCAAGTTGGGGAGCGCGTGATGCTTAAGGTATCCCCTTGGAAGGGAGTGATAAGGTTTGGTAAACGTGGGAAGCTAAGTCCTCGTTTTCTAGGACCTTTCACTGTCATTAAAAGGATTGGTTTGCAAGCATATCAGTTGGATCTTCCACCAGAGTTGGAAGGGGTTCATAATACTTTTCATGTGTGTTATCTTCGGAAATGTCTAGCCGAAAGGAAGATGTGATACCACTCACTGATGTGAGAGTAGATGAAAAGAGTCGCTGTGTGGAAGAACCAGAGGCAATTTTGGAAAGATCGGTTAGAAAACTACGTAATGGTAAGGAGGTAGCTATGTTGAAAGTACAGTAGACGCATCATCGAGGTGCTAATGTGACTTTAGAGTCGGAAGAGAGTATGAGGGATAGGTATCCTCATTTGTTTACCTGATTCTGATTTCGGGGACGAAATCATTTTCAAGTTGGGGAGTATTGTAACATCCTGAATTTTCAGTAACAACATTTTAATAAGAATTGAGATGTATTTGTATTTTGTGTAAACTTTGAATTATAAGGAAGTTTTATGATTCATTAGGGTCAAAATACAAGAGATGAAAGTTGGATGTTACTTTTGGAATTATTGAAACTTGAGGGTGCTTTTGGTCACTTTTGGAAAGTGTGTTTGGATATAGTGGCTGAAATGAGATATCATCTCATTCAGATCTTTTGTTGAAGTCGGCAGAAAGAGAGAAGGGATAGAGAGAAAAAGGTAGAAAGGAAGAAAAGCTATATTTTGGTCTTCAATTGGTAAGGAAATTGGTGATAATTTCTGGTAAGATTGTTGTTGTTAATAGATTATTAACGAATCTGTGTATGGGATTATTTTACAGAATCATTATCAACAGATTGGAGGAAATCAGATTTGTGCAGGAAGTGAGTTTTGCAAACATAAGGTGAGTTCATTTGTACTTTGCTTAAATCAGTGTTCTTATGTTAAATTGAACCGTGAAATAGTTGTATAAAGTAATTATGAACTGTATGGTTGTACTGGGAATGAGCTGAATCGAACAACCAAGAAACTAGATTGAATTTTAGGCTGCAGACCCGACTTTTCCGGATGAATCGTCATATCCGGAAAAGTCCAATAATGAATGTTTCCGGACGCATGAAGTATCCGGGTAGGTTGTATTTTAATATAAGAATCCGGATGATCATAGAGTCCGGATGTTGTCCGGATTTGGAATATTATCCGGAAAAGTAGGAATTTACCGGAAAGGATGTGTTGTCCGGGTGTTGGGATTGTCCGGGGAAATTAGGGTATCCGGAAAATAGAAACGTTCGGATAAGATGGGTTATCCGGAAAATTTGGGTTGTCCGGACACTTTGTGCAGACTGGGAAATTTTCAGTTCTGTTAATTGTGAATCGTTGTGATTTAGTGATTGAGACATAATTAGTTTAGCATGAACATACGTACATTCGAAGGGTAGTATGTTAGGCTTGATAACTGTGCCGGTTTGATACTAGGCAGGTATTTGGTATAGGTAAAGGAGATTGGCTCATACAGAATGATATGAGGAATCTATATGGTATAAAGGTGATTTGCTCATACTGAATGATATGAGAAATCTGTATTAAGCATTGACTTGCACGAGTAGATAGTGTAATGGATCCATAGGCACTAAAGTTTGGTAATCACTTGGAATAGGCGTGTGGTATTTCTCGTTTAATCGTTATTCCAGTGTGTGTGGGAAATCATAGAATAGGCGTGTGGTATTTCTCGTTTAATCGTTATTCCTGGTTTCTAAGGAAGAGAGTGAGGTTGACATAAGTACTTGTAATCTCTGCTTCCTTACTGATAAATGGGCGTGTGTAATCGCGATTTATTAGTGGAGAGCATTGATCTAGAATATTTGAAGATTCGTAGTGTGGCTCTGGAGTATGATATGCTGATGGATTTGTTGTCAGTCATAGTCATGGGATTGGACAAAATTGTATAATGAAATAGAATTATACGTACGGTAAGAAAAGGAGTAATCAGGTTTGTTGTAACTTGTTTACATTGATTTTGCATTTGAAACGAATGTTCTCACTAGGCGTTGGCTTAATCGTTTTATATGATGTGTTCTTACCAGGTACAGGCTCAGGCAAATAAAGGGTTGTGGGACGAGCGTTTTTGGAATAGCAGAAGTGGCAATTAACAAAGAAGAGATTTTTGGAGGATAGCTTAGATAACTCAATTAATCTGATATTAGTGACATGATTAGATTGATAGGTTATTCGAAGTATCCTGTATTGTATTTACACTCTTGATGGTTAATTCCTTTGCTATCTATATAAGTTGAAGTTTTGTTATCATAACCTGGTGTAACTCGAGGTTTAAATTAACCCTGTTTTTAGGGTGTTACAATAATAAAGGGTCTAAAATGAAAAATGAAAAATGAAAAATGAAAAATGAAAAAGTAAACTAAATAACTAATTATATATACAATGGACCCAGCGAAGTGTAACTGGTTTTAGAGGGATCTGAGCCGTTTAAATTCAATCCAATTTTTAATCCTAGCCGTTTAAAATCATTCAGCCACTCATTAAGCCATCTTAATTGTCCCTCTTATCTCACACGTAGCCCACCCACTCACCAGGTCACCCCTGATTTATCTCACGAACCGCTCCACTTACCTGATTTATCTACTTCAACCTCCAACTCTTCCCACGTTTCAATCAACCTCCAAGTCTTCCATTTCTCTGCAGGTTTCTCTCCAAATCCCCCCTATAAATAGATGGGTTGGGTTTCAACTCCCTGTTTTTTCTGCAGGTTTCGGTGACGCCAAATCCACTGGTGAAATCTTTTTTGCTCAAAGAAACGAGAGGTTTTGTTTGGTTGCGATTTGAAGCCCTAGAAATCAGGTTAGAATGTATTTTTTTTCTTGATTAGGTGCTGTGTTTCAGGGCTGTTGAGCTTCACAACTATAGCAGCTGCTGATGAGGCAGACCATGGTCTAGAGTGTCCCAGCTATCCTTGGCCTCACCAAGGCATTCTCAGTTCATCTGACCATGCTTCGTGAGTTTGCTTTGTAACTTTTGTTCCTTTTTGTTACTTTTGTTCAAAAATAAATTTTGTTTCTTATATACACTAATGAAATGCCTACATCCATTATGAAATATGTAAAGTCGAATAGGTACTCTTTCACATTACTTGCAATTTTATCGCTCATTTTTACCATTATTATAGAAGTTATAGCATTACTTTTGATACAGTGAGAATTCGAGAGTTATTAACGTGTATCTTCTACCTTCGGAAAACAAGAAAACGAGCTCGAAAAAGGATCGGAATTTGGCATCGAAGAAAGATCAAACAGAGGCTTATGCGACCTGGCACGCGGCCCAAGCCACGCAACCCCCTGGTCCTTCGTCTTTCAGCTTTCTTTCTCGTATCTGATTTCCTTTAAGAGTTAGTTTCTAATAAGGATTTGTCTTTAGGATAATTAGTATTATTAGGATTATTATTTAGTTTCTTTTATTAATTATTTAATTACTTTCCTAGTTGGTTTATAATTAGGATTAGTTTGAATTTAGTTTCCATAGTTATCTTAATTAGTTTAGTATAAATAGGACTATTAGGTTTCAATTGTTATTCAGTTAATTCAATTCAGTTTTATTCCAGATTAATATTAGTTCTTGACATTCAAGGCTTCTTAATTACTTTTCGGGTTTACGTTTGTAAACTTGTCTACTTTTAAGGCTCGACGATTTTCGATCCATTCCACGCATAATCCTACTGCGTTAGTTGGTATCAAAGCAGATTTCTCCTGTCTCTTTTATTGACAATGGCCGACCGACCCGCTACCAAAGCAGATTTGGAAGAGATGACCGCGGCTGTTACCACGGCACTCGCTAATCTAATAGCGTACGTCACAAACGCCTTCAACAACAATGGCAACCATCGGCGAAGAGACAAAAGAAATAATCAAGTTAGGGTTCCACGCAAAGGTAACCATGACTACCGTATTATCAATTCAGTTTCTTTCAACTCACTCAACCGCCGATTCTGGAGAAACCGCCCGAAAAAGACGAAGTTTTGCCCGAAAAATCTGATGATAAAAGGATCATCCACATCGTAACAGAATCACAACAAGGAGTCGTTACCGAGACCGAAGCGTCCGAACTAGATATTGGACCAGCCACCGAAGAAACCGTAAGCGAACCGGTGGAGGACCTCTCAACTCGGGTCGAACCAATGGTCAAAGAAGCCGAAAGCGAGTTAATGGAAGACATTCCCAATCCACAAAACGATTGTCTCGAAGATGATCCCGAAGATGATGCTTCAATCATTCCAGCACCCAAGGCTCTAGATCAGATCAAACCAGTGGTGCAAGAATTCGAAAAGGATGATCCCAAGGACACTCCCGAAACGCCAACATTGGAGAGCTCGATTCATGTCAAGCCACTTTTGCAAAAGTTCGAAGGGGTGCTTGCAAAGGATCCTTTTAATATGTAGTCACCCCTACAACACAACCGACATATAATTGATCTTGTGGTTCGTACAAACCTCCTAAAGCTACAACCTAAACGTACGAGTCCTCAGGAGTCGAGTGAAGTTATTTTTCAAGTGAACTCGAGGTCGAGTTCTTTTCAAGTGAGGGTGTCTGATACAGTGAGAATTCGAGAGTTATTAACGTGTATCTTCTACCTTCGGAAAACAAGAAAACGAGCTCGAAAAAGGATCGGAATTTGGCATCGAAGAAAGATCAAACAGAGGCTTATGCGACCTGGCACGCGACCTGAAGTCGCGGCCCAAGCCGCGCAACCCCCTGGTCCTTCGTCTTTCAGCATTCTTTCTCGTATCTGATTTTCTTTAAGAGTTAGTTTCTAATAAGGATTTGTCTTTAGGATAATTAGTATTATTAGGATTATTATTTAGTTTCTTTTATTAATTATTTAATTACTTTCCTAGTTGGTTTAGAATTAGGATTAGTTTGAATTTAGTTTCCATAGTTATCTTAACTAGTTTAGTATAAATAGGACTATTAGGTTTCAATTGTTATTCAGTTAATTCAATTCAGTTTTATTCCAGATTAATATTAGTTCTTGACATTCAAGGCTTCTTAATTACCTTTCGGGTTTACGTTTGTAAATTTGTCTACTTTTAAGGCTCGACGATTGTCGATCCGTTCCACGCATAATCCTACTGCGTCAACTTTTGAAGATTTCACACAAACAGGAATTGTGAAGACATTGCACCTGGTTGCTAATGCAACAGGTGCCCCTCCTATATGGGCAAAAGGTGGTATAATTAAAGAATACCTTGTAAGAGGGTGATTGGTTCAGGATGAAAATCAGAATGGGAATGGGAATGGGAATGGTGGGGAATTTGTTTCATTTCCCCCAATTTGTTGAGGAATGACTCAATTTTCATTACCAGTATCTCATAATGACCAATTCCAATGTATCAAACCAAACTCCAATTTCCATTTCCATTCCTAACCTCCTATTATCTCCAACCAAGCACCTCCTAAGTTTTATTGTAAAACATTATATACATCTGTCATTAACTATGCTTCTGCTTCTGGTGTAACTGTAGGCAAGATATATGCGAATTGATCACCAGGAATCAGTAGCTTGGGAGTCCATATCAATGAAAAGACCGGGTGTATGAATATGTTTATTGCTGAGTTTGGCAAGATGTTATTGGTGCCAACTACCTTTCCTTTTCCCATGTATTGCCATTGAATTGTTGGGGGTAATTTCACATTCACCTTAGTTGATGTACTTTATAATTCAACATTAGCATTCGGCATATTCATAAATATTAATAATAGTTATTATGAATTGGTACTTAATCTAGACAAAGGTGTAATAGTATCCGGGTAAACAATATTTCTGTCATTAGAGGGATTTATTTATCACATATAACATAAAAAAATAACGATGTGTTTGATGTACCCAACAATATGGATGGACTTGAAGATACAATTTAAATAGTAGAAAATGACAATGTTTCTAGAAACATGAATTGAATAATTTGTAGTCATTATGCTTTACCAAATAATAGTTGGTTCTATTTTGCATTTGGAATTGCAGGAAAAAAATGAATTAAACTTAAATGCATAACTCATCATCAATTGAGAGAACTGTAATTTTGTTTCGTTCGAAAGTGTTGTTGGAGTGTTAGACCCAAGTCTCTCTTACTACATTACCAGTGTTATTCCATCTGTAAGGTTCACATCCACCTTAGTAGTGGTCGGTGTGCCTTAGCTTCAACCTCATATGGCATAATGTGTATTCTCATGGTATTTAAGGTCAAGAAATTGGTTACAAACATCATCTCACTCAAAGTTGGTTAAATTGTTCTAATTAAGCTTGCTTATTTTGTACTCATTCTATGTTGGCCATTTAAAGAGTACATATTATTGGGCTACTCTAGATGTGTATGTGTGGAAGGTATGGAGAGGATAGATGTTAATAATGGGTGTTATCTTGTGGTAAATTTTTATGGAACAAGTGTAAGGTCCTTTTAGGGCACATGTTATTTAATATATTAAAATTATTCTAAATTGATTTCTTTAGAAAAAGTTTTAAATACTTGTGAATTGCAATGCGGCTGTTACGACTTAATCAACATGATTAAGCCATAGATGTTTGGGGTCAGCGGTTGGAAGGTTAAAATGCTGTCTGACAGCTCAGTCAATTCAACTGCAGGGGTTGTATGGTGGTAAGTGTGAGATGTGCTATGTGACAACTGCTGCTATTCGGGTGTTGCTGCGACACAGCTAACGCGCTGCGTTCGAGAGGAATAAGGCAAGTTCGGATCTGCAGGTAAAGATTTTTGGGGTCTGCTTGGGGCTGATTTGGTTCAGCTGTTAGTATGCTGTTTGGTTATGGTTGCAGGCCTTATTTGTTATGTTTGGTTCCAAGCGTAAGGGCTGTTTGGTAGGGTCTGGGTGATTGGTTTTGTTTTTGTCTTGGATTGATCATTTGATTGGTGTGTGGGTTCCATTGTAATTGGTGTACAATTGTAAGTGTGTTCTCTTGTAATTGGTGTACAATTGTAAGTATGGTAATAAAGTGCATGTTTTTCAAAAAAAAAGTCCATATAAAGTGATCATGGCGTGATTAGAAATATTAAAAATGATTTAAGTTTAAGCCTTTATTTGTATTGGTCATGGGTGACTTTTGAGTGCAGACCACCTCCTGTGTATCATATTAATTACCCGTTTGACTTTATACACATATTAATAGAATTTTTTTTATTTGGACTCCAAAATACCATAGCTTAAGGGGGTGTTTGGGGTTGTTTTGGAAAGGGTATTCCAGGCACAGCTCGAACTAATCCCTGACAATTTTGAAACTTAAAGATGTCTTATCAATGTTGAGGATGCCCGGAATCGAACCTTGGGTAGATGGGATATTCCACCACATCACCCAAGGCGATCAACCACTGCGCTACAACCTGATTGACGTGTTTGTGATTGTTTAGAATCAATAAATATCGTTTACAAATCTAACTTACCCTTTTAATAGCCGAAACTAGTATCCTTACATGGGGTTGTCATGAGAGATATCACCCAACTTTGCCCTTACATTTACTAGAATTTTACGTCATGTTGTATACCCGACCAACAGACGGGTATAACACTAGTTCTAAAGGTTTGAAACATAACATTGAATCTTAAAAATAACCGATTCTAATATAGTAGTATAAATTTAGGTTTTGATGAAAATGCTTTTCTAGGAAATCCCAACCAACATTATTCACCCACACACACAAAAATACACACACACACACACACACACACACACATATATATATATATATATATATATATATATATATATATATGTATATATTATATATATAGGGAGAGGTTCAAATAAGAAATATTAAGTGTGTAAGAAATAGAGAAATGATCTAGCCCTTCATCTGGTCAACAATATAAATTAGTTCATATGTGAATTAGTTAATTAGTTCATACGCCAGTCACAAAGGTTCATATGTAAATCTGTTAATTAGTTCAACTGATTCACATATGAACCTACAATTAATTATTAGTTTATATGTGAATCATTTAATTAGTTCATATATGAATCCCAAAGGTTCATATATGAATCCCAAAGGTTCATATGTGAACCAGTTAAAAAAAACTTATATGTGAATTACATGGGTTCACATATGAAAATATAATTCATATGTGAATCACACAAGTTCACATATGAACTCGTCCCGCGTATTTGTAAAAGTTACGAAACTATCATTCTATTTTTGGAATAGTCGCAACTTTTGACCAGTCAAAGCCGCAATTCTTGACTAGTCAAATCCGATCTTGACCGTATGAATGACTAGGATTCCTTCTCTATTTCTCACACACTTAACATTTCTCATTTGAACCTATGGCTATATATATAGTCGGGTTCAAATGATAACAGTACCTATTTAAAAGAACACGACAATGGACAAAATGCTTGGCTTTTTCATTTGGGTTTCGGTGAGAATGAAAATTATGACGAGAAGGTAAGAAGGGGTTTTCACCCTTGAATGCACATTAGGATGAGATGCACCGAGTTGGAGCAGATCAATTCCTATATCTAGGCATGGGAATGGGACGAGGAGTCGGGGACTTCAATCCCCATCCTCATCCCTGATCCCACATATTCATCCCCGTCCCCATCCCTGCAAGGGGAATATAATCACATCCCCATCCCCAACTGGGAAACAATGCATTTTTCCCGTTTATGTAAGCTATTTTAAATCAAATATGTGAGACACCACATATGTTTAAATCTCACATCTTTTCAATAAACCTAATATCGAACGTAATTTAACTTAATACAAAAAAATCACAACCTCATATAATGATTAATAACCTAAAACCAAAAGAAATTCAATCTAATCCAAAAAATAAAACTTAACATCACACGTATCAAACATATCGAGTAATATCCAAAACCATACTGTGTAATCCTATTTTGATTTGAAATCCAAAATACATAAACATTTAAAAAATTAGATTCTAAACCTAGTTAGGAAATAAGAAATTATTAATTAACGATTTAGTTTAAATAAATTTATATTTAACTTATTATTTAAAATATTTAACGAGGATGCGGCGGGACGGGGAGTGCAATACACGTTCCCGACCCATCTCCGGTTTGAGACACATGGGGAACCCCTTCCCCATCCCCGATTTGAGACAAATGGGGATTTCCGTCCCTATCCAATCCCCATCCCCAACCGGGGCGGGTGGACCGGGTTCCCCAACGAGTTGGGGTCCATTCCCATGTCTACCCGTATCAAGCGCGATTCATGGGTGAGTTTGAGATTAAAAGTAATCAAGGTCCAGATCCCCATTTACCTTCTCACGTTAACTCTTATTCTCACACGATCCTTCGTCTATGTATGATTGGGTTCCGATGAGGATGAAAACTATGAAGAGAAGGGTAATAGAGACTCCCACCCTTCAATGTAAATCAACATGAGATGCATCAAGATACACTGGATCAATTTTCTCCTAAAACGCAATTTATGTGTTATCTTGAAAACAAGAGTGATTAAGGATCCAAATATTTTCTTACCTTTTCAACTTAACAATTTTCTTATACGACATAAGAAGATAAAAATAGAAGTTTCATATATAAATTATTGCAAAAATCTAAAAAAACTCTATTTAAATATACATATTTAAACTAACATTATAAATTATTCACATAAATTTAAATTATTCACTAAATTTACATACACATTTTCAAAATAAATTGACACTAACATTTTAACATTTGTTGTCTTGTCATAACACATGGGAGCAAAGCGGCGAAATTTATTGCTAAAAACAGGGAGAATTTATATTGTTTTGGTAAACAAAGTGGACCTTGTTTTATTTATTTACCAAAACAAGTATTTTATCAAGAAAAAACATATAAAGTAACGTGTGTTACGTAATTGGTTAAAGCTATTAATATTATTAATGATTTATATATTTAGTAATGGAAAATTAATTAAAATACCCCAACATTGAAAGTGACTTACCAAAGTATCCCAAAAAATTTACTTCTTACCGAAATGCCCTCTTTTTCCGCGATAGGATCCCGCGATAGCGGGCAGGGACTGAAAGTGTAAAATTTTGCAAGATTATTTACACTTTCAGTCCCCATAGCGGGCCATCGCGGGCCGCGTTTGAGCCATCACGGGCCTCGATCGCGGGGGCCAGGGACTTAAAGTGTAAATATTTCTTGCAAAATTTTTCACAATTAGTCCCTGCCCGCGATCGCGGGATCCTATCGCGGAAAAAGAGGGCATTTCGGTAAGAATTTTTTTTTGGGTACTTTGGTAAGTCACTTTCAATATTGGGGTATTTTAATTAATTTCCCTTTAGTAATTGTCCAACAATCATTAATTAATTAATTAATTAAGAAGGGTATGGTTGGTATGTGAAATCCAAACCCACTCACTCATATGTTGAATTTTCCGGTAAGCACTTACCCGGGTAAGCGATTAGGTAAACGGTCCCTAAAAGTCTAAATCTATTGGTTGTAGACACAAGAAAGATGATCACAAATACACATCTTGTGGTATTTGTAGATTGAAATATGCATAAACTTTAAGACAAGTTCTAAAATACATTTTCTTGAGAGGCTTTCACCTATGACATGAGAGGCTTCAATCTAAAAGAACCAATTACATAACCACATAAGCAACAGATTCTTCAGAGTTGGTAATGGTAGGGAAAGGATTGAAGCCACCTTGCAGGCTTGCCCCCAAAGGTCCAAAAACTGGTTCAGGTAGGTTTTCCAAGTCATACCAATCCCAACCCTAACACTTATCCGGCTCGAGGTTATGAGGTATCTGGCTTGGGTCCGATAAATGTGCACGCATGTAAATAATGACGAGATGCACTGCATCGGAAAGGAGGCTATTGGTTGCTGTTAATAACTCTATATTCTTGATGTCTAGTCCAGTTTCTTCTTTCACCTCTCTTGCTGCACATTCCTCAAAGCTTTCACCTAGGATCCCCCAATTTGAACCAAATTACAGAGCTGTTGGTGTTGCAGCTTTTCGTAAATAATGAACTTCCGAAATCGTGGTAATCAAAAAGCATATATATATATTGGTAACTATGGGTTTTTGGTTGTGTGATAAAATGGTCAGATGTGGTATGTCATACTGGAATTCATTCCGTTCATAATTGAATGCAATTGACCTAAAATTGAAGCTCATCATTACCATCATAATTCATAAATTTTGATGCATATTCATACTCAATCAAGGGATACTTGATGTTAATTTTGATGTAGACTCACAAAAGTTGTGAAATCATATGCTAAACGAAACAATTCCTCATTAAGAGCGACTAGTTTATCGAGTATGATTATTTATGTCAATCGTTTTCGTGCTTTACATATTGTTCATCTTTAATCATTGTAGTTGAGGTGAATGTAGCGAATTTAATGATGAACATATAGTTGTATATGATTTCTGTCTAGTTTGCAGATAAGGAATCATATGCAATTGATTTAGAGGCGTGGATTCAGCGACTTCCTCCGACCGTCGCTGGTTGAGAGGAAGGGATTTCGGGGAGAAAAGTTACCACTTATCAGGAAACGTTATACAGTACAGATACAGACCAACAGAATATTTAAAAAATCAAAGTCTGATTTCCAATTCATCTTCAAATCAGAGCTTAAATGAGAAAACAGAATAACAGGATGCAGTAATGGCGTGATAGGGGGTTTAAAGGCGAACTGACCGAACTCAAGGTGGCCGTCGGGGAGGGCGAACGTGTAGACGCCTATTGAGGAGGCGAGACGACGGCCGAACAATATCTTGTTATCATCCTTTAACAGAAAAACCGCAATCCCAATTTCCGGCGCCGGCGACATTGCTCCGTTCTTGATTGACGGATGCCGAGTCCACCAAATAATAAATTCCAACTATCGACTAATTACAACCAAAATTGTAATAGCGGTAAGTCTTGTCGAATCCACAGAGACTCGGTTTTAACCAATTATTTCCAATCAATCCAAGTACAAGAACGAAATATTAATAATAACTACAAAAAGGGGGTTTTGTTTGTAGAAAAATTTAACATAACAAAATTAAAACGAATTTAAAAACAATAATAACGGAAACGAATTCAACTTTGGGTAGCAAATACTAATGCAATTCCATTCAATAGTTGTATCATTGATGATGTACTAGATTATCGCGACTACTTTGATTAACCCAGTTGTAATTGTTAACAAGCTCTAACAACCAATTCCACCATATAAAGCATTTGAGAGGAATAAACTCTCCTATCAAACCTTAGTATGTAACTAGCCTCAAACAAGCTCTTGAAGGCTTAATTCATACTAGCATGAAAAGCTTAAGGAACCCGAGTCCGGACATACTAACACGTAAGCTCGGTTAATACATTTATACCGTTTCACCCAATTTCACAACAAAAATGGAAATCTTTGACAAAACCCAAATTGTTGGTTGTTACTAACAATTGTTAACTAAACAATTACGGATTTAGAAAACAATTTAACAACAACCAATTTCCACACAATTGATCAAAAAGCATGAAAACTAATTTTATAAACCAATAATCTCAGAAATTGGATGAATAATCAAAGTAAAGTTGGATTACATCATCTCAAACAACCATGTGAATTAGAAATTGCAAAAGTTAACAACCCAAAGTCGAATTCTAAGAGAAATTAGCCACACATGGCTAATTTAGGTTACCAAATTGAAAAGTTCAAGAAATACCTAAGAAATTAACAAGAAATGGTTGAGAATTTGCTCCCAATCGATCTCCTTGCTTTTCCTCTTCAAAATCGTGTTCTTCCCCAATGGTTTCTCTCCCAATTCGACGGTTCTTCCTGTGTTTTAAACCTCCAATCGAATGAAACCGCCAAAACACACACGCACTGATTTTAGGGCGCGCGGTATGGTGCGCGGGTTAAGGCCGCGCAATAGACCGCGGGGTCGTCTGAGTCTCGAAGCAAACAGAGCTATACGCGGGATGGGGCGTGCCATGAGACCGCGGGAGAAACCGCGCAGGTCTCTGCCCGATTTTGCTGCTGCCATTTTTCTGCCGATGCTGCGTTCTTTTTTTCTTTGTTGGGCTAGACTTGGGCTTTTTCCACTTTTTTTTTCTTTTCTGTTTTCAACTGAGGGTGCCAACAAAAGAAAACATAAGGACCTAATAAAAGTACTTTATTTTATTTTATTTTTCTCTTTTCCTTTGTCACGTGAAGCAACAAAAGAGAGATATTTATTATTTTTTTTTTGTTTTTTTTTATCTAACTAATATAATATTAAAAGATTTATATTTATTTATTTTTCCTTCTTTTTTTTTCTTTTGTTTATTTACGAATAATAAAATACTCAAACATAATTCAATAGGGTTATTTTAGTCATCTAATTGTAAGGGATTTGATGCAAAAATATACATAAATCGGCACCTATCAAATTCCCCCACACTTAAACCATTGTCCGTCCCGACAATGAATTAAGTTAGCGTGTAGTGATCGGAATGAATCAAACGAGAGTGTCAACATATATAGCACATCATGAACTTGAGATTTGCAACTTAGCATCATTTATAGAGCATACCAATTTAGAAAGACATAAGCTAATCTCGAGAACTCTCACGAATGGGGTAATCAAACAACACTCAATTCATTTTTGGGTTCAAAGTGTATCGCTCAAAACGTCTCTACACTAGTATATAACTACCATAAGCTTGAATAATCTCTCACTCTCCACTACTCGGATAAATTACATGCATATAAATCAAAAGGGCTTTTCGGGTGTAATGTAAAATAAGGCTTTGGGTAAGGTAGGGATATATTTGGGATAAAGTGACTAAGACCGTACAGCAATGGAGCAACCGGTTCTTCAACAATGAGATTTTCTCTCAACGAAGGCTTTACATATGTATCTTTGAAGCACGCTTCCCTTTCAATGATAGGGGATAAAGATTAAACGCTTATAATCAACCATATCATCAGATTTTCTTCGTCGTCTTATTTCATTTCTTTTATTGACGACATATATTGTTTTTTTTCTTTTTTTTTCTTTTTCATACTTCTTTTGATTTTTCTTTTCCGCTCTTTCTTTTCTTTCCCAACACATAATTTGTACATTTCAAGCATACGGGACATCGGAATCGCTCCATTGGTGATTGGTCGGTGAGTCGTGTTTGGTTTGGTTTAAAATGTGGGTAGCAAAGAACATAAGCTAAGGCTCAAATTGGTGTGCAAAAGGGTAATTATAACATAAAAGGGTAGGCTTAAGGCTAATTGGCTAAGATAAAAATTATCAAATGATGGCCTTTATCATATTTATTAGCATGTAAATATCATGTAATCTTAAGGAGAGATAATTCAAGTTCTAGAGGTACATATCTAGGCATGACGTAATCACACAAGAAATGAATTCGAGACTAATTTAAATGTTTAGTCTAATAGGCTCAAAGTCTCATGGTGTTAAAGCTAGTTCAAGAGATTAGCAAAAGTCTAACTTTAACCGGTATACTACCACTAATCGATGCTAAACGCTATCAATCAAATTCAATCATGCTATACATGTATCCACACTCATTATCATCAATTAAGGTCATAAAAACATGCTAACACATCATCAAAAAGGATAAAAATCTACATTTAAGCACAGAATTTTGCAAAAAATTGCAAAATACCCCTAAAATACCCCTAAAACAAGCACAAACCCAAACCAAGCCCAATTCATGAAGCTCAACTCAAAATCAAAATACACCCCACCCCCACACTTAGATCATACATTGTCCTCAATGTGTTCATATAAAGGAAAGGACATTCAAAACAATTAAAGAATGAGGGGAAACAGTAAACTCCCCTGATTTGGTGAATAGTCCTCGAATGTACGGATCTGTGAAGGTAGATGCATCCATTTGGCTCCAATCTCCGGGGTGAAACCTGAAAACAACCAAGAGAAGCACAAGAGTGAAAGGGAAGAATCTCACAAAACCAAGACAAAAAAAAAAACAATGAAAGATAAATAACGGGAATCCATGGGTTGCCTCCCATGCAGCGCCTTTCTTTAACGTCTTTGGCTAGACGCCTTCATGTCTAAGGTGCTCCTCCTCCCGGCACCTCCATCTTGAAAACCTCCACATCAAGAGGTTTGAAACCTTCATAAAACGGTTTTAAACGGTGACCATTAACCTTGAATACTTGACCCGTTTTCTCGCTTTTGATATCTATCACACCATAACTGAAAACGTTAGTAACAACAAATGGTCCCACCCATCGGGACCTAAGCTTGCCAGGAAATAATTTAAGATGAGAGTGAAAAAGTAAGACCTTTTGACCTAAAACAAATGTCTTACCAGAAGACATTTTGTCGTGAAAAGCTTTGGTCTTTTCTTTATATAAATAGCTACTCTCGTACGCATCATTGCGTATCTCTTCCAGTTCTTGGAGTTGGAGCTTTAGGTGAATACCGGCTTTATCAATGTCAAAATTGACATTTTTCACGGCCCAAAAGGCCTTGTGTTCCAACTCAACGGGAAGATGACAAGTTTTCCCGTAAACTAAACGAAAAGGGGACATACCTATCGGGGATTTGTAGGCGGTCCGGTAGGCCCATAACGCATCGTTGAGCCTTAAACTCCAATCTTTCCTACTCGGGTTCACCGTCTTTTCTAAAATCTGCTTGATCTCCCAATTTGACACTTCCGCTTACCCATTTGTTTGAGGATGGTAGGTGGTGGATACCCGGTGCTTTACACCATACTTCTTGAACAATTCCGCCATCACTCCATTAACAAAATGGGTGCCCCTATCGCTTATCACCACCTTAGGAACTCCAAACCTGCAGAAAATATTTTCCTTCACAAAATCTGAAACATCTTTAGCACTGTCAGTCCTTGTCGCTTTCGCCTCTACCCACTTAGAGACGTAATCGACCGCAAGTAAGATGTAATAAAACCCAAAAGAACACGGAAATGGGCCCATGAAATCAATGCCCCAAATATCAAAAATCTCACAAGCATGAATGGGAGTCAATGGCATTTGATCCCTACGGCTAAGATTTCCGGTGTGTTGGCAACGAGGACAAGCTTTACAAAACATGTATGCGTCTCGATGAATATGTGGCCAAAAGAGGCCACTCTCGAGAACCTTACGAGCTGTCCTTGTCAGGCCAAAATGGCCACCACATGCATACGAATGACAAAATTCTAAGATAGAGGTTACCTCATTGTCACTTACATATCGCAGGATGATTTGATCGGATCCTTGCTTCCACAAATAGGGGTCATCCCACATGTAGTACTTGGAGTCACTCTTTATCTTGTCTCTCTTTGCTCTCGGTAGCTCCTTTGGTGTGGTCTTGGTAACTAAATAGTTCACGATGTCGGCGTACCAAGGAACCGCGGTTTTCACCTCGAAAAGATGCTCATCCGGGAACTTGTCTTCTAGCGGTAGTGGCGTTTCGTTGGAGACGATCCGGCTCAAGTGATCCGCCACTAGATTTTGTGCTCCACTTTTGTCTCTAATCTCCAAGTTGAACTCTTGGAGCAACAAGATCCATCGGATGAGTCTTGGCTTCGCGTCTTTCTTTGTCATCAAATACCGCAACGCCGCATGATCTGTAAAAACAATAACTTTAGTACCTAAGAGATATTGACGAAATTTTTCCAAAGCAAAGACATCCGCAAGCAATTCCTTCTCCGTAGTGGAGTAGTTTGCTTGCACGCTATCGAGGGTCCTCGAGGCATAATAAATAACATGTGGGTCCCTTCCAACCCTTTGCCCGAGTACCGCTCCAATAGCGTAGTTGCTCGCATCACACATAATCTCGAAGGGAAGGTCCCAATTAGGTGGTTTCATGATCGGGGCGGATGTGAGCATATCCTTAAGCTTATCAAAAGCTTCCTTGCATTTCTCATCGAACTTGAACTCCACATCCTTTTAAAGTAGACTGCACATCGGTCGGGTAATGCGCGAGAAATCCTTGATGAAGCGCCTATAAAAACCTACATGACCCAAAAATGACCGGACTTCCCTCACCGAAGTGGGGTAGGGTAAGCTTTTGATAACATCTATTTTAGCTTTGTCTACTTCAATACCCTTACTAAAAATGATATGTCCTAAAATAAGCCCTTGGTTTACCATAAAATGACATTTTTCGTAATTTAAAACCAAGTTGGTCTCTATGCATCTTTGAAAGATTTTTGTGAGATTTTCTAAACACTCATCAAAGGAGTTTCCATAGACGGTAAAATCGTCCATGAAAACTTCGATGATGTTTTCAACAAATTCGGAGAAAATACTCATCATACACCGCTGAAAAGTAGTCGGTGCATTGCATAGGCCAAAGGGCATTCGGCGATAAGCAAAAGTGCCGAAAGGACATGTAAATGTGGTTTTCTCTTGATCTTCCGGTGCAACCGGAATTTGGTGAAAACCAGAAAAACCATCTAAACAACAGTAATGGGACTTACCTGCCAATCTTTCGAGCATCTGATCGATAAACGGTAGAGGGAAGTGATCCTTTCGGGTTGACGCGTTCAACCGTCGGTAATCGATGCATACCCTCCAACCACTTTGTACTCTCGTCGGGACCATCACACCATCGGAATTCTCCACTACCGTCACTCCGACCTTCTTTGGGACAACTTGTACCGGACTCACCCATTTGCTATCGGAAATAGAAAAAATCATATCCGCATCGAGTAGCTTTTGAATCTCCTTCTTCACAACCTCCATCATAGGTGGATTCAACCTCCTTTGAGCCTCACGAAACGGCTTGAAATCATCTTTCATCAAGATCTTATGCATGCAAGTTGATGGACTCAAGCCTTTTATGTCGGCTATCGTCCACCCGATGGCTTCTTTGTATCGCTTGAGCACGCCTATAAGCTTCTCCTCCTCGGATGTGTCTAGGCCACTCGAAATGATCGCCGGTAGCTTTTCTCCTTCTCCCAAATAGGCATACTTGAGATGATCGGGAAATTGTTTTAGCTCTAATTCGGGTGCCTGCAAAATAGAAGGAAGTAGCTTTGTGTTAGACGGTGGTAAAGAAATTTGAGCAATATCATACCTCGTTGTCTTCTTTTGATCCATGGAAGCTACTAGCTCGTG
Source organism: Saussurea involucrata (assembly GCA_033807775.1). Taxonomy (NCBI): domain Eukaryota; kingdom Viridiplantae; phylum Streptophyta; class Magnoliopsida; order Asterales; family Asteraceae; genus Saussurea; species Saussurea involucrata. The sequence goes on along the minus strand of CM066320.1, from coordinate 223,084,072 downwards.
AAACTCGGGTCCGAGCTCAATCCTCTTCATGAGTTTAGTCACTCCCGCTTCATCTAAAGACTTACTCAAAGTTGTATCTAAAGCATCCAAATGGGTTAGTTCAAACAACTCTTGAGAGATAGGTTCAATAATATCTATGGCACAAAGGGATGATACATCGCTTGGAAAACGCACGGCTTCATAGATATTAAAATGAATGATGTTACCATCGAATTCCATGGAAAGTGTGCCATTATGGACATCTATCTTTGTCTTTGAAGTTTTCAAAAAGGGCCTCCCTAACAAAATGGACGTGGATTTCGGATGAGAATCCTCCTCCATATCAATGACATAAAAATCAGCGGGGAAAACAAGTTCATTCACTTGAACCAATAAATCCTCTAATACACCTTTTGGGTGTACTATGGACCTATCGTCCAATTGAATGACCACCCCGATTTCTTGTAAGGGGCCTACATTTAAAGTTTTAAAGATAGAATGTGGCATCACGTTTATAGATGCACCCAAAGCAAGCATTGCCCTATTGACCGTCACATTCCCCAATTTGCAAGGAATGGTGAAAACACCGGGATCTTTGCACTTTGGGGGTAATTTCGTTTGAAGCACGGCGGACACATTTTCACTCATATTAACCGTCTCGTTACCCCTAAGTTTTCGTTTATTGGTGCACAATTCTTTCAAAAACTTAGCGTAACGAGGGACTTGCTTGATTGCATCTAAAAGAGGTATATTCACCTCAACCTTCCTAAAAGTCTCTAAAATCTCTTTTTCTTCTTTAGCTTTGTTAGACAATTGAAAACGTGTAGGAAAGGGAGGTGGAATTACCTTTGCTTTCTCACTTACCTCAACAGTGGATTCCGGTTGTTTCTCGCTTTGCACCGGCTTTGGAGTTACCTCTTTCTTTTTCTCCACTTCTTTACTCTTCACTTGCTTTGGCTCTTCAAGCTCCTTTCCGCTCCTCAACACTATTGCACTCACATTTTGCTTTGGGTTCGTCTCCGTTTGGGAGGGTAGCTTTCCTTGAGACTCCAATCGGCTCACGGAAGTGGCAAGTTGTGTCATTTGAGCTCCCAAGTTTTGAATACTTGCCTCCGTTTTCTGTTGGAATTGAAGAGTGTTAGTGGCCAAGTTTTTAACAATGTCCTCAAGAGACATACCTGAGCTACTTGAAGTAGCTTGATTCGGATTGAAGGGTGCTCTTTGCTGGAACTGTTGTTGTGGCGGCCTTTGCACAAAATTCTGGAATTGAGGTCTTTGGTTGCCGAAATTGTTGTTAAAATACCTTTGTTGCTGTTGTGGCTGACCTTGAAAACCTCTTATGGCGTTCACATCTTCGGCCGTTACCAACACATCTTCTTGAAGTTGTGGGCACGCATCGGTTGGATGGCCGGTTGCCAAACATATCCCACAAGCTTTTACCTGTTCTTTGCTAACCACAAGCTGCTTAACCAAGTTAGTAAGATCAAATAAACGACTCTCAATGCTCGCAACATTTACCTCATTGGCTTTTTGTGGCTCTCTCCTCGTATCACTCCTCACACTAAAATGTTGGGAATTTTCGGCCATGGTAGTGATTAGTGCTCTAACCTCGGCCGGGGTCTTGTTAAACATGGCACCGCCACTTACGGCATCGACCATTTTTCTATCCATAGGCAAAAGACCCTCATAGAAATATTGCAAAAGCAATTGCTCCGAGATTTCGTGTTGTGGACAACTCACACAAAGATGTTTGAATCTCTCCCAATACTCGTGGAGAGTCTCAACATCTCTTTGCTTAATGCTACATATCTCTCTACGGAGGTTAGCAGCTCGGAAGGCGGGAAAATTTTTATCTAAAAAGAGCCTCGCCATTTGGTTCCACGTCGTTACCGAATCGGGGGGTAACGAGTATAACCAATCCGTAGCACGATCCTTTAAAGAGAAAGGGAATGCCTTTAACTTTATAAGTTCCTCCGTAACCTCACTTGGTTTCATACTAAGACAAACTATATGGAACTGTTTTAAGTGCTTATTGGGGTCCTCGTTCTCTAACCCGTGATAGGTGGGTAAGAGATGGACCAAGCCAGTCTTAAGAACGGAATTTTGATTATCAGTCGGATACCTGATGCAAATAGGAGTCTGAGCAACATCTTGGGTTTCTAGTTGACGTAGTGTCTGCTCCGCGTCACCCATGTTGACCTTCGGCTCTTTCTCCTCTTCTTCTTCAGATTCCGTTGTCGACTCTTCAACTACTATTTTTGGATTTTCTTCTTTTTCTTCGCCCAAATCGCTTGATAGGTTAATATCTTTCCATATATTTATCCCGGGTGACGAAGGTCCCTCACCTAACTTCTTCCGAAGCTTGGCTTGTTTCCTCAATCTTTTAGCGGTCCGTTCGATTTCAGAATTTATTGGAATATGTGTACCTGTACGTGAAGATCTTGGCATAAACCGTTAGAAATACCGAGTCCCCAGCAACGGCGCTAAAAATTTGACGGAGGCCGAGTCCACCAAATAATAAATTCCAACTATCGACTAATTACAACCAAAATTGTAATAGCGGTAAGTCGGGTCGAATCCACAGAGACTCGGTTTTAACCAATTATTTCCAATCAATCCAAGTACAAGAACAAAATATTAATAATAACTACAAAAAGGGGGGTTTTGTTTGTGCAAAAATTTAACATAACAAAATTAAAACGAATTTAAAAACAATAATAACGGAAACGAATTCAACTTTGGGTAGCAAATACTAATGCAATTCCATTCAATAGTTGTATCATTGATGATGTACTAGATTATCGCGACTACTTTGATTAACCCAGTTATAATTGTTAACAAGCTCTAACAACCAATTCCACCATATAAAGCATTTGAGAGGAATAAGCTCTCCTATCAAACCTTAGTATGTAACTAGCCTCAAACAAGCTCTTGAAGGCTTAATTCATACTAGCATGAAAAGCTTAAGGAACCCGAGTCCGGACATACTAACACGTAAGCTCGGTTAATACATTTATACCGTTTCACCCAATTTCACAACAAAAATGGAAATCTTTGACAAAACCCAAATTGTTGCTTGTTACTAACAATTGTTAACTAAACAATTACGGATTTAGAAAACAATTTAACAACAACCAATTTCCACACAATTGATCAAAAAACATGAAAACTAATTTTATAAACCAATAATCTCAGAAATTGGATGAATAATCAAAGTAAAGTTGGATTACACCATCTCAAACAACCATGTGAATTAGAAATTGCAAAATTTAACAACCCAAAGTCGAATTCTAAGAGAAATTAGCCACACATGGCTAATTTAGGTTACCAAATTGAAAAGTTCAAGAAATACCTAAGAAATTAACAAGAAATGGTTGAGAATTTGCTTCCCAATCGATCTCCTTGCTTTTCCTCTTCAAAATCGTGTTCTTCCCCAATGGTTTCTCTCCCAATTCGACGGTTCTTCCTGTGTTTTAAACCTCCAATCGAATGAAACCGCCAAAACACACACACACGCACTGATTTTAGGGCGCGCGGTATGGTGCGCGAGTTAAGGCCGCGCAATAGACCGCGGGGTCGTCTGAGTCTCGAAGCAAACAGAGCCATACGCAGGATGGGGCGTGGCATGAGACCGCGGGAGAAGCCGCGCAGGTCACTGCCCGATTTTGCTGCTGCCATTTTTCTACCGATGCAGCGTTCTTTTTTTCTTTGTTGGGCTGGACTTGGGCTTTTTCCACTTTTCTTTTCTTTTCCGTTTTCAACTGAGGGCTGCCAACAAAAGAAAACATAAGGACCAAATAAAAGTACTTTTTTTTTGTCTTTTCCTTTGTCACGTGAAGCAACAAAAGAGAGATATTTATTATTTGTTTTTTTTTCTTTTTTTGTTTTATCTAACTAATATAATATTAAAAGATTTATATTTATTTATTTTTCCTTCTTTTTTTTCTTTTGTTTATTTACGAATAATAAAATACTCAAACATAATTCAATAGGGTTATTTTAGTCATCTAATTGTAAGGGATTTGATGCAAAAATATACATAAATCGGCACCTATCAAATTCCCCCACATTTAAACCATTGTCCGTCCCGACAATGAATTAAGTTAGCATGTAGTGATCGGAATGAATCAAACGAGAGTGTCAACATATATAGCACATCATGAACTTGAGATTTGCAACTTAGCATCATTTATAGAGCATACCAATTTAGAAAGACATAAGCTAATCTCGAGAACTCTCACGAATGGGGTAATCAAACAACACTCAATTCACTCTTGGGTTCAAAGTGTATCGCTCAAAACGTCTCTACACTAGTATATAACTACCATAAGCTTGAATAATCTCTCACTCTCCACTACTCGGATAAATTACATGCATATAAATCAAAAGGGCTTTTCGGGTGTAATGTAAAATAAGGCTTTGGGTAAGGTAGGGATATATTTGGGATAAAGTGACTAAGACCGTACAGCAATAGAGCAACCGATTCTTCAACAATGAGATTTTCTCTCAACGAAGGCTTTACATATGTATCTTTGAAGCACGCTTCCCTTTCAATGATAGGGGATACAGATTAAACGCTTATAATCAACCATATCATCAGATTTTCTTCGTCGTCTTATTTCATTTCTTTTATTGACGACATATATTGTTTTTTTTCTTTTTTTTTCTTTTTCATACTTCTTTTGATTTTTCTTTTCCGCTCTTTCTTTTCTTTCCCAACACATAATTTGTACATTTCAAGCATACGGGACATCGAAATCGCTCCATTGGTGATTGGTCGGGTGAGTCGTGTTTGGTTTGGTTTAAAATGTGGGTAGCAAAGAACATAGGCTAAGGCTCAAATTGGTGTGCAAAAGGGTAATTATAACATAAAAGGGTAGGCTTAAGGCTAATTGGCTAAAATAAAAATTATCAAATGATGGCCTTTATCATATTTATTAGCATGTAAATATCATGTAATCTTAAGGAGAGATAATTCAAGTTCTAGAGGTACATATCTAGGCATGACGTAATCACACAAGAAATGAATTCGAGACTAATTTAAATGTTTAGTCTAATAGGCTCAAAGTCTCATGGTGTTAAAGCTAGTTAAAGAGATTAGCAAAAGTCTAACTTTAACCGGTATACTACCACTAATCGACGCTAAACGCTATCAATCAAATTCAATCATGCTATACATGTATCCACACTCATTATCATCAATTAAGGTCATAAAAACATGCTAACACATCCTCAAAAAGGATAAAAATCTACATTTAAGCCCAGAGTTTTGCAAAAAAATTGCAAAATACCCCTAAATCAAGCACACACCCAAACCAAGCCCAATTCATGAAGCTCAACTCAAAATCAAAATACACCCCACCCCCACACTTAGATCATACATTGTCCTTAATGTGTTCATATAAAGCAAAGGACATTCAAAACAATTAAAGAATGAGGGGAAACAGTAAACTCCCCTAATTTGGTGAATAGTCCTCGTATGTACGGATCCGTGAAGGTAGATGCATCCATTTGGCTCCAATCTCCGGGGTGAAACCTGAAAACAACCAAGAGAAGCACAAGAGTGAAAGGGAAGAATCTCACAAAACCAAGACAAAAAAAACAATGAAAGATAAATAACGGGAATCCATGGGTTGCCTCCCATGCAGCGCCTTTCTTTAACGTCTTTGGCTAGACGCCTTCATGTCTAAGGTGCTCCTCCTCCCGGCACCTCCATCTTGAAAACCTCCACATCAAGAGGTTTGAAACCTTCATAAAACGGCTTTAAACGGTGACCGTTAACCTTGAATACTTGACCCGTTTTCTCGCTTTTGATCTCTATCACACCATAACTGAAAACGTTAGTAACAAAAAATGGTCCCACCCATCGGGACCTAAGCTTGCCGGGAAATAATTTAAGATGAGAGTGAAAAAGTAAGACCTTTTGACCTAAAACAAATGTCTTACGAGAAGACATTTTGTCGTGAAAAGTGATAACTCTATTTTTAGAGTTATTATTTCCATTTATTTTTCACTTTAATTTGTCAATTTTAGCCATTTCACTTCTAAAAACCCCCATTCTTGGTATGATTTACGAAAACAAGCAAAAGGAGTGAACCATGGTCTTTAATAAATTATTTGGTGGATTTTGGGTAGTTTTCACGTTTTATCTGCAGTGACGTGAACAGTGCTCACTCCGGTTCCCCACTGCTGCCGCTGGAAAAGACAAAAAGAAGAAATCTGAGTTAGACAGCATGGTGGGAGCAGTTAGAAGGTTCAGCAACAAGTACAAGCATGGGGATTATTTTATTCTAGGCTTGCTCCTAAAGAAGATGGCAAAGTGAATTTAATATTCATACCTAAGAGCCTAAAAGTCAACTTTTTGAAGAACCCCATGGATAGAAGCATCAAGCCCTTGGTTAAAGAAGAAACATGGGGCACAAATGGTCCTTATGCTCCCATAACTCAGCTGATGCAAAGTCAAAAGATCTCATTGGGTATTACCCAAGCTCTTTCCTTGGTGTATAAAAGGAAGGGCTTGGGTCATTTAATGGGATCATCTATCTTTAATTTTAGCAAGCACCTTAATCCTTAGCATTTAATTTCCTCTAAAGCTTTCATAGTTAGATTTAATTTTCTGTAGCTTTGTAGTTTAAATTTCTAGCACTTTAAATTCTTAGTTTAATTTTCAGTTGTAATTCTCGAACAGTGGGCAGCTTACGTTCCCCACTGTGAGCGGTAATTCAAAGTCACTTTTATTTTCAATCATGTTTAAATCTTCATCTTTCGTTTTAATTTCTCCAGTTATGTTAGGTTAAACATCCCTTGGGATGTAGGTAAGAGAAGTACCTAGATTTTAGAGAAAATTCTTGAGTAATCTTTATACTTGGAATATTTGTTGTTTTGGTTATTCATTCTCGATAATACCCCAAGGATGCGAACAAGCCGATCACTTGTAAGGATCTAAAAGTCTAGTTCTCAACTCAGAAATGGGTAGAACGCAGTGACACGAGCTTGGATAATGCTAGGGAGTTCGAAAGAATTCTTATGACACTTACGAGAGCGAGGTCAGCACAGTGAGCTAATCTCTCCCCACTGGAGTAGTAGACAAGCTAATTTGTGTATTTAAAACACTTAGAGTATTTGTCTCTACACATTCCATCGAGGCCCGAGAGGGTCCATTCTGAGATTACCATTGACAAAACAACAAGTACGACTAGTATGGGATTTTTGCTTAACGGTGTGAGTATTTTGTAACCGGGCTTTTCTAGCGAAAAGACCGACTTCAATTACAAGGATCATCTTTTGAGATCAAGTATTTATTATAAAATCTAGGGAAAATCTAACCTACATTCCATCTTTTAAATCTTTAGTAAAATCGTTAAAAGTAGTTATTTCACCAATCCAACTCAAAATATTGTTTCCTCTCTAATTGAAACTCGTGAAAGGAACTCACAAAAGCCGTATTGTCTTGATAGCCCAGTCTCTGTGGATACGATTCCGGTATTTTACCGATTATTACTTGCCGTGACGATCATAGTGGACAGTGTACACTTGCGCTGCCTACTGTGGACAGATTACAACCCGATGTGGTTTATTTCGCATGTACCATTCACACGTGTCAAGTTTTTGGCGCCGTTGCCGGGGACTGGCGTGATTTTTAAATCTCAAGACATTAGTTTTTGTTTGAGCCCGAGTAACTCGTTTTTCTAGCACCGATCGTGTTGTATGCCAAGGCAACAACACGGACCTTTGGAACCAATCGATCTTGAAATAGAAAGGACTTTTCGAAAAAGACGTAAAAACAAGAAGAAAAATCAACAACTCCCTGTGAACCCCACCGCAAATATGGCAGGAGTGGGCGGTCAACCACCACCACCTCCATTAGTGGAAACCACAGTGACGATTGCTGATAGCAAAGATCGAGGGATAAGGGAATATGCAACTACTGGAGTTAGTGATTTAAGCTCCGGGATTCTAAGACCCAACCTTCAAACACCACACTTTGAACTCAAACCGGTGATGTTTCAAATGATCCAAGCCATGGGTCAGTTTGGAGGATCACCATCTGAGGATCCGCATTCGCACTTAAAATCATTTTTGGAAATGACCGACTCTTTTCAGCTACAAGGTGTGAGTGAGGAAGCTTTAAGGCTAAGACTTTTTCCTTTTACTTTAAGGGACAAGGCTAAGTCATGGCTAAATGCGCATGCACCTCATTCAATAACCATGTGGCAAGAGCTTGCGGATAAATTTTTACAAAAGTATTTTCCTCCAACCAAAAACATGAGGCTGAGAAATGATATTGTTTTGTTTAGACAAGACGAAGATGAGGCTGTTTCGGATGCATGGGAGCGGTTTAAAGATTTACTCCGAAAATGCCCACACCATGGCATCCCACATTGCATTCAGTTGGAGACCTTTTACAATGGTCTGTCCAACGCAGCCAAAATCATCTTAGATGCAACAGCAGGAGGAACTTTCACAAGCAAAACCTATAATGAAGGATATCAGATTTTAGAGAAAGTGTCCAATAACAACACCGACTGGTCCAACCCGAGAACGCCTGCACCAAAGTCCACCAACATTGATAATGAGGCGCTTAAAACAATGAATGCACAGTTAGTGGCCTTAACAAAAATAGTGTTGAACCAAAATCGAGGACAACTTAATCCCACAGTGGGTACTGCACATCTCACTGAGAACTGCTCTTACTGTGGGGACGAGCATGTTTTTGATTTTTGTCCAGCAAATCCAGAGGCTATTAATGTCATAGGAACCAACCCGCGCAACAACCCATACTCACAGACCTATAATCCAGGTTGGAGGAATCATCCAAATTTCTCGTGGTCTGGAAACCAAGGACTCCAACCCCACGGGGCGAGTCATGCTCAAAGACCACACAACCCCCCTGGATTTCAATCACATCACAGTGGGCAATCCTCACACCACAGTGGGCAGCACCCACAAAACTTTCACCAAGGTCAATCCTCCCAACAATTCCAACCACGACCATCTCATAATGCTGAGGCTCAACCATCACTCGAATCAATGCTCAAAGGATTCATGAACCAAACTCAAGCGGCCATTAGGAACATAGAAACTCAAGTAGGACAACTAGCCGTCGAAGTCAAGAATAGACCACCGGGGACATTACCTAGTGATACCGAAAATGCTAGGGTAATAGGAAAGGGACCAGAACAAATCAAAGCCATAACACTTAGGAGTGGAAAGGATCTGAAAGATATCGTTTTCGATTCTGAAGAATCGCCTCAAATCACCGCTGTACCTCATCCCACAATGGGCACTCCTCAAGTCACTGTGATCCCCACAGTGGGGACGGAAGTCCCTGAACTCCCCACTTTTGGGCCATTGCCTAAACCTACCATTCCAAGGTTAACTCCGCTTCAGACTCACATCGACCCAAAAAGTGTACCTTTTCCTGAAAGAATGAAGCCTAAAAATGTTGATGTTCAATTTAAAAAGTTTTTAGACATTTTCAAACAGCTTCACATTAACATACCCTTGGTAGAAGCTCTTGAGCAAATGCCAAGCTATGTTAAGTTTTTAAAAGATATTTTGAACAAAAAACGAAAGTTGGGTGAGTTTGAAACTGTGGCGTTGACCGAAGAATGTAGTGCCCTTCTCACAAGCAAGATTCCACCTAAGTTGAAAGACCCGGGTAGTTTCACAATTCCATGCACGATAGGAGGACAAGAAGTAGGTCAAGCACTTTGTGATTTAGGCGCTAGTATAAATTTGATGCCTTTGTCAATTTTTAAGAGATTAGGTATTGGAGAGGCTAGACCCACCACCGTGACCTTACAATTAGCCGATCGATCCATTGCCTATCCAAGAGGGAAGATTGAAGATGTTTTGGTCCAAGTGGATAAATTCATCTTCCCTGCCGACTTTCTGATTTTAGACTATGAGGCCGACAAAGACATCCCAATCATTCTAGGACGTCCTTTCCTTGCGACAGGACGAACTTTGATTGATGTGCACAAAGGAGAACTCACCATGAGAGTCAACGACCAGGAAGTAAAGTTTAATGTTTTCAAATCTCTTAAATACATAGACACCGAGGACTGCCTTGCTGTGAGTGCGATTCATGGATCCTACTGTTTCGACTCACTGTCCACAGTGGGCAGTGAGAGTGAACACTCTGACTCAGAAGATACTTTTGAGGATGAGTGTAACGAAATGGTGGCATCTATTGAACCTTTGGACTTTAAGGATAGGACGATCCAACCACCATCCATCGAACAACCTCCCGAGTTAGAGCTTAAACCATTGCCTCCTCGTTTGAAATATGCTTATCTCGCCGAGAATAACAAACTTCCTGTTATCATCTCGTCCAAACTTAGCGAAAATCAAGAACAACTTTTAATCGAATTGTTGATGAAGCATAAGAAGGCAATTGGTTGGACCATAGCAGACATTAGAGGAATTAGCCCCTCTTTATGTCAACATAAGATCAACTTAGAGAGTGACCGCCCAGGAAAAGTCCAACCTCAAAGAAGGTTGAACCCCATCATGAAGGAAGTAGTTAAGAAAGAGATTTTGAAGTGGTTAGATGCTGGTATTATCTATCCCATTGCCAGTAGTAGTTGGGTGAGCCCCGTTCAATGTGTCCCTAAAAAGGGAGGAACAACAGTGGTCACAAATGAAAAGAACGAACTCATTCCAACTAGGACTGTTACGGGATGGAGAATATGCATGGACTATAGGCAACTGAATCTAGCAACAAAGAAAGACCATTTCCCGTTACCTTTTATTGATCAAATGCTTGATAGATTAGCGGGAAAGGAATTTTATTGTTTTCTAGATGGATACTCCGGATATAACCAAATCCACATCGCACCCGAGGACCAAGAAAAGACCACCTTTACTTGTCCATATGGTACTTTTGCATTCCGGAGAATGCCTTTTGGTTTATGTAATGCTCCCGCTACTTTTCAACGCTGTATGATGGCCATTTTTACTGATATGATAGAAGATACCATAGAAGTTTTTATGGACGATTTTTCTGTGATCGGCACATCATTTGATAACTGTTTGAGGAATCTAGAAAAAAGTTTGGTGAGATGTGAAACCCACGACCTTATTCTAAATTGGGAAAAATGTCATTTCATGGTCGAAGAGGGCATTGTTTTGGGTCATCTTGTGTCGAAAAAGGGTTTGGAAGTTGATAAAGCAAAACTAGAAGTAATCTCCCAACTTCCCGAGCCCACAACGGTAAAAGGCATTCGCAGTTTTTTAGGTCACGCAGGTTTCTATAGGAGGTTCATAAAAGATTTTTCCAAAATAACTAAACCCCTATGTAACCTGCTGCAACATGAAAGAGAGTTTGTTTTTACCAAAGAATGTAGAGACGCATTTGAAATAATCAAAAATGCCTTAGTTACTGCACCCATAGTGACCACTCCTGACTGGTCACTCCCATTTGAAGTCATGTGTGACGCCAGCGATTGGGCTATAGGTGCAGTACTAGGCCAACGAAAAGATAAGATTTTTCATCCAATATACTATGCAAGCAAGACTTTGATCGAGGCTCAAATCAACTACACTGTAACCGAAAAAGAATTACTTGCAGTAGTTTTTGCTTTTGATCGTTTCAGGTCTTACTTAATTGGAGCAAAGGTCATAGTACACACCGATCACGCAGCCATCAAATATTTGATCAACAAAGCTGACTCTAAACCGAGGTTGATCAGATGGGTGCTGTTGCTGCAGGAATTCGACCTTGAGATCATCGATAGAAAAGGAACAAGTAACCAGATCGCTGATCATCTTTCCAGACTTGAGCCCACAGTGGGCACTGTAGATCCCACTCCGGTAAAAGAAAATTTTCCTGATGAACAATTGTTAGTCGCCCAACATCATGATATTCCTTGGTATGCTGACATTGCTAACTTTTTAGCAAGTGGATTACGACCCCATGGAATGAGTGGACAGCCTTTTAAAAAATTCTTGTATGATACTCGTCAATACATTTGGGACGATCCTTTCTTATATAAGATAGGAACGGACCAAGTGTTGAGGCGATGTGTTCATGGGAGTGATCAACAACATTTACTCCAAGGCTGTCACACATCCCACTATGGAGGTCATTTCGGAGGAACACGCACTGCTGCGAAAATTTTGCAGAGTGGGTTCTTTTGGCCCACTGTGTTCAAAGACTCTCATGAGTTTGTTCGTCACTGTGAGCAGTGTCAGCGCACTGGGAATATATCAAAACGAAATGAAATGCCCCTCAACAATATCCTTGAGGTGGAAATTTTTGATGTGTGGGGAATAGATTTCATGGGACCCTTTCCAAATTCCAACAACAATTTCTACATCTTAGTAGCGGTAGATTATGTTTCAAAATGGGTAGAAGCTGCTGCTTGTCACACTAATGACGCTAACACTGTGGTGAAGTTTTTGCAAAAAAATATTTTCACTCGCTTTGGAACACCACGAGCAATAATTAGTGATGAAGGATCCCATTTTGTTAACAAAGTCATGACCGCGGTCCTTGCTAAATATGATATTCATCATAGGGTAGCAACCGCCTACCACCCCCAAACTAATGGTTTGGCGGAGCTTTCAAACCGAGAAATCAAGGGAATTTTGGAAAAGGTGGTGAAACCCCATCGAAAGGATTGGTCCAGCAAGCTTGATGACGCTCTTTGGGCGTATCGCACGGCATATAAGACCCCTTTGGGAATGTCTCCATTTAAGTTGGTATTTGGCAAAGCTTGCCATTTACCAATCGAATTGGAACATAAAGCCTTTTGGGCTTTAAAAGAGCTCAACATGAGTGAAGATGCCGCGGGAATTAAAAGAACCTTGCAATTGCATGAACTTGAGGAAATGCGCTATCACGCATATGAAAATGCAAAGTTATACAAGGAAAAGACCAAGATGTGGCATGACCGAAGGATCAATCATCGGGAATTTTTTGAAGGACAGCAGGTATTATTGTTCAACTCTCGTCTAAAACTTTTTCCGGGTAAGCTCAAGTCAAGATGGACTGGACCATACACCATTGTCAAGGTAAGTCCCTTTGGAACAGTGGAATTAAAGTCTCCACAGTCTGATCAGACCTTTAAAGTCAACGGGCAAAGGGTAAAGCATTTTCTGCATGAGAGTGCCCACATCCCTGCCCACTCTCCACCTCACTATGGTTAAGAAACATCAGGTCCAATTGTAAATATTTTATTTCTGTTGTTTGCTGTGTTTTTAATCTTTTTGTTCTTTTTAATATTGCAAGGGTAGTTTACTTGTATGTGTGTAGGCGAAAATCCCGAGCTTTAAAGCAAAAGTCAATAAAGTGGTTCGCAGTGGGCAGAAGCTGATCACTGCGTTCCCCACTCTGGAATCTGACGGTTGATGGGACAATTTGTGGGGCCCAAGGATAACAAGCTTTCACCTTTTCTGCCAACTAATCAACTTTTGCTGCCACATGTCATTAGTTCTCCATTTTCCAAGAAAACCATCATTGTACTCTCCCTCTCTCTCCTAAAACCCGACGGTCCAACCCTAAACCCATTGCAAAAATCCTAAAAACCACCTTTAACTTCAAATATTCAAAAACCATCTTTTTCTTCCCCATTTCTCTTACACGAACCAGAAGCAAATTCCCTCCAATGGCTAGAAGCAAGAGGCCGATTTCAAACCCTCAGGCACCCAACCGGGCGGCGGTCCGCCGTCGTAACACCGAAAACCCACCAGAAACCATCACTGGTGACCTCAACGAACCGCCGCCGGTCTCCGGCGAAAATCCGGCGACTTCCAGTGCACCGATGACATCTGGTGCACCAGACGAAGGCTCCTCCAAACAACGAAGCCCGAAGGCTATTTCTTCTCCACGCGTCTCAACCACGAGCACCAGTCTTTTTGACACCGAGGCTCTGCAAACCGAAGAGGAAGAGTGACGATTGGAGGAGGAGTACATTCAACGAAAGGAAGCCATAAGAAAGAGGAAGGAGGATGCCGAGAGAAGGCGTAGAGAAGAAGAAGAAAGGGTCCGAAAAGAAGAGGAAGAAAAGAAACTAGAGGAGGCAAGAGTTAGGGCAGAAAAGGAGAGGATCTTCGAGGAAGAGAGGAAGAAGGCTGAGGCAGACTTGTTTGCTGAGAATGAGAAGTTGCAGAGAGAGGTGGAGGAAAATTATCAAAGTCAGTATGAGAAGTTCAAGTTTGATAGGGAGAAGAGTGCTGTTTCAGGAGATATCCACAGTGGGGAGAACCTTATTCCCCAAGCCGAAAAAAAGAGAAGAGTTGTTACCAGATCCACGGTAGCCAGGGCACGAAAAACACCGACAAAGAGGCCTGCTAAGCAAGATTCACGAAAAGGTAAAAACCCTGCAACCTCTTTAAGTTCATCGTCTATGGAAACTCATGGTGGGGATGAACAAATTCAAACCCAAAACCCACATCAATCCATCGTAGGTACTGAGCATGCCCCCAGTGGGGTGCCCAGGCAGTTCACCTCTCCGGAGGTGGCTGCCCATTTTGACTGCATCGCCAAGCAAAAGTTAAAATTAGAGAGGGGTTTTGACCCCGATTTCGTTGAAGCTAATTCATTTGTCAAGGATAGAATTGTGGTGCATGATTGGTCGATTATTTCTGCTGCTAATCGACGTGCCAATGCCTCACTTGTGCGTGAATTTTACGCCGAGGCCTCTCAAAGTAAAGACCCAATTGTGGTAGTTCGAGGTAGGAAAGTTTGTTACAATCCAGGGGAAATTAACCGAGTATTGGGGAGAGGAAATGCGGGTATTTGTGAGTTTGCGCAATTCTTGAAGAAGATGACTCCAGCAAGTGAGGACCTCATTTTAAGAGAGATAGCCGCTGTAGGGAAACCATGGAATAAGGACGGTCAACGACGGTGCCTAAACGCTAGTTCTCTCACTACCGAGGCTGCCGTTTGGTTCCAGTTTCTCCGTGCTTCATTAGCCCCAACTTCGCACGACACCACTTTGTCGATGCACAAGTGTGCGCTGTTGTACTGCATCCTCACGGGAAAAAGGATCAACATAGGCACTGTCATGCATGGAGCCATCGATCAAGCACGTACCCGGAAGAAGGTAATTTTACCCCTCCCTTGCCTTATTACTTCATTGATGATAGACGCAGGTGTACCGTCGGCTGTGGAGGACCAGTGGTTAGATTCCACGAGTAATATCAATGTGGGTACCATCCGAAAGATGGGACGGCACGTCACCACTCCTCCACCCGAGCAGGCAGAAGATATCCCCACAGTGGGGACTGTTAACCCCACTGTGATCATCGCTGAGGAGCATGATGTGCGGACTGCGGATACATCGAGGCGTCAGACTGAGGCAGGTTCGTCCAGCAACCAAATGGGAGAGATTTTGGCAGCTTTGAAGAAGCTCACATACAGGATCGAGTTGCTAGAAAGTGAGCAGCGATATCAGAACCGGGCCACGCAGAAATTTTGGATGTATACAAGAGAACGGGATGAGGTGACGGGCCTGATGATGCAAGAGGCCAACCCAATGCTAGCTGCTCAGCTACCAGAATTTCCGAAGGATATCTGCCCAGTTTATGACAGTGAGGAAGAATTTGATGAAGACGTTCCTGCTAGTTCACCAGAGGCCACCCCGACCCGTTGAATGGTTTGTTAAAACTTTGGTTCCACTCTTTTGCTCTCAAAAACAATTTTAATTTCTGTTTGGTTTGATTTTATGCCTTTGGCTAGGCTTTTGACACTTTGCTGAATTCTTATTTTGGTTTGTAATGCATGAAATCCTACCACTGGGTAGGTACTTTTGGGTACTAACGTATTTGTTGTTTGAATGCTTGTTTGATCTCGCTTCCATTTCAAGGTACAACTTTCGGCTTCCGACTTAAAAAGGTCCCTTTTGTAAGTACGAATCTCAACTTGATACCATGAAATGATATAGGCCGTTTTTCGCATCCAAACACGATCCTTTTTGTACCCCAAACCACCACCTTTGTTCGTTAATTCAATGTCACAGTGGGGACACTGTGAGATTTTAAGTTTGAGGTGGGAACTTCCAGTTTGCCCACAGCGGGGACACTGTGAAGTCCAAGTTTGAGGTGGGTAAGCCATACCCCCTCCCAAAAAAAAAAAATACAAAAATACAAAAACAGAAGAAAAACGGAGTGTCACTAACAAAATTGATGGTGTGCCTTTTCTGGACCATCAAAGTGCTCACTCCCAGAAAAAGGATGGTGTGCCTATTCTGGACCATCAGAATACCCACTCTCACAAAAATAGCCATACCCAAAATAAAGCCTGAAAGTGTGCGTACATACTAATGAAAAATCCAAAACAGCCACTTCTAGAAATAAAAATCTCCAAGCGAGATTTTCGGTTCATGTTTGAAAATACTTGCCAAAAACCCTTGGGAAAATATTCAAAGCCATAAACCCATAAAACCCAAGAAAGCCCTATTGATTAATGGAATACAAGAAAAAGATTTCGTCAAACACAAAAGTGAAATTTTCAAGTTTGAACCGAAGGAAGTATTGAAGGAAGGAGATCAACGCCCATTCAAGTCAAGAAGTATGTAAGTCCCTAAAAAGTTCTAGTGCGTTTTGTCTACTTTATTTCTTTCTTTTTATTACTTGGGGACAAGTAATAGTTTAAGTTTGAGGTTGTGATAACTCTATTTTTAGAGTTATTATTTCCATTTATTTTTCACTTTAATTTGTCAATTTTAGCCATTTCACTTCTAAAAACCCCCATTCTTGGTATGATTTACGAAAACAAGCAAAAGGAGTGAACCATGGTCTTTAATAAATTATTTGGTGGATTTTGGGTAGTTTTCACGTTTTATCTGCAGTGACGTGAACAGTGCTCACTCCGGTTCCCCACTGCTGCCGCTGGAAAAGACAAAAAGAAGAAATCTGAGTTAGACAGCATGGTGGGAGCAGTTAGAAGGTTCAGCAACAAGTACAAGCATGGGGATTATTTTATTCTAGGCTTGCTCCTAAAGAAGATGGCAAAGTGAATTGAATATTCATACCTAAGAGCCTAAAAGTCAACTTTTTGAAGAACCCCATGGATAGAAGCATCAAGCCCTTGGTTAAAGAAGAAACATGGGGCACAAATGGTCCTTATGCTCCCATAACTCAGCTGATGCAAAGTCAAAAGATCTCATTGGGTATTACCCAAGCTCTTTCCTTGGTGTATAAAAGGAAGGGCTTGGGTCATTTAATGGGATCATCTATCTTTAATTTTAGCAAGCACCTTAATCCTTAGCATTTAATTTCCTCTAAAGCTTTCATAGTTAGATTTAATTTTCTGTAGCTTTGTAGTTTAAATTTCTAGCACTTTAAATTCTTAGTTTAATTTTCAGTTGTAATTCTCGAACAGTGGGCAGCTTACGTTCCCCACTGTGAGCGGTAATTCAAAGTCACTTTTATTTTCAATCATGTTTAAATCTTCATCTTTCGTTTTAATTTCTCCAGTTATGTTAGGTTAAACATCCCTTGGGATGTAGGTAAGAGAAGTACCTAGATTTTAGAGAAAATTCTTGAGTAATCTTTATACTTGGAATATTTGTTGTTTTGGTTATTCATTCTCGATAATACCCCAAGGATGCGAACAAGCCGATCACTTGTAAGGATCTAAAAGTCTAGTTCTCAACTCAGAAATGGGTAGAACGCAGTGACACGAGCTTGGATAATGCTAGGGAGTTCGAAAGAATTCTTATGACACTTACGAGAGCGAGGTCAGCACAGTGAGCTAATCTCTCCCCACTGGAGTAGTAGACAAGCTAATTTGTGTATTTAAAACACTTAGAGTATTTGTCTCTACACATTCCATCGAGGCCCGAGAGGGTCCATTCTGAGATTACCATTGACAAAACAACAAGTACGACTAGTATGGGATTTTTGCTTAACGGTGTGAGTATTTTGTAACCGGGCTTTTCTAGCGAAAAGACCGACTTCAATTACAAGGATCATCTTTTGAGATCAAGTATTTATTATAAAATCTAGGGAAAATCTAACCTACATTCCATCTTTTAAATCTTTAGTAAAATCGTTAAAAGTAGTTATTTCACCAATCCAACTCAAAATATTGTTTCCTCTCTAATTGAAACTCGTGAAAGGAACTCACAAAAGCCGTATTGTCTTGATAGCCCAGTCTCTGTGGATACGATTCCGGTATTTTACCGATTATTACTTGCCGTGACGATCATAGTGGACAGTGTACACTTGCGCTGCCCACTGTGGACAGATTACAACCCGCTGTGGTTTATTTCGCATGTACCATTCACATGTGTCAAAAAGCTTTGGTCTTTTCTTTATATAAATAGCTACTCTCGTACGCATCATTGCGTATCTCTTCCAGTTCTTGGAGTTGGAGCTTTCGGTGAATACCGGCTTTATCAATGTCAAAATTGACATTTTTCACGGCCCAAAAGGCCCTGTGTTCCAACTCAACGGGAAGATGACAAGCTTTCCCGTAAACTAAACGAAAAGGGGACATACCTATCGGGGATTTGTAGGCGGTCCGGTAGGCCCATAACGCATCGTTGAGCCTTAAACTCCAATCTTTCCTACTCGGGTTCACCGTCTTTTCTAAAATCTGCTTGATCTCCCAATTTGACACTTCCGTTTGCCCATTTGTTTGAGGATGGTAGGCGGTGGATACCCGGTGCTTTACACCATACTTCTTGAACAATGCCGCCATCACTCCATTAACAAAATGGGTGCCCCTATCGCTTATCACTACCTTGGGAACTCCAAACCTGCAGAAAATATTTTCCTTCACAAAATCTGAAACATCTTTAGCACTGTCAGTCCTTGTCGCTTTCGCCTCTACCCACTTAGAGACGTAATCGACCGCAAGTAAGATGTAATAAAACCCAAAAGAACACGGAAATGGGCCCATGAAATCAATGCCCCAAATATCAAAAATCTCACAAGCATGAATGGGAGTCAATGGCATTTGATCCCTACGGCTAAGATTTCCGGTGTGTTGGCAACGAGGACAAGCTTTACAAAACATGTATGCGTCTCGATGAATATGTGGCCAAAAGAGGCCACTCTCGAGAACCTTACGAGCTGTCCTTGTCAGGCCAAAATGGCCACCACATGCATACGAATGACAAAATTCTAAGATAGAGGTTACCTCATTGTCACTTACACATCGCCAGATGATTTGATCGGATCCTTGCTTCCACAAATAGGGGTCATCCCACATGTAGTACTTGGAGTCACTCTTTATCTTGTCTCTCTTTGCTCTCGGTAGCTCCTTTGGTGTGGTCTCGGTAACTAAATAGTTCACGATGTCGGCGTACCAAGGAATCGCGGTCTTCACCTCGAAAAGATGCTCATCCGGGAACTTGTCTTCTAGCGGTAGTGGCGTTTTGTTGGAGACGATCCGGCTCAAGTGATCCGCCACTAGATTTTGTGCTCCACTTTTGTCTCTAATCTCCAAGTTGAACTCTTGGAGCAACAAGATCCATCGGATGAGCCTTGGCTTCGCGTCTTTCTTTATCATCAAATAACGCAACGCCGCATGATCTGTAAAAACAATAACTTTAGTACCTAAGAGATATTGACGAAATTTTTCCAAAGCAAAGACATCCGCAAGCAATTCCTTCTCCGTAGTGGAGTAGTTTGCTTGCGTGCTATCGAGGGTCCTCAAGGCATAATAAATAACATGTGGGTCCCTTCCAACCCTTTGCCCGAGTACCGCTCCAATAGCGTAGTTGCTCGCATCACACATAATCTCGAAGGGAAGGTCCCAATTAGGTGGTTTCATGATCGGGGCGGATGTGAGCATATCCTTAAGCTTATCAAAAGCTTCCTTGCATTTCTCATCGAACTTGAACTCCACATCCTTTTGAAGTAGACTGCACATCGGTCGGGTAATGCGCGAGAAATCCTTGATGAAGCGCCTATAAAAACCTGCATGACCCAAAAATGACCGGACTTCCCTCACCGAAGTGGGGTAGGATAAGATTTTGATAACATCTATTTTAGCTTTGTCTACTTCAATACCCTTACTAGAAATGATATGTCCTAAAATAAGCCCTTGGTTTACCATAAAATGACATTTTCGTAATTTAAAACCAAGTTGGTCTCTATGCATCTTTGAAGGATTTTTGTGAGATTTTCTAAACACTCATCAAAGGAGTTTCCATAGACGGTAAAATCGTCCATGAAAACTTCGATGATGTTTTCAACAAATTCGGAGAAAATACTCATCATACACCGCTGAAAAGTAGTCGGTGCATTGCATAGGCCAAAGGGCATTCGGCGATAAGCAAAAGTGCCGAAAGGACATGTAAATGTGGTTTTCTCTTGATCTTCCGGTGCAACCGGAATTTGGTGAAAACCAGAAAAACCATCTAAACAACAGTAATGGGACTTACCTGCCAATCTTTCGAGCATCTGATCGATAAACGGTAGAGGGAAGTGATCCTTTCGGGTTGACGCGTTCAACCGTCGGTAATCGATGCATACCCTCCAACCACTTTGTACTCTCGTCGGGACCATCACACCATCGGAATTCTCCACTACCGTCACTCCGGCCTTCTTTGGGACAACTTGTACCAGACTCACCCATTTGCTATCGGAAATAGCAAAAATCATATCCGCATCGAGTAGCTTTTGAATCTCCTTCTTCACAACCTCCATCACAGGTGGATTCAACCTCCTTTGAGCCTCACGAAACGGCTTGAAATCATCTTCCATCAAGATCTTATGCATGCAAGTTGATGGACTCAAGCCTTTTATGTCGGCTATCGTCCACCCGATGGCTTCTTTGTATCGCTTGAGCACGCCTATAAGCTTCTCCTCCTCGGATGTGTCTAGGCCACTTGAAATGATCGCCGGTAGCTTTTCTCCTTCTCCCAAATAGGCATACTTGAGATGATCGGGAAGTTGTTTTAGCTCTAATTCGGGTGCCTGCAAAATAGAAGGAAGTAGCTTTGTGTTAGACGGTGGTAAAGAAATTTGAGCAATATCATACCTCGTTGTCTTCTTTTGATCCATGGAAGCTACTAGCTCGTGAAACTCGGGTCCGAGCTCAATCCTCTTCATGAGTTTAGTCACTCCCGCTTCATCTAAAGACTTACTCAAAGTTGTATCTAAAGCATCCAAATGGGTTAGTTCAAACAACTCTTGAGAGATAGGTTCAATAATATCTATGGCACAAAGGGATGATACATCGCTTGGAAAACGCACGGCTTCATAGATATTAAAATGAATGATGTTACCATCGAATTCCATGGAAAGTGTGCCATTATGGACATCTATCTTTGTCTTTGAAGTTTTCAAAAAGGGCCTCCCTAACAAAATGGACGTGGATTTCGGATGAGAATCCTCCTCCATATCAATGACATAAAAATCAGCGGGGAAAACAAGTTCATTCACTTGAACCAATAAATCCTCTAATACACCTTTTGGGTGTACTATGGACCTATCGGCCAATTGAATGACCACCCCGATTTCTTGTAAGGGGCCTACATTTAAAGTTTTAAAGATAGAATGTGGCATCACGTTTATAGAGCACCCAAAGCAAGCAAAGCCCTATTGACCGTCACATTCCCCAATTTGCAAGGAATGGTGAAAACACCGGGATCTTTGCACTTTGGGGGTAATTTCTTTTGAAGCACGGCGGACACATTTTCACTCATATTAACCGTCTCGTTACCCCTAAGTTTTCGTTTATTGGTGCACAATTCTTTCAAAAACTTAGTGTAACGAGGGACTTGCTTGATTGCATCTAAAAGAGGTATATTCACCTCAACCTTCCTAAAATTCTCTAAAATCTCTTTTTCTTCTTTAGCTTTGTTAGACAATTGAAAACGTGTAGGAAAGGGAGGTGGAATTACCTTTGCTTTCTCACTTACCTCAACAGTGGATTCCGGTTGTTTCTCGCTTTGCACCGGCTTTGGAGTTACCTCTTTCTTTTTCTCCACTTCTCTACTCTTCACTTGATTTGGCTCTTCAAGCTCCTTTCCGCTCCTCAACACTATTGCACTCACATTTTGCTTTGGGTTCGTCTCCGTTTGGGAGGGTAGCTTTCCTTGAGACTCCAATCGGCTCACGGAAGTGGCAAGTTGTGTCATTTGAGCTCCTAAGTTTTGAATACTTGCCTCCGTTTTCTGTTGGAATTGAAGAGTGTTAGTGGCCAAGTTTTTAACAATGTCCTCAAGAGACATACCTGAGCTACTTGAAGTAGCTTGATTCGGATTGAAGGGTGCTCTTTGCTGGAATTGTTGTTGTGGCGGCCTTTGCACAAAATTCTGGAATTGAGGTCTTTGGTTGCCGAAATTGTTGTTAAAATACATTTGTTGCTGTTGTGGCTGACCTTGAAAACCTCCTATGGCGTTCACATCTTCGGTCGTTACCAACACATCTTCTTGAAGTTGTGGGCACGCATCGGTTGGATGGCCGGTTGCCAAACATATCCCACAAGCTTTTACCTGTTCTTTGCTAACCACAAGCTGCTTAACCAAGTTAGTAAGATCAAATAAACGACTCTCAATGCTCGCAACATTTACCTCATTGGCTTTTTGTGGCTCTCTCCTCGTATCACTCCTCACACTAAAATGTTGGGAATTTTCGGCCTTGGTAGTGATTAGTGCTCTAACCTCGGCCGGGGTCTTGTTAAACATGGCACCGCCACTTGCGGCATCGACCATTTTTCTATCCATAGGCAAAAGACCCTCATAGAAATATTGCAAAAGCAATTGCTCCGAGATTCCGTGTTGTGGACAACTCACACAAAGATGTTTGAATCTCTCCCAATACTCGTGGAGAGTCTCAACATCTCTTTGCTTAATGCTACATATCTCTCTACGGAGGTTAGCAGCTCGGGAGGCGGGAAAAATTTTATCTAAAAAGAGCCTCGCCATTTGGTTCCACGTCGTTACCGAATCGGGGGGTAACGAGTATAACCAATCCGTAGCACGATCCTTTAAAGAGAAAGGGAATGCCTTTAACTTTATAAGGTCCTCCGTAACCTCACTTGGTTTCATACTAAGACAAACTATATGGAACTGTTTTAAGTGCTTATTGGGGTCCTCGTTCTCTAACCCGTGATAGGTGGGTAAGAGATGGACCAAGCCAGTCTTAAGAACGAAATTTTGATTACTTGTCGGATACCTGATGCAAATAGGAGTCTGAGCAACATCTTGGGTTGCTAGTTGACGTAGTGTCTGCTCCGCGTCACCCATGTTGACCTTCGGCTCTTTCTCCTCTTCTTCTTCAGATTCCGTTGTCGACTCTTCAACTACTATTTTTGGATTTTCTTCTTTTTCTTCGCCCAAATCGCTTGATAGGTTAATATCTTTCCATATATTTATCCCGGGTGACGAAGGTCCCTCACCTAACTTCTTCCGAAGCTTGGCTTGTTTCCTCAATCTTTTAGCGGTCCGTTCGATTTCAGAATTTATTGGAATATGTGTACCTGTACGTGAAGATCTTGGCATAAACCGTTAGAAATACCGAGTCCCCAGCAACGGCGCTAAAAATTTGACGGAGGCCGAGTCCACCAAATAATAAATTCCAACTATCGACTAATTACAACCAAAATTGTAATAGCGGTAAGTCGGGTCGAATCCACAGAGACTCGGTTTTAACCAATTATTTCCAATCAATCCAAGTACAAGAACAAAATATTAATAATAACTACAAAAAGGGGGGTTTTGTTTGTGCAAAAATTTAACATAACAAAATTAAAACGAATTTAAAAACAATAATAACGGAAACGAATTCAACTTTGGGTAGCAAATACTAATGCAATTCCATTCAATAGTTGTATCATTGATGATGTACTAGATTATCGCGACTACTTTGATTAACCCAGTTATAATTGTTAACAAGCTCTAACAACCAATTCCACCATATAAAGCATTTGAGAGGAATAAGCTCTCCTATCAAACCTTAGTATGTAACTAGCCTCAAACAAGCTCTTGAAGGCTTAATTCATACTAGCATGAAAAGCTTAAGGAACCCGAGTCCGGACATACTAACACGTAAGCTCGGTTAATACATTTATACCGTTTCACCCAATTTCACAACAAAAATGGAAATCTTTGACAAAACCCAAATTGTTGCTTGTTACTAACAATTGTTAACTAAACAATTACGGATTTAGAAAACAATTTAACAACAACCAATTTCCACACAATTGATCAAAAAACATGAAAACTAATTTTATAAACCAATAATCTCAGAAATTGGATGAATAATCAAAGTAAAGTTGGATTACACCATCTCAAACAACCATGTGAATACCAAATTGAAAAGTTCAAGAAATACCTAAGAAATTAACAAGAAATGGTTGAGAATTTGCTTCCCAATCGATCTCCTTGCTTTTCCTCTTCAAAATCGTGTTCTTCCCCAATGGTTTCTCTCCCAATTCGACGGTTCTTCCTGTGTTTTAAACCTCCAATCGAATGAAACCGCCAAAACACACACACGCACTGATTTTAGGGCGCGCGGTATGGTGCGCGGGTTAAGGCCGCAGGGTCGTCTGAGTCTCGAAGCAAACAGAGCCATACGCGGGATGGGGCGTGGCATGAGACCGCGGGAGAAGCCGCGCAGGTCTCTGTCCGATTTTGCTGCTGCCATTTTTCTGCCGATGCTGCGTTCTTTTTTTCTTTGTTGGGCTGGACTTAGGCTTTTTCCACTTTTCTTTTCTTTTCTGTTTTCAACTGAGGGCTGCCAAGTGCCAACAAAAGAAAACATAAGGACCAAATAAAAGTACTTTATTTATTTATTTTTTTCTCTTTTCCTTTGTCACGTGAAGCAACAAAAGAGAGATATTTATTATTTGTTTTTTTTTCTTTTTTTGTTTTATCTAACTAATATAATATTAAAAGATTTATATTTATTTATTTTTCCTTTTTTTTCCTTTTGTTTATTTACGAATAATAAAATACTCAAACATAATTCAATAGGGTTATTTTAGTCATCTAATTGTAAGGGATTTGATGCAAAAATATACATAAATCGGCACCTATCATTGATATCCAACAGTTCCAACAATTTTGACTCTTGTAGCGAAAGAAGCACACTTAGGCCATCAGTACCCCATGGTTTGCATCTTTCAAAGATTCCCATCCACCTCAGCGCCACATCAGCTTTTCTTTCATCCCTCACTCCATCCCTCACGATCCCTAAACACCCGTACCCCATTCCCTCAAACCCTTTTGCCACCTCATTTAACAAAATAAAAATATTTATATATATTTTTAATAAATAAAAATAAGATAAATAATAAAAATTAAAATTCATATCATTCATTAAAAAATTAAAAATTACAAAATAAATTTAAAAATCTACTCGTCGTCATTCCAATCATGATATTTTTTAATTTGCTCTTTTCTCTTTAAAAATCTACTAGTTCGGGGTAGAAGGTTGGGTTTCCGGAACAATGTCGTCGTCGAGATTGAAGTTGGCCGGAGTAAAACCTTGTTCAATCAACCCGGGACGTGTAAATTGGTAAGGAATTTGTTGGTGAAATTGTTGGTGAAATTGTTGGGGAAATTGTTGCGGATATTGTGGCGGATTTTGTTGCGACCATTGTGGCGGATTTTGTTGCGACCATTGTGGCGGAATTTGTTGCGAGAATTGCGGATGATAACCTTGTTGTGTAAACGCTTGGAAACCAAGCTGTTGATCTTCTTGCGATTGTGGTGTATTCGGTCGGTTACGACGGGATGTAGGTGTTCTGTTTGGATTCATGATGAGAGAGGTGTGAAAAATAAGAGGTTGAGAGAATTTGAGAGAGTTTGAGAGGTGTGAGATTGAGAGAATTTGATAGTGTGAAAAATAAGAGGTTGAGAGGTGTGAGAAATAAGAGGTTGAGGGTTAAATATATAGTGGGATTAAATTGAGAATTTTTTTTTTTTAAGAAAGAGCCGTTCAACGGTTATTTTTTAAAAAATTTAATTAAAAATTTTTTTTTTAAAAAAAAAACCCTCGGGATGGATCGGGAACCCAACCCCGAAAACCATCCCTTCCCGCATGACCACCCCGGGCCGTAGCCCAACCCCGCCCTCACCCCGCCGCCACCTCCCCATCCCGAGCCCCTTCCCCGCTTGGGGTACGGAAGGCCTTATGACTTATGTGGAAAATGAAGTTTTCCCCCTTCGTCAACTTAAAATTTTACGTTCCCGCCCCCTGTCCTTTGTTGTTTATATAACTAAAGTCCCTTAAACACATTAGTTATACTCCCAATACTTGTGGTACGTGTTTTGCATGCTCTAAGTCCCTCCTTTTAATAGAACCATCAAATTTTCCCTTAACTTCGTTAAGTTAAGAAATATTTTGGTCTTTTTAGTCCTTTTCCTTTTATTTCTCCCTCTTAAATTACTTTTGTCGATGACAAGGATGATAGAAATCATAAAAACGACCTTGAACCCAAAAGTTATGGTTACCAGTTTTTTCCAGAGAGAGAGAGAGGGTAGGTGATAACTCTATTTTTAGAGTTATTATTTCCTTTTATTTTTATTATCTTTTGTCAAATTTTAGTCATTTTGCTTCTCAAAACACTCATTCTTGGTAATATTTCTAAAAATAAGCAAAAAGAGTGAACCACAGATTTTATAAACCATTTGGTAGATTTTGGTTGCATTTTTACGAAAAATCTGCAGTGACTTGCGGAGTGCCCACTCCGGATCCCACTGGCGTGCCAAGAAGAAGACAAATGAAATTTAAATCTCAGCTTGGAAATCAGTCATGGAGAATAGAAGAGTCTATGGCAGAAGCATGGGAAGAAAAGCAACAAGCATGTCCCCTTGAAGATGGCAATTAGAATTGTTTATTGAAACCAATGGTACTTAAAGTTGATTTTTTGGAAAAGGTAAAGAGACCTTGGGGTAATAGGCTACAAACTTGTGGAGAGAAGCTTTGCTCATGGGAAATGGATTTTGTGTCTTCCACTTTGTTCTTTTAGCCTCTAGACATTTCCCCATTTTTGTTGGGTCCAACTTTTCCTCTAAGTATATAAAGAGGTGTTGGGTTTCATTTAAGACATATTCCATCTACCACATTTAGTGCAAGTTAGTTATAGTTTAGCTCTAGAATTTACTGCAGTAGTTCTTAATTTTCTGCATTTTAATTCCTAGTATAATTTCTAGTTTGAAGTAATTTGTAGCAGTGCTGTACTCACAGTGCCCACTGCGGTTTTTAATCGAAGTCACTTTCAGTATGTTTATGTGCAACTTCTCATCTCTTGTTTTCTTTACTTCGGTAATTATGAGCTAAACATCACTTGGGATGTAGGAAGGAGAAGTACCTGGATTTTATGAAAAATGCTTAAGTAATCTTCATACTTGAAATATTTATTGTTTTGGTCATTCACTCTCGATTATTGCCCAATGATGCGAACGAGCAGATCACTTGTGAGGATCTAAAGTCTAGTTCTTAACTCAGAAATGAGTAGAACGCAGTGACACGAGCTTAGATGATGCTATGGAATTCGAAAGAATTCTTATGACACTTGCGAAAGTGAGGTCTGCACAGTGAGCTAATCTCAACCCACTGGAGTAGTAGGCAAGCTAGTTTGTGTACTTAAAAACACTTAGAGTATTTGTCTCTACACATTCCATCGAGGCCTAAAAAGGTCCATTTTGAGATTACCATTGACAAAACAGTAAGGACTAAGAGTATGAGATTTTTACTAGAAGGTGTGAGTATTTGTGTAATCGGGCTTCTCTAACGAGAGTGCCCACTCTGCACAAGTGCAGTGATCACTCTTCTGGATCAAGTATTTAATATAAAATCTAGGGAAAATCTAACCTACATTCCTTCTTTTAAATCTTAAGTAACTCGTTAAACTAGCATTTCACCAACCAAACCAACTTATTGCTTCTTCTGTAACTGAAACTTGTGAAAGGAAGCTCATGAGAACCATATTGTCTTGATTGCCCAGTCTCTGTGGATACGATTCTGGTATTTTACCAACTATTACTTGCTGTGACGATCATAGTGGCCAGTGTACACTTGCGCTTCCCACTGTGGATAGTTTGCATCCCACTGCGATTAAATCACATATTTCGCACGTACCGGTAGGGTTGTATTCTACGAAGGGTAGGGTGTAAAAGCGGAGGGGAGGAGCCAAGGAGGTGAGGTAAGTGTTGGGACGTGGGTTATTAAAATGATAAAATGACAAAAGAAAATTGATAATACAATTTAAGAAGAAGACATAAAGAAAGTGTAAAAAGATAAAAATGCCCACTTAGCTAATTAGGTTGACAGATTTTGTCAGAAGGAAGGACTCAAAGAGTGTTATTTTGCATACCACAAGTACCCGAAGTGTAATAAACACGTTTGAGGGACCTTAGTAATAACAACCAATAAACCATAGGGACTAGGAATGTAATTTACTCTTAAAAACCATAGTGATCTCCGATTCCGTAGTGTGTTCACCACCGAGTGGGTCACCGATAGCTAGGGCTGTAAACGAACCGAACGAACACGAACGGAGGTGTGTTCTTGTTCGTTCATTTAACTTAACCGAACAAACGAACGAACACGAACGGTAAACGAACGAGATTTTTTGTGTTCATGTTCGTTCGTTAAGAATTTTTGTTTGTTCGTGTTCGTTCATTAAGAGTTAAACGAACGTAAACGAAAGAACTTAAATGAACATAAACGAACGAACCCAAATGAACAAAAAAAAGCCCATACTCATCATTTCGTTCGTAAAAAATACCTTAACAAAATGAAAAACCGGGTTAACTTATGAGGTATGAAAAATAAATTCTAAAAGATCAATTTACTTGATGATTTTACACATTAAATTCATATTATATAAATATGTTTATGTATAAACAAGCATAAACGAACATAAACGAACATAAACGAACGTAAACGAACATAAACGAACGTAAACGAACGAACATTAACGAACATAAATGAACGAACGTTCACGAACATAAATGAACGAACGAGACCATTGTTCATGTTCGTTCATTTAACTAAACGAACAAAAAAACGTTTTCATGTTCGTTCATTTATTAAATAAACGAACATAAACGAACTTTCCGCCGAACAGTTCACGAACGGTTCGCTGAACGTTCGGTTCGTTTACAGCCCTACCGATAGCCACTCCGATCGTCCCAGCCAGCTTTGCCACATGTCGTCGTGTCCTTCGTCGTCGTTTGATACCATAAAAGCATCCATCCACACCCTCGCCCACACTATACATTCATACTTCCATTTCCGCATCCCCTCCACCACCACCATTGCCTATCTCTCCCTCTCTCTATGCAACTCCATCAACACCTTGAGTTTCACACAATAGAGGAACAAGATGACGGATATCATGGACGATATAGCAGAGGAAATATCGTTTCGGAGTTACGAGGATGATCTTCGCCTTCTTTTTAGCCTTCTCAACGATGTTCTTCAGCGCGAAGTCGGCCCCACTATCATGGAAAAAGTTGAACATACTCGTACTCTCTCTCATGTCATCTTTAATTTCTCTGATTATTATTGTTGCTCTTTACATCCATATCGTATCTCTGATTATTATTGTTTCTCTTTACATCCGTGTTCATCATTTCAGCAATTTAAAAAAAATGTTGCGTGTGATGCAAATTTTCATTGTGTTTGTCGGTTTATTTATTGTTCATTTTAGGGAGAAGTAGAGTCGATTGTTTAAATTTTCTTAGACAGAATCTTATTATCAATTCGTTTGGAAAATGCTAATCCTGTAACTTATTATTGTTGTTGGCTGTTAATGGGTCATTCTTTGTCATATAATAATTTTAATTAACAATTCTAGCTCTTTATGTTACATTCTTTGTTATAAGAGTTCTTTTCTGAGTCTTGATTAATTCATGAAATTACGATCTAAACATAACAACTTACCGTTACAGCAGAAATAAATATGTGACGGCATACATGCACTCGGACATTTATGTATCGGATTTCATTCGCCTCATCTCCTGGTCTTCAAAACGCCAACCCACAATTTCCAGGTCCAGCGCGGAGGCTGAATACAGGGGAGTGGCCAATGCTGTGGCAGAGGCTACATGGGTGCGCAATCTTCTATATGAGCTTCGCCTTCCTGTCCGCAAGGCCACAATCGTCTACTGTGATAACGTATCGGCCGTCTACCTGTCTGGCAATCCGGTTCAGCATCAAAGAACGAAGCATGTGGAAATGGATATTCATTTTGTTCGTGAAAAGGTCCAGATTGGACACATACGGGTTCTCCATATCCCGTCTCCTAATCAGTACGCCGATATCTTCACAAAGGGCTTGCCTAGACAGCTGTTTACTTCCTTTCGGTCCAGCTTGAACGTCTTTCCTTCACCACGTTCTCACTGAGGGGGAATATTAAAGGATAAGATTGCATGCATTTATTTGAATTTATTTGATTGATTATTTTATTGTGTATGTTCCTAAATTAGTGGGCTAGGATTATTATATATAGGGATCTCTTGTGTATTTCAAGATCAAGAAAATCAATTATCAAAGTTTTCAATAACAACGTACCGTTACAGCAGAAATAAATATGTGACGGCATACATGCACTCGGACTCTGGGGGAAGAGTTGATTGCCATATATAAATTAGGTGAACGAAATGTGGGACTATTTCTTGATTTATTAGCGAATGAGAACACGTAATTAATGTTTTGTCATCATGCCTTAATTTGCTAGCTATGAGGGTAGAGTTGAATCCAGTTTTGCTTTGATAAGGAATGTTATTTTTGTAACTTACCAGCTCTGTAGTTTTCTGAAATGGTAGAATTGATTCCTTTTTGTTTATGTTAATTGTCGTGTCTGTAAATATGACTCATTAAGTACACGATGGATATGCGCTTTTAGTAAACTATAAGAATAGTAATTTATATTAAAATTCTTGTTTGTTTTGCAGAGTGCATGTCTTATAAGAGCAGCTGGGATTGAGAATACGGCAGAGTTTCTTGAGAAACAATTGGCTTCTGAGTTATCGAAAATGACATTAGTGGAAGCCTTGAAGCTTGCCAGAGCCTTCAGTCATTTTCTTAGTTTGATGGGTATTGCTGAAAACCATCATAGGTAATTTCCATCATCCATTTCTTTAGTTTAATGGTGTCTAAAGTCACTTTCTTTCTCAAGAGATTTTAACAGTGACCAAGTTAATTCGAGAAGTAGTGGTTTATGTAGATCAATTTCATTCCACTTCTGCAACAGGAAGTGCACCACATTTACATTTAATAATATGTAGCGAGAGGAGAAACCATTTGTATAAAAAGTAAAACTATAATCCCTTTCTGATGGTGTACCTTTTAACTAAAGTATGGCTACCTTTTTTCGAACCTAAATTTGTCCTTAGCTTGTTAGTGCCTATTTCATATTGTCTTTAAAGACTCTTTAACAATAACAACAATCATTGGTAAATTTTCTTGGTTTAAGTTCTTAATCATGCTTCCCCTGCTTGCGTGGGTTTCTAGGTCGCTTAAGGGAAAGAATGTTGCACAAGTCTCAAAATCTTGTGATGATATATACTTTTAATCAACTGATTCAAGGTGGGCTTTCTCCTGATGTGCTGTATAACACCATGTGCAACCAGGTGTGGTTTAGCGGTATCGTTTCTGTTTTAAATATGTTTATGCCTTCCTTTTCCAATTCTGTAGTATGTAGTTTTACGCATACATACAGTAGATTTCACTTGCATTATTTGTGGTTTTTCTTTTTTGACATAGGAGGTTGAGATAGTCCTCACTGCACATCCCACCCAAATTAACAGATGTACTCTACAATATAAACACATTAGAATTGCTGTAAGTTGTTCAAGTAATTGTTTACATCAAGAGATGGAAATCCGAATGACACAGCAAAGGTCATGTTTTAACTTTCAGTTTTTAACTCAAGTTTGACTCATAGTTTCTCATCAATGCTTTAAAGTGAATAGAAAATGTGAAAACACGACTACCAAAGTCTCTTGGTTGTCACTACTTTGGGGGTGCTGAACGTTGTATTTGTTTGCTTTAAGATAACTTGATTTGCCTCACACGATATTTTTTTTTTGTAAATCGTTATAAAATGTTTCTATACACTTTTCTAATGTAACACACTTCAAATCAGGACCAATTTAAATCTTAAAATTCAACAAGGTTAATCATAATTACATCCAAACTTTCATACATAAGTAGAGAATTAACTATGAGGATTCATATACACATTTCGAATTCTCAAAACAACCTATTAATCTAATCCTGGCAACTACGATTAGATTAAATTGGTTGTCTAAGCCATTCATCAAAAACATCCTCGCATAAGCTAACTTCTCCACTTAGCACCAAAAGTCGAATACCAAAACACTCGTCCCTCTTTCCTCTACTTCCCCGAGCTCGTACTTGGTAAGAAAATTTAATTTGAAACAATTAGGCTTACGCCTAGTGAGAACATCCATTTTCAAATTAAAACGTTAACAACTTTGGAAACTCAATTAATCAAAGCGTATAAACAAACCTGGTTTGCCATCATTCTTACCGTACGTCTACACCTCTTACCAAGACGGGAACATACCCGATTCCATGAGTATGACTAACATTCAGAACGTCATATCATCACATTCGAGAGCCTACTACGAATCATTACAGATTCTAGATCATTGCTCATGTCCAAGAACTTACAATTAATCGCCATGCCTTTTTCTTGGAATAGAGGCAGAAATAGCAATTATATATTGCCTATTTCTAATTCACCTAAAGCAAACGGAAACAACAATTATACTTTGTCTATTTCACGTTTCCACGTCTCAATTACGAATAGCAATTATACTTTGTCTATTCCCTACAGTTAATACGAATAGCAATTATACTTTGTCTATTCCATTCTCAACAAGAATAGCAATTATACTTTGTCTATTCCATTATTTCAACATGAATAGCAATTTTACCTTGCCTATTCAATCATCTCAACAAGAATAGCAATTCTACGTTGCCTATTCCATCATTTCAACATGAATAGCAATTCTACCTTGCCTATTCAATCATTCCAACATGAATAGCAATTCTACCTTTCATATTCAATCATTTCAACATGAATAGCAATTCTACCTTGCCTATTCAATCATTTCAACATGAATAGCAATTCTACCTTGCCTATTCAATCATTCTTAGGGGGTGTTTGGGATTGCTTATTTAAAACAACTTATGCTTATTTTCAAAAGTGCTTATCAATTTATGTCATGATAAAAAGGAGTTGGGGGTAAAAATGTAATTTGAACAAATAAGTTATAAGCACTTTCAAATAAGTTAAAATGGATTAACTTATCAAAAACAACTTATTTGTGGTGGGAAAAAGTCATAAGCACTTTTTTTTTTCAATCCAAACACTCAAAATAGCTTATTTGTTGTGAGGAAAAGCAATAAGCAAATAAGTCAAAAAATAAGCAATCCCAAACACCCCCTTAAATGCAAACGAGAATAGCAATTATATCTTGCCTATTCTAATTATCAAATAATACTAGTGTCTATAGATCCTTTACACTTCTTAGCATACGTGCATATTTACTCGAATGCACAAAACAATTTATATCGTATTCTCAAAACTAAAGATTCCAAATAATCTAACATACCCGTATTCTCAACTGTCCCCCTTCGACGACTTAGCACGGGGGTTCCAAATGAGACCGGATCTCAAATGAGACCGGATCCCCACTAAATTCCGGATCCCATCTCAATTTCGGATCTCATCTCAATTCCGGATCCCATCTTAATTCCGGATCCCATTTTAATTCCGGATCCCATTTTAATTCCGGATCTATACCGGATCTCACCCAAATCCGGAACCCATTCCGGATTCAAATTAAAACCAGAACTAGATACCGGGACCTCGATACTGGGTATTCGATTGCACGTCCAATTTGCTCTAAAAACTCATCTAAGTTCAATTTCTTGGTCGATTTCATTTCAATACATATATACCAAATCATTTAGATAGTTTGCTACCAGTTATCTTATTCAATTTCAACTGAAAATCATTTAGGAGAAGAGATGAACTCACCTGAATGAAGTTGACCCACTTTCTTCTGCAATAATCCAAAATCAAACCTGAATCCAAGGTTTATAACCAACCCAGAAACCAAACTTTACTTAGGCTATTCATAAATCAGTTGGAGTTTGAAAAGGATTCACAAATCTTACCAAAATCAGATTGCTTTTTCTCTTCTTATTCTCTCTGTTCTTGACCGACTCCAGCACAAAGAAAGATTGAGATGTTTTCTCAATTCAGTGACCCTCACCTTATCTATACCCAACTTTCATTAAATGACCACCCACACCCTCAAATTCCAATTTTCCATAAATTACTCAAACTTTGGTCATTTGGAATTTCTACCATTTGAGTTATATAGTTGCAAAGTAACCCAAATCTTCAACTAAATTACAAATAGACCCCATTCATATTAAATATAATATAATGGAAATTCGAGATGTTTCATCTACCTTGTTCAACCAGTACACTAAAATACCCGTGTTGTGTTGATTGTGCAGGTGACAAAAGATGTATCTCTTCTATCGAGGTGGATGGCTATTGATCTTTACACACGAGAGGTTGACAACCTTAGATTTGAACTTTCTATGAACCAGTGTAGTGACAGACTCTCAAGTCTGGTACATGATATTCTTCAAAAAGGTCCACCATTTATGTTTCACCGATAGCCTCAACTAAGGATGTTGTTTATTGCTTTAACATAGGCATTATATTCTATTCACTTGATGATGGGACGTGCTTGAGTACTTGTCTGCTAACGAATTAAGCTGATGGTTGTCAAATTTCTTTCAGAGAACTCCAAAGAGGATCCGCAATAGAGTTGGAATCTTACTCAAAACTGTAATCAGCCAAAGTGTCACAATGTTCAGTGCTTACCTACACAACTGCCTACTGGGGCTGATGTGCCCTCACATACATGTAAAATGCTTATTAGTTATTTCTTTTATGGAGGCTTCTCTTAAGTAATACTATCTTCCGTGTTAGTTCCAGATCCGTGCAACGAACAATGAAATCAAAAGATTAAACAATGTAGTATACGATTTCAACTGGTCATCTCTATTAAGCTTTCAATCAGAGAGAATTACAATAATGAATAGGAAAGCAAATGAGACAACTAGCCTATTTTCTAAGGCTAAGTTATCTATATATATGGCGGGCCCGTGGTTAACAAGCCCACGACCCGTTCACTAATAGAGCTCAAAATAAAGAATTACAATTTAAACCCTGAACTTTAAATCAACATAAATTTACCCTAACAATCTCCCCCTTTGATTTGAAGTACGATTTGGCGCCAGTTCTCGACATATCTTTTTCGAAGCGCGAAGTGAATCTCGAACCATCTGATAGCACGGTTATAGTCGATGCGATCTTCAACCAATTCCAAGGCATTCCGAGCAGTTGTTTCATTCGGATTCGGAACATATGAGTACCTTGGATTTTCAGACTCGAGTGTAATGATCTTTCGAAGAGCATCTCGAACTTTGAGGAGTGTGCCGTCGCAGAATCTGTCTACCTGACTGAAACGCATAAACTTCTTTTCGTTCTGTTCGTTGTTGTAGACTATCCCAAATTCAGGTTCTAGAAGCAGAGAGTTCTCGGGATACATCTTCAACTCAGGAGCATTCAGATTCGGCCTTATCAGATTTACCTTCTTTGCGCTGTTCTCGATAGCCATTTGAAAATTCGTTAGATATGACATCATAATGGTACGGACCAAGTATCGACGAACAGCTTCGAGCGCCTTTGTAACTTCAAGCGGTCGGATGGTTCTTGTACGAAGGTCTTTCAGAATAGCCAGGAAGTCGAACGGTCGGAGGTGCTGGAAGTCGGCTTCAGAGAATTTCCATTCATTCCCATCTTCACGTCAGACAGTGAATACTGGGTAGACGATTTTCATGATGCGTCTTGAATGGATGTTAAGTACCTCTGTGATCTGATGCTTGGTTCTGACTTGGCTGACTGGAAGACACCGCCGCATTGCGTTGATAAAACGCCGTTGGTATTCGGGGTTGAGGTTGTAAATACCAAGGCAAAAGGTCGGCTCGATCGGGCGAAGCTTGTGGACGAACAACTTCTTCAAAGATTCCTCCAGATGAGGGATAAGTACCATGATCTTCTCCCAACGGATTTGTTGCTGAGGAGGGGGAGGAAGATCAGCAGCTGTCGGTTGCAGAGGAGTTGTCGGAATATCGGCAGTAGTAGTTTCAGGTCTTGTTGAAGTTCCAGTGGGTTGAGCATAGTGAACGGGAGAAGTACCATAAAAATTTTGTAGCAGGAACTGATCATAATCAACATTGTCATCGGCATCAGTAGGGAAAACCAAGTTAACCTGGAGATTTGCGGCACTGGCGGCTTTTTCATACCATGTATCTTCGGTCTCCGGGTTGGTTTCGCAGTCTGGATCTATCATATCCAATAACGGTCTGTCTGATGAGTCAAAATCAGTCAATTCCTGTGTTGAACCCTCGGGCTTTTCAACCGTCGGGTCTTCATCATCTGATATCTCCATATCTATTACCATGTCTGCTAATGGCAACTCGGCTTCAGGTGCTTCTGTTGTAGCTGCCGCAATTGGGGTTTCCTGTTGAACCATAATTAGAGTTTCAGACTGGATCGAGGCAGCGGTCTCGGTTAGACGTTGTCGTTTCTCCACCTCACGGTGATCAGGATCATCATGGTCATCGTGCTTGCATTTGAGACCACCTGCTTGACTCTTGCAGGTATCTTCGAGTGAGCGGACTCTCTCGGACAGCGTTGTGAGCGCTTGGTTGTAGTCCTTGAGAGTCGAGTCAATGGCGTCTAAACGAGTGGTAATGGATGATGAAGGAGCAGTGACCTGGGATTTCAGAACGGATATCAGGTCTGCTTCGGTAGAGGCGTTGGTTTCGGATTCTTGGAGCAGTTGGGCTAAAAGCATCGTTTTGAGGGTGTCCACCGAGTAGGTAGGCTGAGTAGGGGCCGGTGGAGGTATGGGTGCGGTTTCAGTGTCAACGATATGCCCTTTACCTTTGATTATGCGTTTGACGGTGTCGATCTCGGCGGCGACATACTGCTCCATCGCCTCGCGGACAACCTTAAAGGTGCTGTCCAGGGACCCTGGTGACACAAAGTCGTGTAAAATAACTCTGGGATCACTTGGATTACCCGTTGAAGCATCTACCTGAGAGGCAGAGCCACCTACGTTCACAGCTGGTATGTCGGTAGCAGTGGTAGGATTTCCCTCCGATCCTCGCGTGCCACCTAAGGGTGACGACACTACGGTCGAGTCACGAAGAATCTCGACTTGGTGTTGCTCCTCTTGTGTCCTAGCCAAAGGATTTTCAATAGCAAATGGCTCTAGACTCGATTGTGCACGAAATGATGTCGCGACCGGGGGCTGCTGGTCGCTTGTTTCAACACCACCACTCTCCGAGTGAGAGGCCGGTGGAAGTTGTGCTATTTCCCCGTGTGAAGTTGAAACATCCGTCTTTTAAGAGACGAATGAGTGGATAAGGGGGTCGTGCAATTGCTCCGCTGGGTCCACGGAGGCTACTTCAATATCATGTCCCAACTCATGAGACAGGACAACAGATATGGCAACCCAGATATCACGTGGATGGGTTCGCTCAGGAGCCTCGTGTAATACCCCGAGTAAGTTCGTTAGTTAAATGTTAGTTCCGTTAAATTTTGTTAACTTTATAATTTGAAGTTTAGGGTAAGTTTGGGTTAAGTTAGGAGTTAAAGGTGTTGTGGTCATTAATGGATAGTTTAGGGGCTAAAGTGGTAACTTGGTTTGAAAATATCCCTTTAGACAATCAGATATTTTCATTTCAGCAAGATTCATCCAGAAAGCTTAGTGTGTGTGTGTGTTTTGAGAAGAGAAAAAGAAGGAAGAAAGGTTTGGTGGCTAAGGATTCAAATTGGTATGCTTAGAAGTAAAATTGAGGTATGTTCCTTTGTATTTTATGTTTGTAATTGCTTTTGGAAGGTTTCTATCGGATTAGAATAGTCATTTACACATCTGGTATTGATTCAGTCGGATTCTGGGTAGAAAATTGATGAACAGTCAGAGGTTTCCGGATAAGATGAGAGTGTCTGGTAGTTTCTTGGGTGGTGTCCGGGTAATATGTTGATAGTGTCCGGTAGTTCTTTCTTGCAGGTATCCGGATGAATCGATTAACCGGGTAAGTCCT
This sequence comes from Saussurea involucrata, assembly GCA_033807775.1. Lineage (NCBI taxonomy): Eukaryota > Viridiplantae > Streptophyta > Magnoliopsida > Asterales > Asteraceae > Saussurea > Saussurea involucrata. The sequence goes on along the minus strand of CM066320.1, from coordinate 223,045,996 downwards.
ATTTTCTCTAAGTTTCCGGGTGAAATGCTTTACCGGATAGTATCCGGATTACTGTAGTATCTGGATAGATGGGTTATCCGGATTATTAAGGTTGTCCGGAAAGTCATGCTGTCCGGATTGGTCTTGTTGTCCGGGAAGTTGGTGTTGTCCAGGAACTTTAGCTGTTTGGTCAATTTTGAGAGTTTAGATGTTTTTGACTATCCAGTAACCTATGTATTGTTAGTTATTGGACATGGAGTGAATGAAGACTTAATGTACTGTGGACTCGACTTAAGTTTGGTTTTGGGGGTAACATTTGAGGATTGGAGTTCTTTAGAGTTCCTAGCTTTAGTAAGACTTATGTGTTCTGTTTGGTAAAGAGATGTATGTATCTATTTATTTCAGATACTGTGAACTTGGAGTGAAAGCTGAATCTTGTGGAAAAGACTGGAAAGAGTTTTGATAAGTCTAACAGGTGAGTTTTTACTTTAAAACGTTTTTAAACTGGAATACATTTATGTGTGGATTGGGAATCTAATAGATGGTGTGATTATGTGTTTATGTCTGAAATATAATATATTGAGATATTGTATTTACATGAGTATTCTACTATACGAGAATACGTTGGCCGGGCTTAGGACCGGTGTGTTGGCTGTAATATTCGTACAGCGTTGTTGGCTGTAATTGTAGTACAACGAAGTTAATTTATTAGTTGGCTTGCAACCAACTAATATGGCTAAGAGAATGAGATGGGAAAATACATGATGATTGAGTCATAACTGGTAATTGTGTTTGTATTATGTGAATGGTGGTGTGCAAAGGGTTTTCAAAGAAACAGGGATTTTCTCACTTAGACCATTAGGTCTAACCCTCATTTTGTTTTAAATATGTATTCCAGGTCGTGGATCGGGTAAGAGCAATTGAGAAGAGTACTACGTGTTTAGCTTTTGGAAGAAGGATGTTATGAAGACTAAGACGTGTTTTGTTGTTCTAATTTCATGACTAGATATCATGTATTTAGTTGGCGAAAAGTTTGTAATGAAATACTCTATTTTGGATTGTAAAGACTAAAGGGACCGTACTTGTTATATGATGTGTATTGTAATGTAACGACGTTATGAAATATATGTTATTTGTTGTATGTTTGGGATCCGGGTTGTTACACCTCGTTATCTTTATGGCTCGGTCGTTTTGGTTCGCTTTCGACCTTAACTCCCTCTTTCTCACATGTTCCATGTCCCGGGGAAGGTCCCTCCGGCGCTGGATGGACCATAGGATTCCCTAACTCTTGTCTATATGCTATCACAGGTAGGGTTTCAGGCATATGCATAATACGGATATAATCTTGCTCCCCCTCAAAACATACATGGGGATTGACTTGCTCCCCCTCGGATTGAGAGTGTTATTTACTTGGGAGACATCAACAAAAAAAACATTTAGACTTTTAAGAAAACAGTGTGACGCTCCCCCTCGGATTTTGTTGAGGTTGTTGATCCGCCATGGAATATCTGTAAAAGACACAAAGTTAGTAAACAAGACGGATAAACAAGTATCAGCGCGTACCTTTGTATTCAATGGCTCAATCTGAGACAGATTGAGGACTGGCAGTGACAAAATAGGTACTGAACTGTCAAAACAGGGGTGTCCGGACATAATGAAGTAACAAAACTTTCCGGACAACCATAAGTATCCGGACAAAGAGTGTTCGGACAACAAAGCTTACCGGATGTCATGACAGTTTTCGGAAAAAATGGGCAAACCGGACAACTATGTTTCCGGTTGACAGAGGATTCCGGAAACTTTGAATTGTTCGGACACTTTGACAACAACAAAGTTACCTTAGGAATTGGGCAAAACTTTCTCTCGCTCCCCCTCAAGCTGAGCATAGGGATGGCTTTGCTCCCCCTCGAATATTGCAAATATTGTGCAATGAAGAGTCCGACACACAAAAACTTTTAGACATTTAAATAAAAACTTGTGTCGCTCCCCCTCAAATGATGAGCATTAGATGACATGCTCCCCTTCAGAATGTGCGCGTAAAGTGAAGTGCACACGGGAGTATCCACACACATAACAAAACTTTTCAGTATTTTAAAAAAATTGTGTGTGACGCTCCCCCTTAACAGTAGAGTAACATACCTGAAAGCTGATCATGCTCCCCCTAAACACATGAGCAGCTCGTGTAAGCACAGGTATAGACAAACCTCACGTCTTCGCAATATTATTCCTTGTAGATCATGAGCAGCTCCCTCCTTCCGGTCATGTGTGTGGAGCATTCAGAGTGTAAGAACCACACATGACCGTCCTGCAAAACAAGATTAGCGGACCTTTGGTACCCAGGTTTGCCTGGGTCCGGGAGGGTTAGGTTTGACACCTTTCGGAGGAACCTGCTTTGAGACAATATTCCTCATGGGTGTAGAATTTACACCGTTTGGAGTAACTGGTTTTGGCACATGTTGCCTCTTAGGTGTAGAATTTACACCTTTTGGAGGAACAGGTTTTGTAGCAGGTTGCCTCTTGGGTGCCGGTCTAACCTCAGTAGAAGAAGCCCGTTTTGGAATGGGTTTGGTCTCCCGCTGTGGTTTAACCTCTGATTGGAAACCCCGTTGTTTATAGTATTTTCTTTTGTTATTACGGGGTTTGCATTTGGGTGTCGATTGTACATGTGATATGACCCAAACCAATCATTGTTATGGATATCATCAAAGTCATTCCAACCACAACTAGAACAACACAAACGATCGTGCGATAATTGAATCAATTGCTGAATGGAGTAAATTTTCATCGGAAAATTAATATCTCTTTTAACAAAATTAGTCCTATGATTCCAAGCACAATCGTTTTTGTTCATTCTCGGGTAAAATACAGTATTGTACGACTTTGATGCAGCACCCTCGACAGATTCCTTGGCTGGCCACTTTGGTTTTGCTTGTTTGGCGCGACCGGTTTTATCCGAATCAACAGGGACAGTACGGTCAGTGACTTTTGAGGAAACAGGAATCTTAGTGGTCGGTCGTTCGGTCTTTTGCTTCGGCTGTGATTGTTTTTGAGAATTTGAAGCATTTTTAAGAATCTTGATCACAGCCGGAGTCTTGGATTAAGAACAGTCACCCTTTTGAAAATTGATCGGACGATTAACCACTGGAGACAAAAAGTCAGAATGACTTGGAAGAGGTTTGTCGAAAGGGAACGATTCAAACTCTTCATCAGAATGGCCTTCGGAGTTCATATATTCTGAAAAATTGATATCCGGAATTTCAGGATTTGGATCAGTCGAGGAAGGCGAGGAACACTTAGTGTCAGTGTGCTTTGGGGAATTCGGTGCGGAAGCTAGGAAAAATCAGAGTTTAAATTCCTTTTAACAAACTCATCTTGAGAATCATTACCGTCTTGTGTGGTAGATATTTTACCTAAGAAAACTTTGCACGAAGACGTATCCGATGAGCTAGAGGAAAGTTCGGGTGAAATCTTCTTTTCAGATTGGAGTTGGTCAAACTGCTCTTGGAGTTGACCTTTACTCACTTTCTCTTGCATCACTTATGTTGCCAAAGCGGACAATTGTGACGTGAGTCGATTGATTTCAAACCGAAGGATCTCCTGCCCCTCATCCGACACAGTTTCGGTTTTGACCGGTTGTAGATTCTCAAGTTTCTCAGAATTGAGTTTCTCAATCTCATATATTAGCGCTTTCTTTTCGTTTTGAAAAACAGACCTTTCTTTCTCAAACGACTCCTCCAACTCGACAATCTTTGCTTCCAAGATGAGAGGGGGAACATAGAGTTTAAACTCATCCGTCTCAGTCTTGGTTGTGGTTACTTGGACCTCATCCTTTTTGGAGGTTCATAACAAACCGGAAGTTGTATTCCTCGTTTGTGTGCGCGTTTATATTCCTCGGTTTCCTCTTCCTTTTCAGGTTCTAGAGGACCAGTCCATTGAATAGCATATTCCGGATACTTTTTATCTAACCCAAAATAAGCAAAATCATACAAATTGGGTGTTTGGTATCTACCCTTTTCCAAATAGTGTGGGTTATCGTATCCGATTCCCCACTCTTTGTTAAAGTACGTGAACTCTTTGGGTTTATTCAGAAAAATGGTTTGATCAGTTTGACCCCTTTTGTGGAGTTTGGTTTCAAGATCAAGAAATTTAGTAACAAACTCCTTGTGCTGAATTTGAAGAGCAGAGCATTGATAAACAATTTCTGCTTTCTCATTCAAACACTGATCAAGCTTTATGGTCAGATCAGATATCTTAGCTCGAAGATCTTTTGGTGCTATTGAAATTTTTTGAAAAATGAGAGTTCAAAACAGCTCCCGGATTAGGTGTCCGGGTGGTTTCCGGATAAGGAATCCGGAAAACTGATCTTACCGGGTGAAATAAGTTTCCGAATAGAATACTTACAGGATGCGAATAAAGAACTCAAACTTACCGGGTGAATGGAGTATCCGGATGATGGAGTATCCGGGAAATGTCAATTTAACCGGAAACTTCGAAATGTTCGGATAAAATAGGTTACCGGAAACGTTGAGTTGTCCGGACAATCTCTTTTAACGGAAACTTTGGGTTTCCGGAATGAATTTACCCGGAAAGATTGGAATTAAAAGAACTTACTCAGAAAGAAGACGTACCCGGATAGAATAAACACAATTGTCCGAAAACTGAGGATGTGTCCGGAAACTGCGGCTGAACTACCCGAAAACAGCGGCTGGCTTTTTCGATTTGATTGAAACTCAATTAGGGTTGCTCAAAAATGTTCCTGAAAGATTAGAAACACTACCAAACACAAAAATAACACTAACCCAATCGATTGTAAAGCAAAAACAACAAGTTTTGATAGTAAAATTTTGATTTTTGATGAAGAACACACTCAAAACTTTTGAATTTGATTTGCTTAATTAACCACTCAAATGGACGAATTAGGCTATGAAAATTTGCAGAAACACTAATGACAATGATGCTAACAAAACCCAATAAACAGAAACGATCAATTTAATCAGAATCAATGATTTGAAATTTCAAGAATGTGACAGACGTGAAAAAGTCAAATCTTACCAGAAATCAATATGAATGCTCTGAATCAAATCCGTCCGTCTGCTCTGATACCAATTGTTAGTTCCAGATCCGTGCAACGAACAATGAAATCAAAAGATTAAACAATGTAGTATACGATTTCAACTGGTCATCTCTATTAAGCTTTAAATCAGAGAGAATTACAATAATGAATAGGAAAGCAAATGAGATAAATAGCCTATTTTCTAAGGCTAAGCTATCTATATATATGGCGGGCCCGTGGTTAACAAGCCCACGGCCCGTTCACTAATAGAGCTCAAAATAAAGAATTACAATTTAAACCCTGAACTTTAAATCAACATAAATTTACCCTAACATTCCGTATTTCTAAATTAATATAATTTTACTTTTTAATTGCTTTCTAGAATGCAGTAAGGTGGAATCTCATTATCCTCAATTAGATGTTCCTGGGCCCGAGTACAAGCGCCTGAAAAACAAGGTAAACCACAACTATTACCAATATGTACCCTGGTTTTAGTACGTTCATACTATAGTCGCCTTCCACTAGCATCAAGACATACTTTTTCTCCCTCGGTGAATCATGTTTTGCAAAGTGCAGGATGAACAAGCTACTTCATCCCCAAGTTCAAGCCAAAATTATCAGAAATTGCAAGGAAGCGGGAGTCTATCTCAACCTACTACACCAAAATGATCTCAACTCCTTGCTAAGAGGAAACTGTTTGCTGAATCACAAGTAGGAAGATCCAGCTTCCAGAGGCTTCTAGAACCAAGTATGCCTCAGAAATCTACAATTTCTCCATACAGAATCATTCTTGGGGACGTAAAAGATAAGGTACTCTTTAGTGAGACAACTTTGCTCATTCCTGTTGATATCGCTTGCAGTCGTGTTGTGTTCCTCCATGAGGTAACACCTTGTTGGTAGATAGTTAAAAATCCATAGAGAGGTCTGTTGAGCAATAAATTTTATAATACTTGCCAGTTTACTCCACTGGAATACGGAAACTTGAAAGAAAAAATAACACATGAAATAAGATATTTGTTAAAAAGAAATAAAGTTAGGCGTATATCGTGGAGGCATGGACTTTTTTAGATAGTACGTGGATATCATAATTTCACTTATTTAGAACTTAATTTTCTCTTTAAGAATGATGCAACATTTTTTGTCATAAAGAAGGGATGAAAAACCAAAATGGAAGTTATGTAATTTAACTTTTAAATGATAAAAGACTTGAGGAAGAAAATTTCAGGGAATTTTCATATACCAGGACGTAAAGCTTTTGAACTGTTTCTTCCTTTTGAAATGTCTCTAATTGCCTTATTGTGATGGACTATAATATGAAATTTCTCATGTTGGTCCAGCTTATGAATACACGTAGGCGGTTAGGGCAGCTTCTTGAAGATCTTCCATGTGACATGGATCCTCATGATTTTTATGACACACCAAACCAGCTGTTGCAACCACTCCTTCTGTTCTATGAATCTCTGGTATGATACACAGTTTCTTGTCGTTTTTCTGTACAAATGATTACATCAACAAATCTCATAACAAAACTTAAACAACTATTTCATATATTCAAAACACAGAGATACAAACCCTAAATCTAGAACAGTCTACAAACTAATTCTAGAGAGAGAGAAAGTGAGAGAATCGGCTGAGATAAAGATAAGAAAATGAAATGAATGAATGATTCAAAAACCCTAAAACAACATTTATATACTATGCAACAAATTTTCAATTTAGACCCTCAACTTCTGAACTAGTACTCCGCTACCCTTCATCTTCACAAGAATGTGAAGCGCCACCCTCGTACTTCCAGAATCAACATCCAGCTTTAAACCAACTTTCATCCTTTCTACAAATAACCCCCTCATGTATCTGAAACATTACAATACCATAAATTAGTAAATGACAAGATTGGAAATATTGTTCTTACCTTTTAACACCCTCCCTCAATCTTGACATCTAAATAAATCCAGCATATGTAATTTATCGCAAAGATAATTATGTTGGTTTATTCCAAGGGATTTGGTAAAAAATATCTGCAGGATTTTCTGTTGAAGGAACTTTGACAGTTTTCAACAACCCTGAAGAAAATTTTCCTCTTACTTGATGAATGTCTATTTCAATGTGCTTAGTTCGTTCATGGAAAACCGGATTGATGCAATCTGGATTGCAGATTTGTTATCACAATTAAGATTTACAGGAAGTAAATCTTTTACTTTCAATTCTTCCAAAATACCAAGTACGCAAATTATTTCACATAGAGTCGATGCCATTGCTCTATACTCAGATTCTGCAGAAGAGCGATAAATTGTTGTCTGTTTCTTAGTCTTCCAAGAAATCATACAATTCCCCAAAAAATGACAGTAACCAGTTACAGATCTACGTGTGGACAAACACTTGCCCCAATCTGCATCGACAAACACATTTAACTTGAAATCAGAAGATACAGAAAAATTAACTCCTTTACCTGGTGAAACTTTCAGATAACGAAGCACCCGAAGAGCTAGTTTCAGTTGAGATAATCTTGGTGAATGCATAAACTGGCTCAAACAATGAACAGTAAAGGCAATATCTGGTCTTGTAGCTAATAGATAAATCAACTTACCAACTAACTTTTGAAAACCAGAAAAATCCTTTAATGGAGGATCTTTAGAATCTGAACCACATGAATCAGTCACCACTAAGTTCATATCCATTGGAGTACCAATTGGTTTAACTCCCAAATATCCAAATTCGTTTAAAAGTTCAAGACATTACTTACGTTGTGACATACAAATCCCTTATTCAGTTCTAAGAATTTCTATACCAAGAAAAAACTTTAATTCACCCAGATCCTTGATCTTAAAATTTGATTTTAAATGTTCTTTTACTTTGTTTATTTCATTAATACAATTTCCAGTTAGTATAATATCATCCACATATACTAACAAAATAAGAAAATAGAACCTACACTTTTAGAAAACAAAGAATAGTCACCTGAGCTTTGTTGAAACCCATTTTCAATCAAACAAGATGATAGTTTTTCATACCACTGCCTAGGAGCCTGCTTCAAACCATACAAAGATTTAACCAATTTGCAAACTCTTTTGTCATTAGAAGAAAAATACCCAGGAGGTAAGGACATGTACACTTCTTCATTTAAGTCACCATGCAAAAATGCATTATTTACATCCAATTGACACAAAGGCCAATCATATTGAACAGCCAATGCAATAACACAACGTACAGTAACCATTTTAACTACTGGAGAAAATGTTTCCTCATAATCTAATCCCTCCCTTTGAGAATACCCCTTAGCAACTATCCTAGTTTTATATCTTTCAATCTCACCAGTGGATTTATATTTTATTTTATATATCCACCTACACCCAATAGGTTTACGGCCAGGAGGTAGTTCAGTTAAAACCCAAGTTCTATTCCTATACAAGGCTTCCATTTTGTCATTCATAGCATTTACCCAATTTTGATCATTACAAGCCTCATAAAAGTTATTAGGTTCAATAGCCTTATTTAATGTAGAAACAAAGCAAAAATTATCTTTGTTAAGAAATGAATAATTGACAACTTTTTCTATACCATATTTGACCTTTCCTTCAACAACATAATCAATAAACCGTTTAGGCAAATTTGAAGGACGACTCGATTTTCTAGTAGAGGTAACATTAAGATCCGTATTAGATGTACCCTCAGCAGGGGAACTCAACCTTTCATCATTATGACAAACACTTAAAGGGATAAATTCAGTACCACACTGATCATCGGCAGCCAGACCAGTATATGTACTACCAGAACCACCAGGTTCGGCAGCTTTGTTACTTTCTAAGATAGTACCGTTCAAATCAGTAGTACTGCCAGGATTTACTCCGGTAGCTCTATTTAGGCCACCAGGATGATCAGAGTTACTAATAATATCAGAATTAGAATTAGTCCCTACATAGGGTGTTTCAGAAGTGAACTCATTAGTCTGAAATATTGAATCAAAAAAGTTTAAAGTGTTCTGATTACTTGAATCTAAAGCCTGTTTGGTTGCACTCATTTTAAATGGAAAAATAGTTTCATAAAATTTCACATCTCGTGAAATTACAATCTGCTTGGAATCTAGACTGTAAATTATGTATCCCTTCTTTGAATTTGAATATCCCAACAAAACACATTTTTCAGCACGTGCAGAAATCTTATCAGTAATATTAGGTTTAATTGCAAAACATAGACACCCAAATTTTCTTAAATGAGAAAGCACAAGTGCAAATCCAAACACAAGTTCGTAAGGACACTTTCCATTCAAGACATAAGACGGAGTTCTGTTTATAAGGTATGTGGCTGTTAGTAACTTAGTATACACTCACTCCACATACTCAATGGAATGTCCCCTTGGAACATTAAAGCTCTAGCAACGTTTAACAAGTGCCTATGCTTGCGTTCTACTACCCCATTTTGTTGGGGAGTATATACGCAAGTAGTTTGATGAACAATACCATTAACTTTAAAAAATTCTACTAACCTATTATTAACAAATTCAGTACCATTATCACTTCTGAACACCTTTACAGACTTGCCAAATTGATTTAGGAGTAAACTGTAAAATCCAACAATACTATCAAAAACTTCATCTTTATTTTTCAATAAGTAAACCCACACAGAACGAGTAAAGTCATCCACCACTGTTAAAAAAATAACGATAACCCTCTCTACTAGACACACAATAAGGACCCCACAAGTCAATATGAACTAAGTCCCCTAAGTTGGTGGTTTTATGTTCAGTAAGGTTAAATTTGTCTCTAGCTTGTTTAGCTTTATGACATACCTCACAAGGAACTGACATACTACCATCACTTAGATTCAATTTATTTTTCAACACAGTTAACACTTGATCAACAGGATGCCCTAAACGACTGTGCCAAAGTTGACGTGAGACATTACAATATATTGACATATTTGAACTATTGATATTATTACTAAAATTCCTAGAACCAACCACATCATTTTGATTAACTTGATCAAATAAGTACAAACCTCCTCTTTCACTACCAGTCCCCACAACTTTCATTGCAGGAAAGTCCTGGATCAGAAAACACTTACACTCATTAAACCCAACAAAAAATTTATTATCTCTAGCAATTTTATGCACAAATAATAAATTCACATGGAAATCAGGGATAACAAGCATATCAAACAATGTAACTTTATCATTTAGTTTAAAATTTCCAATCTTATTAATGATAGCTTCATCACCATTTGGTTGAGTTACTTTCAAATTAAGATCAGAAATATCAACTACATTGTCTAAACAGGAAACAGATGAGGTCATGTGCTGGTTAGCACTAGAATCAATAATCCAACCATACTTGTTCAAATTTGAAGATAATTTGGAAATACTTGACATACCAGAAAACATACCGGCCATATTGACGGCAAGACCATCAGTCTGTTTCTGATCAATGAGCGACAACAGTTTGTTGATTTGCTCTTCAGTGAGGGCGGAGGAGTTAGAAGGACCACGACCAGTACCATCAACAGTGTTTGCATTGCTATTAAAATACTTGACAGGTTGATTGGTTTTACTTTTAGTAAACTGAAAATCTTTTGGGAAACCAATTAATTTGAAACATCGCTCAATAGTGTGACCATTTAAACCACAATGTTTACATTGCAAATTAGGTTTTCCAGTTTGCCTTTTATTATTGTTAGACGTTTTCCCAAAAAAGGCAGATGTCTGAGCCTTGGTATCAGAAGATGTACGAGTCACACCACGATGTCACTCTTCTCTTGATACCAAGGAGAAGGCAGTTTTAACCGAGGGAAGAGGATCAATCATTAAAATGATACTTCTCACATTAACGTACATGTCATCTAGACCCATTAAAAACTGCATCAGTTTCAACATTTGAGTATGTTTTGAAAAATCGTGAGCTGCATTACATGAACATGCAGGTAACTTTATTAAGGCATCAAATTGTTTCCAAAGAGAATTGAGTTTGTGATAGTATTCAGAAACAGGTGCACCATTTTGATTTAAGGAATTTATTTTCTGATGTAAGTTGAAAGTCACAGATCCGTCTATTTTATCATAAGTCTCTTTAAGTTCATCCCAAACTTCAGAAGCAACCCTTGAAAAAACTTGACTCACAAACAATTCATCATAAATAGAACTAAGAATCCAACATAACACCACAGAATTGCATCTATCCCACTGTTTACCTAAAGTCTCATTATCAGTAGGACGAGATACAGAACCATTTATGAAACCCAATTTATTTTTGGTTTCTAAAGCCAAAATCATAGCACACGACCACACTTTATAATTCTCAGTACCACTTAACTTTATACTCATAATAGGGACGCCCGAAGTATCACTTGGATGGAGATAAAGTGGGTCTCCAAAATCAAGTTTAGCAATCAGAGATTGCTCTACTTGATTTTTGGACCCCTCTCCCTCTCTAACGGTCATGATAGAGGCAAGATAACAAATCACACAAGGTAAAACCTAGGAGACCACGTGACAGGATTCCTTGCCACTCGAAGTGGTAGGTCAAGTCAATCTCATAGCTACCAAGAAGAAATGATAGGAGATAAGATCACACAAGTGAATAAGGAAGAGAGAACTTATAGTGCAGTCAGCAACAATAGAGAATAACAACAGGAACAACTTACAGATGTTCTTGTTAGAAGAGCACAGCGGAACATAAACAAAACACGTCTCTGAAATAGAGACTAGGAACTATACCTGAACAAACAACACAAAACACCAGAAGAGAAAATGCCCAAACAGTGAGTGGAGAAAAAATTACTCCAAACACACCTCAACTTATCTAGACCCTTAACCAGATCTGGAGCTTAACAAACAAGAAACCAAAAATACTCACAAGACAGATCTAAACAATATTAGATCTAGCTTCACGAGAAAATACCTCATATCATCAGCTGATTATATACATGCAGTGAGATATTACAACTGAACTATATCACAAGAATAAGAACATAACAGAAAAATTATAGCTAAGATATACAAGAAACTTATAGGTAAAACATACAGATCTGGACTAAATGAGAGCAGATTTACAAGTAAATCACACTGACCTAACCAGATATGAGCAGATCTACAAATAGATCATACGAATCTAGAAGTAGATCTGTAGGTAAGCCATACAAGATATGATAACAGAAAGGGAAACAAACTGAATAAGAACAACAGATCTAGACAGATCTCATACGGATCTAAGAAGAAACGTACGAGATAGCAATAATAACAACAGATCTAGACAGATCTCATACGGATCTAAGAAGAAACGTACGAGATAGCAATAAGAACAACAGATCTAGACAGATCTCATACGGATCTAAGAAGAAACGTACGAGATAGGAATAAAAGGAATGCACTAATCACACACAATTAGAACAAACATGAAAAACACTTTATGATCAACAAAAATGTTCAGATCCAGAAGGAGGATAAGAACATGTTACTGTGATAGTCAAACAACTCTTAATGAGAAGATTTAAATCTATCCAGATATAATCTTCTCGTTTAGAGTGAGAAATGAAGAACAAAATAGTCGAACTACTTTAGATTAATCGAAAAACTAAACAAAAAAATGAAATCGATTTTTAAGCAACTCAGTAAAATAAGTACTAAATCTACACGATCGTTTTGAAAACCATTTTGAAAAAATCAACAGAAGTGATAGTTGAAAACAACCACAGATCTGAGTAAATCGCCTCAGATCGAAGATATTAATTTTTTTCTTAAACAACAGAAAAATGAACAAGATGAGCGAACTCACCTAACAGAAGAAGATGAAAGGATTTGTTGATGTGGTTCTTCAAGATCGAAGAACAGGTCGAGAACAGGGCTCTGATACCATGTACAAATGATTACATTAACAAATCTCATAACAAAACTTAAACAACTACTTCATATATTCAAAACACAAAGATACAAACCCTAAATCTAGAACAGTCTACAAACTAATTTCTAGAGAGAGAGAAAGTGAGAGAATCGGCTGAGATAAAGAAAATAAAATGAAATGAATGAATGACTCAAAAACCCTAAAACAACATTTATATACTATGCAACAAATTTTCAATTTAGACCCTCAACTTCTGAACTAGTACTCCGCTACCCTTCATCTTCACAAGAATGTGAAGCGCCACCCTCGTACTCCCAGAATCAACATCTAGCTTTAAACCAACTTTCATCCTTTCTACAAATAACCCCCTCATGTATCTGAAACATTACAATACCATAAATTAGTAAATGAAAAGATTGGAAATGGTGTTCTTACCTTTTAACATTTTCCCCGCTAGTTGGATTTGACCCCAATCTCTAATGAAAAGTCAAGCTCTGAAAAAATATATATGAAGGGATAAGAAAACACAATGATCTGAATGATCTCCAACGTCAATCTGATGTGAAAAAATTGTAATTGTCACAGCAATCTTGCGGGTCAGGAATTCTAGCTGATGGTCGACTTGCTGATTTAATAAGAAGGGTTTCTGTCTTTGGGATGGTATTAATGAAACTTGACCTACGTCAAGTTCGTTCTGTTCCATATTTAGGTAGATGACACCACCACATTGGTTTGACACTTTTGAGATGCGACATGAATCTGGTAGACATTCAGAGACTCTTGATGCAGTCACCAATTATCTTGGTATGGGCAAATATAGTGAATGGGATGAAGGAAAAAAACTTGAGTTTCTAGCAAGAGAGCTAAAGGGGAAAAGGCATCTTATTCCACCAACTATAGAGGTAATAATTGATTAACATTTCCTCTATGGAGTTTGGCCCACAATTTGTTCTAAAATATAAGTTTCAATAGTCCATGTACTTATCTTCAATATTGTTTGAAGTAGTTTCTCTCATCCATTTAGATATAACTTTGAGTAACTTTCTATAAATACAGATCTTCCTTGAGCCGATCATGTTTGCAATATTATCATTATGTTTCCTTGTTTGTTTTATTGTATATATTTCTGATTTTTGCTTTATCAGGTTTCTTCTGAAGTAAAAGAAGTCCTGGACACCTTCCGTATTGCTACAGAGTTGGGAAGTGATTCACTTGGAGCATATGTGATTTCCATGGCCTCAAATGTATGATGCATACAAAGTTAATAATTTCTTTTATTTTTTTATCTTGTGATCTCATTTCTCATAACTTATCTAACTTTTGAAATCAACGAAAGATTTCTTATCTGTTCTTTCACTTGACAGGCAAGCGATGTCCTTGATGTGGAGCTTCTGCAGAAAGATGCTCGTCTTGCTGTTGCTGGGGAGCAAGGCAGACCAAGTGTTGGTGGGATGTAAGCCTCCGCTTTCACTTCCTCAATCGTTGATAATTTCATATTCAACTCCTAATAATAGATTTTTGTTCTTGTATATGAATTTTCCTTTCTTAAAATAGGTTGCGGGTAGTCACTCATTTTGAAACTGTGACGGATTTGAGGGGTGCTGGCGCAGTGATACGAAGATTATTATCGATGGATTGGTATCGTGACCACATCATAAAGAATCACAGTGGACACCAAGAGGTATAGTCATTGTTCTAAAAGACTCTCCACGACAGTCGCCATGGCACGTCGTGGCTCAAGGCTTGTGTCTCACGCCACGTTAGGCTTGTGGCACGCCATGGCCTAATGTGCGGTCTTTTATAACACGATATTTGTTTTTTTTATGTTTTTAATGTCTTAGTTACTATTTTATTAATATATAACCTAATTTAACTTGTTTATTATCATTGACTCGTCTATTAATAGTACAAAAAATATGTTTTTATATTTAATATTATAAATGATATAGAGATTTGTCGCCATAAGTCACGCCTTAATAAACGCCATGGCCTTGCCATGGCTCGTACGGCTTGAAGCTTGGCCCCGTCGCCACGCCACGTCTCACGTCATTTAGAACCTTGGGTATAGGATGACAATCATTAAAAATATGTTGTTTGCACTAGTTTTTAGAAGCTTGTAAAGTTATTCGCAATTTATGCAGGTAATGGTTTGATACTCTGATTCTGGTAAAGATGCAGGGCGGTTTGCTGCTGCTTGGGAACTTTACAAAACTCAAGAGGACGTCGTAGCTGCATGCAAAGAGTTTGGCATAAAAGTCACTATGTTCCATGGTCGTGGAGGTAGTATAGGTCGTGGTGGTGGTCCCACACATCTTGCTATTCAATCCCAACCACCTGGTTCTGTAATGGTATGTGACTATGTTTTTAGCTGAATCTAGCATCTTTGTCTAAACGACCAAACATTGGGTCACTCGTTCGATCTTCTACTTGAATGTGCAGGGCACACTTCGATCAACTGAGCAGGGAGAAATGGTGCAGGCCAAGTTTGGGCTTCCAGGAATAGTTGTCCGACAATTAGAGGTGTACACAACAGTTGTGCTTCTTGCCACCCTTCGACCCCCTAAGCCTCCAAGGGATGAAAACTGGTGTAACATTATGGAAGATATCTCAAAAATCAGTTGTAAAAGCTACCGAAGCACTGTGTATGAAAACCCAGAATTTCTTACTTACTTCCAAGTAGCGACCCCACAAGCTGAGCTTGGAAACCTAAACATTGGTAGCCGTCCAACGAGGAGGAAAACTTCTGTCGGAATCGGACACTTACGTGCCATCCCATGGATATTCGCATGGACACAAACACGATTCGTTCTTCCTGCTTGGTTAGGAGTGGTATAACAACCCAAACAAAAATTATCATGCAAGACATCCATTTCATAACATCCCAAAATCACGGTCTCAAAATTTCATTACAATCATTCAAATAGGTTTGCGGAAACGACCTACACAACTGAGAAAAACTAATAACTAGAGTGTCACTATGCTTCATGACTCTTCTTGCTAAGCTCAGCCTATTTGCCCGAGCTCCTGAAAACCTGCTTACCTGAAAAGGTTTTAATTTGAAAATGTGAGGGTTAGACCATGAGGTCTAGTGAGTCCCTCCTAACAGTTATCAAAGCATTTAAAAATAGTTTATCTTTTCAGCTTTAAACATTCATACTCAACATGTCAAAATCGTATACGGACTAAAGTCCGCCTCCTCGTAATCTGACACCCTGAAGCCACCCGAAGGTGACAACGAGTCAGCCTCATGCTGCCTTGTGGAGCCTCGCTCCTGGCATATAGGGACGTCCCTTCCCGCACAAGAGCTGGCGGAACTACTCTCCCGTCTTTGCCAGTTTACGTCTCCATGATGTATGCATACATTCTACATAAAACTTTAAACAACTTTCATGCAATTAAAGCATAATAATAAAGCATGGCAATTTCTCAACATTCATAACACATTTTGAAAACACTTTAAAATCCATACATTTTAGTTTAGAAAACTCACCTCAGGTTCTTACTTCTCGTCCCTAAACAGTTCCAAACTTCCAAATCGACTTCCCTGAATAAACGGGCATAAAACAACAACTCAGCAAAAGTATCCGGACAACTCAGTTTTCCGGACAACCCTACTTTTCCGGACGCTAAAGAGTCCGGACACCCATCTAACCGGACAACAACCTAGTCCGGACAACACTCTTATCCGGGTAACTACTACTCTCCGGACGATACCCCTTTCCGGGTACCGAACTTACCGGACACAGCTCATACCCGGAAAACCCAACCTATCCGGACAACTTCCTCGTCCGGGGACCTTCTCCCAAGCAAGGAGTCCGGACGCCCAAGAAGGTTTCCGGACGTCTAGGGCGGTTTCCGGACGACGACCTGGACCCTTTTTGAGGCTGAAATCTACTGGTTAGCTCGATTCTCTCGAAGTAAAGATTAGCAATAGCAACAACATCACTAAACTTAACAATTTCCGAGTTCTTAGCAACTGAAACACACTACAAGACCCGATTTCTCTCATTTAAGTTTCAAACTCCACTTTTCAACAAAAACCCTCAAATGACAAAATCATCAGCAAGAGTTAAGGATTAAAGATAAGGAGGAGAGGTTACCAGCTACGATTCTTGCAGAGAACGAAGTCCAATCCTATTTCTTCTTCTGATTCCAAGTCTTGATGATCCCTCTCTATTAAACCCAAAACCTTCCAAAAGTTCTCCTCTTTTCTCTCAAGAAGAACAGCCGACAAACACTAATCAAATCAGTGAAATGAGAATGTTCCTAGGGTTTTGAGCCCTTTTTATACTCCATCCCAAAAATACCAACTAGCCCCTCAACTTTCACTTATTAACAAAACTTGACGAAAAGCGTAAAACTTTCCAAATTGGTCCGGGTCGTTACAACACTCCCCCCTCAAAAGAATTTCGTCCCCGGAATTCCATTTTCGAAAAGGTGAGGGTACCTAGACTTCATATCCGATTCTACCTCCCACGTAGCTTCTCGTCCTTTGTGGTATCTCCAATGAACTTTCACTAAACGGACTTCCTTGTTCCTCGTTTTCCGCACTTTACTGTCTACGATCTCGATTGGCTCTTCCTCGAATGTCAATTTCTCGTCGACGCTTATATCCTCCAAAGGAATGGCCACATCAGCCTCGGCCAAACATTTCTTCAGATTTGACACGTGGAAAGTCGGATGGACTCGCTCTAGTTCTTCTGGTAACTTTAACTTGTAGGCCGCGGGGCCTACTCTTTCAACTATCGCGAACGGTCCGACATACCTCGGTCTCAACTTTCCTTTCTTTCCAAAACGAATCAAGCCCTTCCAAGGTGACACCTTGAGCATCACTCTGTCCCTCACTTGGAACTCAATCGGCTTCCTTTGTCTACCGGCATACTTTTTCTGTCGATCTTGGGCAACTTTCATTCTTTCTCGAATCACTTCTATCTTTTCTGACGTCAACTGCACAATTTCTGGACCCGTCAACTGTCTTTCTCCCACTTCATTCCAGCATAACGGCGTACGGCATTTTCGCCCGTACAACGCCTCAAATGGTGCCGCTTGAATACTTGCGTGATAGCTGTTGTTGTAAGAGAACTCTATCAACGGCAAGTGTGTCTCCCACGATCCCTTGAAATCAATTATACAAGCTCTCAACATATCTTCCAGCGTTTGGATAGTCCTTTCGCTCTGACCATCCGTCTGCGGATGATATGCAGTGCTCAGCTTCACTTGAGACCCCAATTCGCGCTGGAGGCTCCTCCAAAACTTTGATGTGAATCGACTATCCCGATCAGACACAATGGACTTTGGCACTCCATGCCTAGACACAATCTCGGTGATGTACAACCGTGCCAACTTTTCCAACGAATTTGACTCCCTCATAGGCAAGAAATGAGCCGACTTGGTGAGAATATCTACTATCACCCAGATCGTATCATTGCCCTTAGGGGTTTTCGGCAATTTCGTGACAAAATCCATCGTGATGTTGTCCCACTTCCACACTGGTATCTCCGTGGACTGCAACTCACCATATGGTCGCTGATGTTCTGCCTTAACCTTCAAGCAAGTCACACACCGCTCCACGAAATGAGCGATATCCTTCTTCATCCCCGGCCACCAGTAGAACTGCCTCAAATCCTTGTACATCTTGTTTGTGCCCGGGTGCACGGACAATCGTGACTTATGCGTATCTTCGAGGATCTTTACTCTTAAGTCACCGATCCTTGGCACCCACACTCGGCCTTTCATGCATTTCAACCCGCTACTGTTGACTTCAAACGATGTCGCAATCCCGACAACTCGTTCGCTCTTCACATTTCCTGCTAACAGTGCTTCTTTCTGAAACTTCTTAATCTCTTCAAGCAGATTTGAGGTTGCTTCCATTCGGTAAGCCACGGTTTTAGTCTGCTCTCCACGTTCTTTCCGGCTCAACGCGTCTGCCACCACATTGGCTTTACCTGGGTGGTAAAGGACTTCACAATCGTAATCGTTCAACAGTTCCATCCACCTCCTCTGTTTCATGTTCAGCTCTTTTTGATCAAACAGATGCTTCAGGCTCTTGTGGTCGGTGTAAATCTGACACTTCACCCCATAGAGGTAATGTCGCCATATTTTCAACGCAAAGACAACGGCCGCTAATTCCATGTCATGGGTGGGATAATTCTTTTCGTGATCTTTCAACTGACGCAAAGCGTAGGCAATCACCTTCCCATTCTGTATCAACACGCATCCCAACCCGAGCTTGGAAGCGTCGTTGTACACTACAAACCCTTCCGATCCATTCGGTAACGATAGGATTGGAGCATTGCACAAACTTTCCTTCAATTTCTCAAACGCGGCCTTCTGAGCTTCCTCCCATACGAATTTGACGTTCTTCCTTGTCAACAAGGTCAATGGCGAAGCTATTCGAGAAAAATCTTGAATAAACTTACGGTAGTATCTGGCTAGACCAAGGAAACTTCTCACCTATGAAGGATTTCTAGGCGCCTCCCAGTCTTTGATGGCTTCGATTTTAGCAGGATCCACTTTGATTCCATCCGCAGATACTACGTGCCCCAAAAACTGAACTTCTCTGAGCCATAATTCACATTTCGAAAACTTTGCATACAACCTTTCGCGCTTTAGCAACTCTAACGTTGTCCGAATGTGACGTTCGTGATCCTCCCGCATACGAGAATAGATTAAGATATCGTCAATAAAGACGATCACGCACTTATCCAACAACGAGTTACACACCCGGTTCATCAGATCCATGAACACTGCGGGCGCGTTAGTCAACCCGGAGGGCATGACTAGGAACTCGTAATGCCCATATCTCGTACGGAACGCCGTTTTCGGTACGTCTTCTTCTCTCACCTTCAACTGATGATAACCCGACCTCAAGTCTATCTTCGAGAAGTAGCTCGCGCCTTGCAGCTGGTCGAAGAGATCATCGATTCTCGGGAGCGGGTACTTGTTCTTCACGGTTACTTTATTAAGCTCGCGATAATCTATGCACATTCGCATCGATCCATCCTTCTTCTTAACGAAAAGTACAGGTGCTCCCCAAGGTGATGAACTTGGACGTATGAAACCTTTATCGAGTAACTCCTGCAATTGGGTCATCATCTCTTTCATCTCCGCTGGAGCTAACCGATAGGGCGCACGAGCAATCGGTGTCGCCCCCGGCACGAGGTCAATTCTGAACTCCACTTGACGGTCCGGAGGTAGGTTCGTCAAGTCGTCGGGAAATACCTCAAGGTACTCATTCACTACGGGCACATCTCCCACACTTTTCTTCTCTTTCTTGGCATCTAGTACATACGCTAGATAACCCGCACAACCCTTCCCCAAACATCGCCTAGCTTTCATCAACGAAATTAGACACGACTTCCTACTTCGTTGATCCCTGTATATTACTACCTCTCCCTTATCAGCTAGAGGTATACGGATCAGCTTCTTATTACACACAATGCTCGCATCATTCCCCGCTAGCCAGTCCATTCCCAGGACTACATCAAATTCCCCCATTCCCATAGGATAAAGTTCCAATGGAAAAGAGTGACCATCTATGTCTATATTGCAACCCTCATAGACATCCCTTACCCAGAATCGACAACCACCCGCTACATCTACTTCAAACCCAAGGTTCAACCTCTTGGGTTTCACCCGTAATCTTTGAGCAAAAACGGGCGACACAAAAGAACGATTTGCCCCCGTATCAAACATCACTTTAGCAAATATCGAGTCTATAGGAAAGGTACCTGTCACTACATCCGGCGCGCTCTCCGCCTCCTCAGTTGTCATGTGGAATGCCCTCGCTCTAGCACGAGCCGGCTCCACCCTCCTCTCAATGCCTTTACCTCCATTGCTGCCACCTTCACCCCCTGCCTTACCCTTCTTTAGTTGCGGACAATCCCATTTAACATGACCCGATAACCCACAATGAAAGCAAGACCTCTGCCCACGGCAATCTCGGGCCAAATGCCCCGTCTTCCCACAGTTATAGCATCCCTCCTTATCAGCCAAACATTCACCTCGGTGCACTCGGTTACATTTACTACAAGGCCTTTCGGCTGACCGGAAGCCTGCCCGCGGTTCAACTCTGTTCGTGTTTGGCTTCTTACTGACTCGGGTCGGTCCTTCCCATTTACGCTTATCCCCAGCTCTCTCATTCATCTGCCTGATCTTATCTTTCTCTGTCAGTTCTGCTTTGTCAACTGCTTCCTGAAACGTGGTTGGTTCCTTTGCTTGCACCAACTCCCTGATACTGCTTTTCAACCCGAAGATGTACCGTTCAATCCGCCTCTCTTCAGTCGGTACATATAACTCAGCAAATCTGGACTTCTCGATAAATTTCAGCGTATACTCCTGAACTGTCATTGACCCCTGCTCCAAGCTCAGAAACTCTTCCTCTAACTTCTTAATTGCCGCCAGAGGGCAGTACTGAGCCTTGAACTTTCTCACAAATGTCTCCCACGACATGCTCCTTGCCACCTCTGACCCCTTTCCCCCGGTTTCAACATCCCACCAGAAGATCGCTTCTGCCTTCAACGATGACCTTGCAAACAGAACTTTATCTTCCTCCGCGCATTTACTTGTATCGAAGACCAGCTCCATCTCACGAACCCACTGAATAGCCTTAACGGGATCACGCTCCCCATTGTAGGTCGGTGGTTTGCATGAGTTGAAAGCCTTAAATGTGCACCCCTTCGCTGTCTTTGGTTCATCGACGAACGGAGTGATCATCGAGTTGGTGCCCATCCCAGTGCGCGGTTCGCTACCTTCCACTGTCTTCTTCCCAGTACTACTTTTTCTCGGTTCCCCAGATGCCGTCTTGTTCTGATTTTCTAAAACTGCCTTCAGAGTCTCCTGTATTTTCCCCATCTCGGATGTGAACTTCTCCTCAGTTATAAAAGCCTGCGTGGCCTCGGACTTACGTCCTTTCTTTGCTTTGGTCTTTGTTACAGGCGCGGAACTTTCCTGTTTAGAGATAACCTGCACTTCGGGTTCTGCCATACTCTTAGTCGTACGCTTGATGGTTGCCTTCTTCTTCTTACTCTTTTCCTTGGCGGTTGTTGCCCCCGCTTCAGTCGCCGCTTTTCTCGGCATCGCTCCCTTAGGCCTTCCACGACCCCTCCCTCGTCCCCGAGTGGCTACTGCTCTTGGTTGATTCACTGGTTCTTCCTCGATTCTCACTGCTTCCTCACGCAGTGTAGTACTCTTGGTTCGTGTGTCTACCGCCGCTGGTATGGACCTACTTCTCAATGATCTCGCAGACATTCTGATGTAGCAGCAAAACAACGGAAAGTTTACTTACTAACAAAGGCCTAACAACGCATAGAAGACTCCCTAGCGCCACGACACAGGATAACAAGGTAGTTTAAGCACATACATGTACCTGTAAGTTCACAGTTACACTGGCCAGATGTAACTCCAAACTTACCTTACATGACCGTCCTCAGTACCCTATAAATCCTACCTTAAAATAGTGCTTTCCTAACGCATTCATGTTTCTCAGTTGTGATTCTACTCCTCACAGTTTAAGTCTAGGCTCCTTTCGGTCACCTAAATCCCTTAAACTATGGCTCTGATACCAACTATAACAACCCAAACAAAAATTATCATGCAAGACATCCATTTCATAACATCCCAAAATCACGGTCTCAAAATTTCATTACAATCATTCAAATAGGTTTGCGGAAACGACCTACAAAACTGAGAAAAACTAATAACTAGAGTGTCACTATGCTTCATGACTCTTCTTGCTAAGCTCAGCCTATTTGCCCGAGCTCCTGAAAACCTGCTTACCTGAAAAGGTTTTAATTTGAAAATGCGAGGGTTAGACCATGAGGTCTAGTGAGTCCCTCCTAACAGTTATCAAAGCATTTAAAAACAGTTTATCTTTTCAGCTTTAAACATTCATACTCAACATGTCAAAATCGTATACGGACTAAAGTCCGCCTCCTCGTAATCTGACACCCTGAAGCCACCCGAAGGTGACAACGAGTCAGCCTCATGCTGCCTTGTGGAGCCTCGCTCCTGGCATATAGGGACCTCCCTTCCCGCACAAGAGCTGGCGGAACTACTCTCCCGTCTTTGCCAGTTTACGTCTCCATGATGTATGCATACATTCTACATAAAACTTTAAACAACTTTCATGCAATTAAAGCATAATAATAAAGCATGGCAATTTCTCAACATTCATAACACATTTTGAAAACACTTTAAAAACCATACATTTTAGTTTAGAAAACTCACCTCAGGTTCTTACTTCTCGTCCCTAAACAGTTCCAAACTTCCAAATCGACTTCCCTGAATAAACGGGCATAAAACAACAACTCAGCAAAAGTATCCGGACAACTCAGTTTTCCGGACAACCCTACTTTTCCGGACGCTAAAGAGTTCGGACACCCATCTAACCGGACAACAACCTAGTCCGGACAACACTCTTATCCGGGTAACTACTACTCTCTGGACGATACCCCTTTCCGGGTACCGAACTTACCGGACACAACTCATACCCGGAAAACCCAACCTATCCGGACAACTTCCTCGTTCGGGGACCTTCTCCCAAGCAAGGAGTCCGGACGCCCAAGAAGGTTTCCGGACGTCCAGGGCGGTTTCCGGACGACGACCTAGACCCTTTTTGAGGCTGAAATCTACTGGTTAGCTCGATTCTCTCGAAGTAAAGATTAGCAATAGCAACAACATCACTAAACTTAACAATTTCCGAGTTCTTAGCAACTGAAACACACTACAAGACCCGATTTCTCTCATTTAAGTTTCAAACTCCACTTTTCAACAAAAACCCTCAAATGACAAAATCATCAGCAAGAGTTAAGGATTAAAGATAAGGAGGAGAGGTTACCAGCTACGATTCTTGCAGAGAACGAAGTCCAATCCTATTTCTTCTTCTGATTCCAAGTCTTGATGATCCCTCTCTATTAAACCCAAAACCTTCCAAAAGTTCTCCTCTTTTCTCTCAAGAAGAACAGCCGACAAACACTAATCAAATCAGTGAAATGAGAATGTTCCTAGGGTTTTGATCCCTTTTTATACTCCATCCCAAAAATACCAACTAGCCCCTCAACTTTCACTTATTAACAAAACTTGACGAAAAGCGTAAAACTTTCCAAATTGGTCCGGGTCGTTACAACACTCCCCCCTCAAAAGAATTCCGTCCCCGGAATTCCATTTTCGAAAAGGTGAGGGTACCTAGACTTCATATCCGATTCTACCTCCCACATAGCTTCTCGTCCTTTGTGGTATCTCCAATGAACTTTCATGGTCCTCGGGCTTAAAGTTTAGTTAGCAAAGGGGTGAAACGAGTTTGCTCAAATACATAACAGGTTCAAGTTATAATCTTACGAAACGGGTTTAAACCCCTCCGCTAGTCTTAGCCGCTGAGTCGGCTCTGAAGTGCCTCCTCACTTGTGGTTCCTAAGAGTCGGGTTTCACGTAGGGCCAACCATGGTTGCCAGTAATCAACTTTTTCTCAAATATACATTCACTCTTTAATCTACAACCATGGGTTGTTGGGCACTAACTTTGTTCCCTTGAAACTTTTTGGTTTACAAAAGAAAGGAAAACGAGGGGAAATGGACTGGGCTACTCATTCAAACCCCTTTATCAGGCCTGATGGGCCACTTTCTTCCTGGTCAACGTTTTTCTTTTTCTAATATCTATATATATTCAAAAAAGTTATATATACCCACCCAACCCAAGTCCCAACCCATGCATATATCATGTTATAAACTTATAATCATACATCCATACTTGTTACCAGTTAGGTCAAAGGTTGCCAGTGAACCAAAATATACATCGTGATTTGGATTCTTAAATGTATATATCATATTTAAAATGAGATGTTTATCCTGTATTTGATTATGTTTATCAGTTATTTGCGAGTTCAAACATACAACTTTAAAAGTTATACCAATGCATCATTACTTGTACTCTTAAATTTTAAGTAATGTGCATCAATAAACAGTACGTATTTGATGTATAAAAACTTGTTTTTAAAAATTTTTCTCAAATGTTTTATAATATAGTATAGATATAGATTAGAAAAAGAAATTATTACAAAACTTATTAAAATCTTATAATAAATGATTAATAATTACTAAATGATAAGAAATAACATTATGACATTAGATTGTTCATTCGATAGAAAAAAAAAACAACGAAACATAGTTTCAATATATTCCATTCATAAAAAAATATTTATGTACACATCCAATAATTGACATTAAGAAAATTACATCATTCTTTTATTTTGAGTTTGTGATACCATTTAGGAATGGAGGAAGGGAGAGAGATTGAGAGAGAGATAGTGTGTGTGTGTGTGTGTGTGTGTGTGAGAGAGAGATTAGCATTTAATCTTTACTATGCGAATATAGTTGACTTAGTTGATGTATGAAGGTTTCGAACTATTTGTCTATATAGATGTTTTAGGGGGAAGAAACAAACTAGATAGAAATTAGCATGCATAATATTTAGCAAATATTGTCTACGTAATCAATGCAATATACATTTTTGAACACCTTACAAACATGTCAACAAGAACAAATAGTCGATAACTAAACCTACGTTTGTACCATTACAAAATAACACTTTGATGCATCTTTTATGAGTGCTTGGACGACTCAAGTGGCATAAGGCATCTCCACTTAGTGTGTCGTTATCCTGAGCTCGTTGTACTATGGAGTTTATGTTGATATTACAACTGTAAATATGTGCGTATTTCATGAATCAATTTATTTCTTGTCTGATAAAACGAAATAGTTCTTAAAGCAAATTAAATGATTATGTCGTTTTGTTTTGCATCTCTTTGTATGTAATGCAACAATCTTTATATGCATTACGCATAACAACATGCATTGATCCTTTAGAAAACATGATTCGTCTTGACTTGACACTAAAATTATTCAAACACTCTTGATATATTTGATGATTGAATCGACGGATAGACGTTTGAACCTATTTCAATGAATCAGATAAAGATCGGACCATAACATCATTAGTTTGGACTGCTCTTCCTTTATTGGATCAGATAAAAGAGGCCACACCTTCGACTGGTCCAACCTTTATTTAAACTAGACCACTTATCTAAGTTTAATCTTTACCTTGACCGATTTAGATTTTTTTTAAATCGTGTTGGCCAGATTTTGATCAAACCAGATCATGATTCAAGAGTTTTCATGTGCAACTGTAATTCAATCTAAACACATTTTATAAAACTTCTTGATCATGACACCTCACATATCTTGGGAATAGAATTTAAAAAATTTCAATCTCGAAAGTGAAAGTATATGTTTTATATTCTACATAAAAAAGGATAAAATCTTTTACCAGTTTTGGGAAAACAATTCCTTAGAGATTACAAAATAAAAAATATCCTCTAATTTTTTTGGTTCTATTAATATGTAGTCGACTTAACCACATTTTGATTCTATCAATATGTAGTCGACTTAACCGGTTAAAGAGTGGTGCTAGATTCAAAATGTAGGACCAGAACGGGCTCTTGCTTACAACCGGTTCTTGAGCCGGATCTTTTTTTTACCGAGCCTTGGTCTTTACCGGTTCAAAATTTGTATATGTACATCTCTAAACTCATTATATAAATTCACCTCTATGATCATCCATATAGTAGTTAGGCGAATGATCATTTTTATTAGTTTTTTGTGATTACACCTTTGAAAAGTATGTTATGTAATAACAAGTTTTATGAAAAGGCTAATAAGAAAATTTATTTTTTAAAGTCTCTTATCAAACTTTGCCGCTAGAACTTACTAAACTTGGTCCTAATAATATATATATATATATATATATATATGACATACAATTATTGGTTCTATAAATTAATATAAAAGTTGCTAATGCCTTTCAATTAATATATATATATATATATATATATATTAAAATGTATGAGAATTAAAAGAAAAAGGTTGAATGGAATGAGATTCAAAAATATTTGGGAAATCATTTGTTCTTTTGAGGAGGATGCCACCGTTCCTTCCTGAAAAAGAGAGATATGCGAGTGAGTGATGTTCAATCAATGCAATGCAATATTTTCGATCTGTTTCCTCACCTTACCTTCTTTTCACTGGCATCCACCTTATACTTTTAATTTATTTTATTTAGCTAGTTATTCTTTTATATATATATATATATATATATCGCCTTAGGTTCAAATGAGAAGTGTTAAATATTTGAGAAGTAGAGAAGTGATCATGACCATTTATTTTGTCAAGATCGGTTATAATTGGTCAAATGTTGTGGCTTTGACTGGTCAAAAGTTGCGGTTATTCCAAAAATAGAAAGACAATTTCGTAACTTTTACAAAAAACACGGGACGAGTTCATATACGAATCTGTGTGATTCACATATGAACTATACGTTCATATATGAACCTTTGTAATTCACATATGAAATCTTTATAACTAAGGTGATGTTCGGTTCGTTTGTTGTTAAGACCTGAATGGATATGGCTGTCTGAGGGGATTTGGTTGTCTGAGTGTTAACAGATATGTTGGTGTTCGGTTATTGTGTTGAATAAACAGTCAGAATGTCAGAAATGACTATTTTGCCCCCAGTCTTAATTTTTGCTTATATAAATAAATTGTTTGTTAAAAATATTGAATAAATGACTTATAATTATTAAAAAAATACCAATTTAAACGTTTATAAAAAAGGGGAGATTAGAGGAGAGGTCTAAATTTATAAAAATATAAACAAATCATCAAATAAAACCTCAAATTAGAAAAGATGACCAAATTTATAAATACTAAATAAAAATAATCACAAATGGGTTGGAAACCACCTTACCAACAAACAATAAAAAATCATAAAAGGTACAACACCACAAATAAAAAAAATGCCATCCAAGTATGAAGCAGCAAAGAATTAAGCGGTGAAGCAGGGAGCAGCAAACAACAAAGTTCGAAGATGAAAATCAGATGGAAGTTTGAAGATGGAGTAGTGAGGCAGACGGCCAACGATGGTGAGGCAAAGGTAGGGACGACCGCGGTGGTGATGCAGAGCTGCATAGGGCAGTGGTGACCGGCGGTGGTGAGGCAAAAGGCAAGGACGGCCAGCGGTGGTGAGGCAGAGGGAAACGACAGTGGCAATGGTGAGGCATAGGACAACAATGGTGGCAACTTGAGAGGAGTGGTGGATCTGTGGTTTTGAGGGTTTTCTAGATAGAGTGGGAAATGGGTTGAGTGAATGAGGGGTAGGATGTCTCTTTTGACCGGCTGAATGTTAAGGAGTGATGTTTTTATGCTGAGCGATTCAGCCACTTTCTGAGCGAATAAGCCATAACCGAACGGTTATTTATGGCTAGACAAATAAGCCATACAGGCTATACAACCCATTAAGCCACAACCGAACAACCCCTAATTCATATATGAATCTTGTGATTCATATATGAACCTTTGTGTTTCATATATGAAACTAATTAACTGTAGGTTCATATATGAATCAGTTAAACCAATTAACTGATTCATATATGAATCTTTGTGTTCATATATGAACCTTTGTGATTCATGTATGAAACTAATTAACTGATTCATATATGAACCTTTGTGATTTATATATGAATTTTTTTTTAACTAATTCTCATATGAACAAATTAACTGATTCATATATGAATCACAAAGGTTCATATATGAACTAGTTAAAAAGAGTTTATATGTAAATTACAAAGTTTCATATATGAACACAAAGATTCATATATGAATCACACAGATTCATATATGAACTCGTCCCGCGTATTTTTTACGAAACTACCCCTCTATCTTGTGTAGACCACGCACAGACCATGCGAGGAATTATCCGCTGCTTCTCGGTCAAAGCCGTCGATCTTGACCGAATGAATGGTTAACATCACTTCTTTATTTCTCAAATATTTAGCACTTCTCATTTAAACCTCTCCCTATATATATATGGGGTTGGGTTCAAGTTCGAAGATGAGGTTAGCATGAGAAGTGTGTGAAGTGGTTATCAACCGTTGGATGAGAAATAGACGCACATTAGGATGAGATGCACCGAAATGTACTAGATCAATTCCTTTGTAAGGCACAATTCATGGAAGGACATTTGATTAAAAATGATCAACGGTCCAAATCCACTTCTCACGCTTCTCAAGTTAACCTCAACTTCTCACACGATCCTTCTCCTATATAGGCGAAGAATCGTGTGAGAAGTTGAGGCTAACGTGAGAAGTGGATCTGAAATGTTGATCACTTTTAATCAAATGTCATCCCATGAATTGCGGCTTAGAAGTGAATTGATCTGGTGCATCTCGGAAGGCCCGTGCCTTGGGGTGTGCCAAGGTGTTCTACCGCACATTGGCCTCCGAATATTTTTTAATTTTTTACATGTAGCAGTATTTATATATATCATTTAATACAAATATTTGCACAAAGCAATTGGTAGCACATTGAAAATGCTTTGCTTTTTAGATTCGCCTAGCTACCGTGTAACCTCAAGTTCGAGTCTCGCGGGCCTTAATTTTTTATTACAAATTTTTGAAGGACTAATTAAATATATGAAATTATGAAATAAATTATATAATTTTTTTAGTAAGTTCTTTTTATAATTTATTTTTCAAGTTCAAATTTTAGAATTGTTAATTTTTATTTTTATTCTTTAATTTATTGGATTTTCTATTTATGAAAGTTCTACTTTAAAGATTAGACCATCTCAAATTTTTAGTGTATGTTAAAATTGAAGAAGAAAATAGAAAAATAGAGACTTTTAAAACTTAATTCTTAGCAGAGAGATATTTTGTTTTAACTGTTTCCACTAGTAAGGTTAAATGTGTTATGATTTTAATAATATAACTAATGCCGAAATTACTAAAATAGAGTAACTGTTTAAGTTGAATGTATTTTTTTATTTGAGATTCTCTATTTTAGAAAAATTATAGAATAACCGTTACAAATGTTTTGAATAACTTTGGTTATTTAATGTTTTTGTAACGATTTATTTTATACTTTTTTTGTATATTTTATAGAATTTAGATTTTTTAACATCTATTGATTTTTTCTGTATATGTTCTTTTGAATATGTTTATTTTTTAATATAGTGTTTTTAATGACAATAGATTAATGAAAGGTTCTTGTTGATATGTGTCTTCGATACAACAAATGTAGTCTATTGCGACGACAAAAGTCGTTGCTAAAGATCAATATTGATCTTTAGCAAAGACAAAAGTCGTCGCAATAGACTACATTTGTTGTAGTCTTAATTATCATAATGGTTGATCAATTTTATATAAAGGAGATTGTTATTCATACATCTTCTTCACTCACATACATGTTATTTCTTACCATCTATCTCTCTCACCTTGTAGGAGGGGTTATGAAATTTAAAAAACACTAACATTTATTTAAAACACTATACATTTTGAATCGGCACTAACATAATAACATTAAAAATTAAAGTTTTAGTATCGAAAAGATGAACAACTTGTTCAAAGTCAAAGATGAGTTATTCGAGCTGCTTAACATCATTGAGAACAAGAGATTAAAAGATTTGGTGGAGGATAAAGTCGAGGAGCGGCTGTGAAAGGGCTCTTCTCCCCGGGATTCAGACCGATGAGGGACGTAGGAATCGTCGATTTGTTATCAAATAAACGTTGACGTGTAATAAAAAAATTAATAAAAAATTAAGGACTCATATAGTTTTTCGTACAAGGCTCCAAATTATCAGGAATGACCCTGCATCTCGGTGTATCTTATCTTGGTGCATCTCATCCTAATGTGCATTCATTTCTCATCCAACGGTTGATATCCACTTCTCACGTAACCTCATATTCTCATTGGAACCCAACCATATATATATATACATATATATGTCGGTACATGCAAGTGAATATATGTATATGCATGTCTATGTCTATTTGCTTCTATGTGTGTAGCTATGTATGTATATATAGTTAGCTTGTATTTATGTGCAAGTAGCTTGTGTACCTATCTATGAATGTATGTATTTATATACTATGTATATTAATATTATGAATGTATAGTATACACTTTTAATAATACTATATACACTATTCATGATGATACATATATAATATACATTCAGGCTTACGACAAACAGGGCCGGTTCTAGGGTTTTTGATGTCTTGTGAGAAGATGCTAAAAATATGCCTCTATGCCTATCTATTAAGTAAACGAAATGACAAAACATGCGACATTTTACTGTCCGGTCCCATGCACCAAAGGCAGCCTAAAAGAGCAACCATATCCACTTTGCAAGTGTATATATGTCATTATAAAAGAGCAATAAAGTCTTTATCAATTTTGTTAAATCTTAAATTCAACAATAATGCGCCATTAATAATAAAACATTGAAGTTTTTATACAATATTGAATCTTCAACTTACTTAATTTGTCACTTGATGAAACATGCACCATGAAAATGACATTGATCACCATGCATACATAATATTAATTAATGAATTCTCTTCCGATCCAATTTTTGTCAAACCTGATTAAACCCCATCATTATTCTACAATTATTTGCTCAAAAATTTCAAATCCCAATCTAATCAATGATCAAAGACTTGCATATTGGCTACAAAATTATACACGTTAGAGATGCATAAGGTCTAGATTTTTTCTGTTCTTGACCAATTGGGTTTTGGCATTGAAAGAAGGTCCAACCGAGCGAGCGAGCTTTTTAGGCCGGACTTTTTTTAGCCTTGAAATAAAGTTGTCCTTGTCGGGCTTAACGTTGAGTCTGGGTTTTTTCAATTGAACCAAATCCAGGTCATGCTTTGTACTTAGGTTTTCTCGATCTGCATCTCTAATACAGGTTTAATTAAATTAAAACCTATATATAATGAGGGTCCCAACACTTGTTAACCACCAACCAAATAAGAATTTTTGATTTTGGCCTATTTCTTGAACTAAT
The DNA here is from genome assembly GCA_033807775.1 of Saussurea involucrata. Classification (NCBI taxonomy): domain Eukaryota; kingdom Viridiplantae; phylum Streptophyta; class Magnoliopsida; order Asterales; family Asteraceae; genus Saussurea; species Saussurea involucrata. Next base: position 223,014,241 of record CM066320.1, on the reverse strand, counting down.
GAGACACATACATACTATTCTCTACTATTTTTTTTATGGTGAAAACATTATCATTATATATATATATATATATATATATATATTGCGTGAATAAACGATTTATAAGATATTCGATGGGGTTGGTATATGACTATGAGTCTGCAATTCGAAGACCAAGAGAATTAAGTACATGCCAGTCACAATGTTTACTTTAATTAAGCCTACGCCATACGCGTGTCTTGAGACTATATATCCAATAAGAATATAGTACAAGAAATAGTACTATTTTAATCACATACTATTTCATTAAACAAGCCTCAAAATAAATAAATAAATGAGACTCAAAAAGTTAGCAAGCATATCAATCATATGCCATGCATGCATGTCTTTGAAAGTAACTTTAAGGTCAACTCATACCACCATCAAAAAAGATAATATTATATGTTCTTTTTCAATTGTTAACACAAATCCTGAGGTTTCAAGATGACACTTGATAACTAGTTATTTGGATCGTGTATGGTTGTTTTTTAAATACAATAATTTAACCATTCTTGTCTTAGGTATCACAAATTTAGTATGGCAAAATTCAAATGGATACTCTAATCTTAAGTTTTAAAAATTTCTACCTTTCTCCGATTTTTCTTCTCATACACTAAATCATATATAGTTGTTAGAGATGGTCTGAATTTTTAAAACTAAAGCTTTCAAAAAAAATCTAAAGGGAGATGAATGAATATCGATAAAAACAAAATTAAAGAATTAAAACAAGAATTAAAAATTTTAGAATTTGAACTTGAAGAATATATTATAAAAAGAACTTACTAAAAACACTAGGGAAATTAATTAAAATACCCTAAGTTTGACCATCTCTTACCAAAATACCCAAAATCTCTCCCAGTTTACAAAAGTACCCAAAAAATCCGCGATGGAGCCCGCGATCGCGGGCTCCAGGCCACGTGTCACCAATGTTTACCCACTTTGCCCGTGTTGGTCCCTCAAGAATGCCCGCGGTCCAGCTTTCCCCCCTCAAGAATGCCCGCGTGTGCAGTTTTGGTCCCTGTCCGCGTTTGACTCTCGTTGACCCCCGCGATCGCGGGCTACACGTGTCACCAAGTTTGCCAACTTTGCCCGCGTAGGTCCCTCAAGAATGCCCGCGGTACAGTTTTCCCCCCTCAAGAATGCCCGCGTGTGCATTTTTGGTCCCTGCCCGCGATTGACTTTTTTTGACCCCCCGCGATCGCGGGCTCCTGTGCCACGTGTCGGCACAGGGTTAACCCTAAAATCCCTTTGACGAACCCTAAACCCTAATCTTCGGCCGCACTATATAAGGGGGGGGGGGGGGACCAAGACACGGCCACTCTTAATTTTTTTAATCACTCTCTCAATTTTTAATCAAACTCTCTCAATTTTCTCCCACTCTCTCAATTTTGTCGTGTGGAATACGCGTTCGGGTTTTGTGAAGATGTCTCGTATTACTTCTTTGGTATGTTTTCCTTATGTTATTTGTTATTTTTTGTATGTTATTTTAAGTTAAGATATATGATTTGTAGGTTGTTATAGTGTTTATAACTTATGTTTGAATATGTTCTATGTTTAACATGATATGTATGGTTTTATGTTTGAATGTGATATTTGTATGTTATAATGTGTATGTTGTTATAGTGTGTTTTTTCATATAAAAATTGTTAAGAGTGTTTTTTTATAAAAAAATTGTTAAGAGTGTTTTTATAAAAAATTGTTAACAATGTGTTTTTTTTTATAAAAACACACTCTTAACAATTTTTTTATAAAAACACACCCTTAACAATTTTTTATAAAAACAATTTTTTTATAAAAAATGTTTAATAGTGTGTTTTTTATAAAAAATTGTTATAGTTTTATGGTTTTTATAATGTGTTTTTTTATAAAAAAAATTGTTAATTTTTTTTTATAAAAACAGTTTTTATAAAAAAATGTTAAAAATGTGTTTTTTTTAAAAAAAAATTGTTAAGAGTGTGTTTTTATAAAAAAATTGTTATAGTTTTATGGTTTTATGTTTGAATGTGATATTTGTATGTTATAATGTGTATGTTGTTATAGTGTGTTTTTTCATATAAAAATTGTTAAGAGTGTTTTTTTATAAAAAAATTGTTAATAGTGTGTTTTTATAAAAAAAAATTGTTAACAATGTTTTTTTTATAAAAACACACTCTTAACAATTTTTTTATAAAAACACACCCTTAACAATTTTTTATAAAAACAGTTTTTTATAAAAAAATGTTTAAGAGTGTGTTTTTATAAAAAATTGTTAAGGGTGTGTTTTTATAAAAAAAAACACATTTTTAACAATTTTTATATGAAAAAACACACTATAACAACATACACATTATAACATACAAATATCACATTCAAACATAAAACCATAAAACTATAACAATTTTTTTATAAAAACACTCTTAACAATTTTTTATAAAAAACACATTTTTAACAATTTTTTTATAAAAACACACTCTTAACAATTTTTTATAAAAAAAAACACATTTTATAAAAAAATTGTTAAATATGTGTTTTTTATAAAAAAATGTTAAGAATGACAACTTAGGTCCCTACGGTTTTAAGAATGACAACTTAGGTCCCTAAACTTTTAAGAATGCCAATTAGGTCCTAAACTTTTAAGAATGACAACTAGGGTCCCTAAACCGCACTTTATCTCTATATAACAATATGATACGTTGAAATAAAATAAACCGCACTTTATCTATATATAACACTATTATACGTTGAAATAAAATAAACCGCACTTTATCTATATATAACACTATTATACGTTGAAATAAAATACAACCGCACTTTATCTTTATATAACACTATTATACGTTGAAATAAAATAAACCGCACTTTATCTATATATAACAATATGATACGTTGAAATAAAATAAACCGCACTTTATCTATATATAACACTATTATACGTTGAAATAAAATACAACCGCACTTTATCTTTATATAACACTATTATACGTTGAAATAAAATACAACCGCACTTTATCTATATATAACAATATGATACGTTGAAATAAAATAAACCGCACTTTATCTATATATAACACTATTATACGTTGAAATAAAATAAACCGCACTTTATCTATATATAACACTATTATACGTTGAAATAAAATACAACCGCACTTTATCTATATATAACACTATTATACGTTGAAATAAAATACAACCGCACTTTATCTACGTATAACAATATGATACGTTGAAATAAAATAAACCGCACTTTATCTATATATAACACTATTATACGTTGAAATAAAATACAACCGCACTTTATCTATATATAACACTATTATACGTTGAAATAAAATAAACCGCACTTTATCTATGTATAACACTATTATACGTTGAAATAAAATACAACCGCACTTTATCTATATATAACACTATTATACGTTGAAATAAAATAAACCGCACTTTATCTATATATAACACTATTATACGTTGAAATAAAATAAACCGCACTTTATCTATGTATAACACTATTATACGTTGAAATAAAATACAACCGCACTTTATCTTTATATAACACTATTATACGTTGAAATAAAATAAACCGCACTTTATCTATATATAACACTATTATACGTTGAAATAAAATAAACCGCACTTTATCTATATATAACACTATTATACGTTGAAATAAAATACAACCGCACTTTATCTATGTATAACACTATTATACGTTGAAATAAAATACAACCGCACTTTATCTATATATAACAATATGATACGTTGAAATAAAATAAACCGCACTTTATCTATATATAACACTATTATACGTTGAAATAAAATAAACCGCACTTTATCTATATATAACACTATTATACGTTGAAATAAAATAAACCGCACTTTATCTATATATAACACTATTATACGTTGAAATAAAATACAACCGCACTTTATCTATGTATAACACTATTATACGTTGAAATAAAATACAACCGCACTTTATCTATATATAACACTATTATACGTTGAAATAAAATACAACCGCACTTTATCTATATATAACACTATTATACGTTGAAATAAAATAACATCGCACTTTATCTATATATAACAATATGATACGTTGAAATAAAATAAACCGCACTTTATCTATGTATAACACTATTATACGTTGAAATAAAATACAACCGCACTTTATCTATATATAAACTATTATACGTTGAAATAAAATAAACCGCACTTTATCTATATATAACACTATTATACGTTGAAATAAAATAAACCGCACTTTATCTATGTATAACATTATTATACGTTGAAATAAAATACAACCGCACTTTATCTTTATATAACACTATTATACGTTGAAATAAAATAAACCGCACTTTATCTATATATAACACTATTATACGTTGAAATAAAATAAACCGCACTTTATCTATATATAACACTATTATACGTTGAAATAAAATACAACCGCACTTTATCTATGTATAACACTATTATACGTTGAAATAAAATACAACCGCACTTTATCTATATATAACAATATGATACGTTGAAATAAAATAAACCGCACTTTATCTATATATAACACTATTATACGTTGAAATAAAATAAACCGCACTTTATCTATATATAACACTATTATACGTTGAAATAAAATACAACCGCACTTTATCTATATATAACACTATTATACGTTGAAATAAAATAAACCGCACTTTATCTATATATAACACTATTATACGTTGAAATAAAATAAACCGCACTTTATCTATATATAACACCATTATACGTTGAAATAAAATACAACTGCACTTTATCTATGTATAACACTATTATACGTTGAAATAAAATACAACCGCACTTTATCTATATATAACACTATTATACGTTGAAATAAAATACAACCGCACTTTATCTATATATAACACTATTATACGTTGAAATAAAATAACACCGCACTTTATCTATATATAACAATATGATACGTTGAAATAAAATAAACCGCACTTTATCCATGTATAACACTATTATACGTTGAAATAAAATACAACCGCACTTTATCTATATATAACACTATTATACGTTGAAATAAAATAAACCGCACTTTATCTATATATAACACTATTATACGTTGAAATAAAATAAACCGCACTTTATCTATGTATAACACTATTATACGTTGAAATAAAATACAACCGCACTTTATCTTTATATAACACTATTATACGTTGAATTAAAATAAACCGCACTTTATCTATATATAACACTATTATACGTTGAAATAAAATAAACCGCACTTTATCTATATATAACACTATTATACGTTGAAATAAAATACAACCGCACTTTATCTATGTATAACACTATTATACGTTGAAATAAAATACAACCGCACTTTATCTATATATAACAATATGATACGTTGAAATAAAATAAACCGCACTTTATCTATATATAACACTATTATACGTTGAAATAAAATAAACCGCACTTTATCTATATATAACACTATTATACGTTGAAATAAAATACAACCGCACTTTATCTATGTATAACACTATTATACGTTGAAATAAAATACAACCGCACTTTATCTATGTATAACACTATTATACGTTGAAATAAAATACAACCGCACTTTATCTATATATAATACTATTATACGTTGAAATAAAATAACACCGCACTTTATCTATATATAACAATATGATACGTTGAAATAAAATAAACCGCAACATCTATATAAAATAAAATAAACTGCAGCATCTATATATAACACTAACTATAACATCTGTGAATGACTATGTAGAAGGATTTCTTTAACATCGACTTGACGCTGAGGTGCAAAGTTTCATACATCGAGGAATTAGGAGCGCTGTTTAGGGGATTAGGTGATCGCGCGGATACCCTTGAGACCATCTATAGAGGGACACCGTTCGGTCCATTGATGGATGTGTTTACTCTGGTGGCGACCCTACGCTAGTACACATGTTTCTACAGTTGGAGGTCGAGGACGCCAACGCTGAGCCGGAGGAGATGCATTTTGATTTCTTCGGCTCTCAATTGCATTTTGGGCGTCGGGAGTTCTGTCTAATTACAGGACTACGTTTTGGAGAGGCTCCCCCCTTCCTCCCTTAGAAGACTGCTCCTTCGTTCCTAGGGTTTTCGGCATTTCAGCATCTCGTTTGAAGCTGAAGGCAGCCCGGGAAAAGATGAAAGAGGGCCTTAGTGCCATAACCGACGACGATGATGTCCGTGTATGCTTGGTGGTGATCGTGGATATGGGCTTCCTGGGCCGTGAGTATAGCCAGCATGCTTCATCGACGGTCCTTAGGGCCGCCGAGGACCTTGAGCTGTTTAACAGCTACCCGTGGGGTAGCCATATCTGGACACATTGCTACTCTAATCTGCACCGAGCCATAGGCAGACACGCCGATCGACATGCAAAGATGAATCTTTGTGGTTTTACATACGCCTTCAAGGTTAGATACGTAGTATAACAATTGTTAATAATACATACAAACTGTTTGGCTTTTCTTTTTACGTACTTGCTCTTCTTGTCTAATTCCAGATATGGATCTTGGAGATGTTTCCCGCATCAATCCGATATTTCGTCAAGCGCGACGAACGAGTACTTAGGGGAACCCGTTGGGACAAGAGTGTTACCCTAAGTAGGTCGCTTTGGATTGAGTTCTTCAAAGCGTCTAGAAATGTAAGTTCTTTTACTATGTTTACAATTTGCATATGTTAGTCCTGCTTATTAATTTCTTTTATGTTTTATCATATATTTAGCAGCCACTCTTGCCCGCCGATCGCTTTGTGCCTACTGTCGACGAGATGGGCACAAATTGGTACAGAGACAGCGTGGCCTTTATTGACGCAGAGGCGGAAAGGGCTCGACGTCCCCCTACTTCCGAAGATGAGGATAACCGGGTAAACAATAAAGAGAGTTATATTTGGTGTCCTTGTAAAGATTGCCATAATTTGCATAAGTTTACTGATTATCATGTAATTCAAGGACATTTGATATGTCGTGGGTTTATGGAAGGGTATACGATTTGGTCACGACATGGTGAGATACTTGATGACCGTAACACGAGTTGTGATTGTAATGTCGATGATTATATTGATTCAGACAATAGAAGTCATGATAATATAGATGATATGTTGCATGATGTGGAACATGATGTTGCTGATAAGCATTATGAAGATTTTCAACAATTGTTCGTGGATTCTGAAAAACCATTGTATGTTGGTTGTACAAAATTTACCAAGCTTTCAGCCGTTTTGAAATTATTTAACCTAAAAGCAAGCAATGGTTGGAGTGATAAAAGTTTCACTAGTCTATTAGAGATTTTGCATGAAATGCTTCTAGAAGATAATGAGTTGCCTGTTTCTTTATACCAAGCAAAAAGATTAATGTGTCCAATGGGATTGGAAATTGAAAGGATACACGCATGTCCAAATGATTGTATGCTGTACCGAAACGAGTATGCAAACCTACATGAATGTATTAGATGTGGTACATCACGGTATAAGCGAAAACAACATGCGGAAAAAAACAGTCATGAGATGAAAAATGGTCCTCCTGCTAAATTGTTGTGGTATTTGCCCATTGTACCAAGGCTGAAACGATTATTCGCAAACTCCAAAGATGCAAAATTGTTACGTTGGCATGCCGAAGAGCGTAAAAGAGACGGGAAAATAAGACATGTGGCTGATTCTCCTCAATGGAGAAATATCGATTCTGATTTTGAAGAATTTGGCGATGAAATTAGAAATATTCGGTTCGGACTTAGTTCAGACGGGATTAATCCTTTTGGAAACATGAGCAGTCGTCATAGCACATGGCCAGTTCTGTTATGCATTTACAATCTTCCGCCTTGGTTATGCATGAAACGAAAATACATCATGATGTCATTATTAATTCAGGGTCCCAAACAACCAGGGAACGACATTGATGTTTATTTGGCTCTGTTAATTGATGACTTAAAAGAATTATTGAGTTCAGGTGTTCAAGTGTATGACGCATACGGTAAGGAGGATTTTCGATTGCGGGCCATGATATTTTGCACCATAAATGATTTTCCAGCGTACGGTAATTTGTCAGGATACAATACTAAAGGAGCGAAAGCATGTCCTGTATGTGAAGATGACACACATTCGTTGAGGTTAAGAAATTGTAAGAAAAATGTGTTCATGGGACATCGAAGATCACTACCAAGGGGTCACCCATACCGTAAATTGAAGAAAGCGTTTGACGGAAACATTGAGCAAGGAGTATTAAGGCCACCATTGGATGGACCAACTGTATATTCTCGAGTTGAAGATCTAAACATTGTGCTTGGAAAATGTGGTAGACCTCCTCCTAAGAATATATGGAAAAAAAGGTCTATCTTCTGGGATTTGCCATATTGGGAGCACTTGCAAGTCCGACATTGTCTTGATGTTATGCATATTGAGAAAAATGCGTGTGACAGTTTGATAGGCTTGTTGTTGAACATTCCAGGAAAGACGAAAGATGGGGTCAAAGTTCGAAGAGACATGGTCGAAATGGGAATTCGATCACAACTTGCTCCTGTTGAAACTGGAAGTCACACATATCTACCACCGGCTTGTTATACCTTGTCGAGAGTCGAGAAAACTAGATTTTGTCAATGTTTGCAAGGTATTAAGGTTCCATCTGGATATTCAGCTAATATTAAAAAGTTGGTGTCAATGAAGGACTTAAAATTGCTTGGTATGAAGTCTCACGATTGTCATGTTTTAATGACACACCTTATTCCCATTGCAATACGTGGGATCTTGCCAGAACACATCAGACACACAATCACAAAGCTTTGTTTGTTTTTTAACTTGATTCATTCGAAAGTGATTGATCCTGAAGTGTTGGATTCATGGCAGAAGGATATTATCCTCACCCTTTGTCAACTTGAGATGTACTTTCCGCATTCCTTCTTCGATGTCATGGTTCACCTAATATCTCATATTGTTGGAGAAATAAAGGCATGTGGTCCTGTTTTTCTGCGTTACATGTATCCATTTGAAAGATATATGGGTTTCTTAAAAGGGTATGTACGGAATAGAAATCGACCAGAGGGAAGTATCGTTGAAGGATATGCTTCTGAGGAGGTGATTGATTTTTGTACAGATTATCTAGCTGGTGTAACAAATGTTGGAATTCCACAATCTCGCCATGAAGGAAGACTTGGAGGGGTTGGGACGATTGGTTTTAAGAAGATAGTTCCAAACCGGGACCAACTGCAACAGGCACATTTTTTCGTCTTACAAAACATGACAGTTGTTGCTCCTTACATACATGAGCACATGGAAATGTTACAAGAAATGAATAGATCGAAGAGCGAAAAATGGTTGGCAAATGAGCATAACAGAACATTTGCACAATGGTTGAAAGATCGAGTGAAAACAAGTTATGGGGGAGAAAAAGTTGATCAGGTAGTAGAGCGGTTGGGGTTTGGTCCTCGATATGATGTGTCATCATACCAGGGCTATGACATTAACGGATATACATTTTACACCAAGCGGCAAGATGAAAAAAGTACAATGCAAAATAGCGGAGTAACTCTAATAGCCACAACGACAGAATACGATAGATCGAATAATGATACTAGATCGAGGATCGCTAAGAACTCGTATTACGGTGTCATTCATGAGATTTGGGAGCTTGAGTATAATTTCTTCAGTATACCTCTGTTCAAGTGTAAATGGGTCGAAAACCAACGAGGTGTTAAAGTTGACAATGATGGTTTCACAATTGTCGACCTTTCTAGAGACGGCTATGCATCTGAACCATTCATTCTAGCCAAGCAAGCCTCCCAGGTATTCTTTATTGAGGACCCGAAGGATTCCAAATGGCATATTGTTTTACATGGTAAAAGACACATAGTTGGTGTTGAAAATGTTGTGGATGAGGAAGAATATGATCAATGTGACGAACTACCACCATTTTCAGTCGGTATTCCATCTACAAATGTTGATATTAATGACACCACTTACTTGAGATCCGACCACAACGAAGGATTTTGGGTTGATAGAAACCGTGATACGTAAAGGTAATCAATCATATGAGGAATTTTGTTTTGCTCATAAATGCGATTAATTTATCAAAATTAATATATTTACATGTCTTTTTTTTTCAGGAACAAATCAGAATATGAAGAGAAAGGAAAAAAGATTGCTTATGTTTCATTAGTCATATTCTTTAGATTTTTGAAAGACATTTTTGAAAGAGAAAGGAAAAAAGATTGCTTATGTTTAATTTAAGTTATATGATTTGAACATTAAAATTCATATTTGTTTAAAAAAAATTAATATATATCTTGTGAAATAACGTGATCGAGCTGTTTTATAATTTTTATAAACAAAATTTAAAAATAAATGATATTTAAAATACTTTTGTATTTTATTTCTTAATTAATAGTATTTGTATTAATTAAGAATTAATTAATTGAAGAACCGTAAAAAACAGAGCCTGGTAAAACCCTTGGATGCGCCAAAATCCTCTTTTCTCCCCGCCCAAATTGAAGAACCGTCTCCGGTCGATCTCGTGAGGTTTTGATTTCAAAGTTTCTTCAAAACCCTAGAGATTTCTTCCCTGAGGTATGGTATCGATTTTTGATTTTGATTTCAAAGTTTCTCCAGTTTTAATTTCTAGGCATTGTTCCATTTACATTTCGATTTTGCAGCTAAATCGTAAACGACGTGATTTTGTTTTCTCCATTGCTTTCAAACGAGGTATGCTGAGTCCATTGTTTGTAACTTTGTTTGTATTGAAAACTGAATCAAACGTCGTGATTTTGTTTTCTCCGTTGTTTGTATTGTGTGTTTGCTGTTTCTTTTAAATAGTTTATATGTTGTTAATTCTTAACTTGAAGGATCAAAATTCCTTTAATTTAACACTGTTAGGTTTAGGTTTTTCTGAAAATCCGGATTCTGAATTGAACATGAGTTTGTGTTTGAGATCGATGGCGCCATTTAGGGCGTTTAGATGTGTGAATCTGTTTTTTATTCTCGTTTAGCAATTTTTTTGGCTCAATTGATTATCAAACAATGCAATAGATTTCTTTTTAGATTTCCATGTGGTGATGTTTCTATACAATATATCATTGGATTTTGTTTGTGACTTGTGACTTGTGAGAGAAGATTAATTTGTTTGTTGAAAGCATAATTTAGAAAATTAACCAACCTAAAATAATTATAAAGAGAGAATATTATTGAGTCTATAATGCATTTAAAGATTGCATATGACATTTTGTTATCAGTTTTATATATAGTAGTGCATTAACTTCTATTCATTGGTCCATGGCATAAATATCTGTTGTGAAACTAGTTTATAAAACTACTCCATATATATCACAGCTACTGGTCATATCTGGAAATTTTTCCACATTCTGTCAATTATCTCTGTTTCCTGGGTGCATATATATGCCTGAATTATCTAGCTCATCTAGATGGCTTCATATATTCTTTCCAGCTGTTGCTTTTCATGCCTGCCTTTGGTTTCTTTCTTTCCTTCTTGTATTGTGAAGTCCTGTAAATTATCCATGTTGTGGCTGAATTCCAGTTTAGATCTTTCATGTGGTATTTCTGAAGAGCTTTGAGCTAATAGTCTCCCTCTTCAATATTTATTGAACCTTAGCTCATGGGGGGTTCACATAACCAATGAAGGAAGATAGCATTTCCTCACTACTCATTGTAACAAGCCCAAATAAAATAATAGCCAAAGTATGCACTTGATATGTAGAACCTAAAACCTATTTTTCATATCCACAGGATCCCTAGACATCGGGGTTTTCATTTAACTTGCACTACCTTCTATTTTTGCTGATTGAATTTATATTTATATAAAAAATATATATAAGTCACTGCCATAGATAGATGTAGATGTGGAGAACGCAGACAACATAAACCATTAAAGATATAAACAAAATAATATTCTAATATAGTAAAGGGTGGGATTACATTAAAAAAACATACAAGCTAGAAGACTGACAAGTTTAATTTTATATGGTACTATTAGGACATTATTTAAATATTTAAATTATATGATTTATGATTTAAATTGTTTGCTAGACATGTCAGATGACACCGGGCCATCGATATCTGGGGAGTCTATTAATGATTCTCAGTCTAGTAGCATAGACGGGAGCCATGGTTCTCTACCAAGCAACACAGATGGGCTCCATGGTTCTCAGCCGACACAATCGACCCAACAAAGACGTAAGAGAAGTGTTACGTTGTTGAAAAACATAAAAAGGACCAAGATTTGCGTCTTGAGTTCAATAAAAATGGGGAGGTTATTGGAAAATATGAACGCAGATTCAGTAGTTGGGTAGGGGTCAACACAAGATCAATGGTTTCTATCATTGAACCATCTTGGGACAAAGTGGATAAAAAAGTAATGGATCTATTGTGGTTGGCTATCAAGGTATGATATCCAAGATGTGTTTACATGTACTCATGGTTTTATTTATTTATGTTAATGACAACTAACATACTTATTTTGAAAATAGGATCATTGGAACATAGAGGATGACAAGTATAAAATTCCAGTGCTTAAAGTAGTCGGTACATCATGGAAGAACTTCAAGAAGAGCCTTAATAGAAAGTACCGTATGCAAGGTCGCAATCCTTGTTCCGATTACCCATATCTCGATCAAGAAACATGGGAAGAGTTTTGTGTCATGAAATCAACAGACGAATTTCTGGTTTGTTGCAACTTACAAACTTACAATCTTTTCATTACTTTTTTCGTTGTCATATTTTAATTGCAATAATATTCTTATGTGAAGGCGAAAAGTGAAGAAGGGAGGAAGAATGCGGCCCTAAACACAAATCCGGCCCGGTTAGGTGCAGGTGGGTATCGTTCGAACCATGATGATTGGAGAAAAGAGATGATGGAGTCAGGCTACTCATCAGAACTATTTCAGATTCAGGACGAGCGAGCAAGAAACTTTTTGTTGGCAAGGAGAGTTAGAGCAGCTAATGGGACATTAATGATCCCCGCATATCTTCAGGAATTAGTAGATAAGATTGTAAGATAGTTCCATATTTTAGTTTATTTTTATGTTTCATTGAAAATTGTTTATTACTAATTATAATTACATACGTATTATTTGCATTAACAGATTGAGAAAGATAGACAGGCAAAGGCATTAAATAATGAAACAACCTTACCAAATGATTACTTTGAGAGTTATATTGTTAAAGAACCGGAGGAAGCGGAAAATACTCAAAAGGATAATACTGAAAACCCAATTTTTGAAGGTAAAAGGTATTTTCCACCAATGGTTCTTGAACAAAAACTCATGGACCTCGAAAGCAAGATCAAAAGTATTATTGAAGAAGTCAGAAATGACGAGAAGCTTGCTTTCGAGATCGAAAAGGAAGTTATGATCACAGGGTTTTCTGAGAGTTTAAAAGAAATGAAAACAAAACTTGAGGAATTGTCTGAAGAAAAAGTTTCAAAAGAAAAGCATTCTTCAGATTCAGATGTTTCCTCATGCAAAGCTTTCATGGGAAATACTGTGTTCAGGAGTTTGACAGTTGATGACCAAGATGGTTTTGAATCTTGTGATTTGGAAAGTCAATCCGTTAATGCTGATCCTAAAATGTATTTTCCTACGGAAGAAGATAAAGTTTTTTGAAAAGAATATAATGAGTTTCTTTTTCCTAAGTCTTATGGTATCTTTAACACATCCGATGATACTGAGTCTGATCTTGATAGTGAGAAGGTTTGTGAGGACAGAGGTAAAGCTGTATGTGAAGTGTCTGTTCAATTTGACTTTAGCGCCAAGCTTCCAGATCATACTGACTTTCTAATAAAAGAAGAGGAACCTGAAAAGATTATCTTGAAAGGGGAATCTTCAAACTCAGTTGAGAAAATTTCTGCTAATGATTATTATTCTAAATCTAAATCAGAACATTCATTACAAAAAAAGAAAAGAAAGACAAAAAGAAAGAAGCATGTTAATTCTTTTCAAGCTCAGAATTCAAAAGCTTACGACTCCTATTTGTCTGGTGTTTCAGATCGTAATTTGAGAAACAACACGCGCCTGGAGTGGAGAATAAAGGAGTCCACACAGGATGTGGCCCAGATCAAATCATCCCACGTTACTTTAAATGTTTTAAATTCCAAGAAAGACAATTTTGTTTCAAATGTTATTAATTATGATGTTGGCAAGGGACGAAAACTTGTAGTTCCTTACAAGGTTTATTCAATGAGACAACTGATTAATTTGGCACGTGATCAAATTTGTTGTGCTTCTTGGGGTGTGGATGATTTTATCTGTAAATCTGACTATAACAATTGGTTTTATTCAAATGATTATTTTAAAACCAGTTATAGAAAACAACATGTCAAGTCCAAACCTACTAATCAGAAAGGACCCAATTGGCAATGGGTACCTAAAACCGTTTAATTTCCATTTTGCAGCCCAGTCATGTCTGGTACTTAGATTCAGGCTGCTCAAAACACATGGCTGGAAGAAAGGAGCTGCTTGTTAATTTTGTGGAAAAGGAGTGTGGTAGGGTTAAGTTTGGAAATGATCAATATTCTCCAATTTTGGGTTACGGAGACATTGTCAAAGATAATGTGAGGATTAAAAAAGTCAATTACGTCGAGGGCTTAGGACATAATCTGTTTAGTATAGGTCACTTTTGTGATAAAGACCTAGAAGTCTATTTCAAGAAGACCCGTTGTGCAGTTCTTACCGACGGAGGAGATGAGCTTCTTGTTGGTTCTAGGAACTCCAATTTGTACACTATTGACTTATCAACACTCAAGCCTAAGAATGACGTATGTCTTATATCGAAAGCGTCTTTAGAGAAAAGTTGGTTATGGCATACACGACTATCTCATCTCAACTTCCGTTACATTCAAAAGTTGACGTTGGGTGATTTAGTCATAGGTCTACCAGTTCTGAAGTTTGAGAAAGACAATTTTTGTACTGCTTGTGAGAAGGGGAAGATGAAGCGTGCTCCTCATCCACCGAAACCCGAACCCAGCACAAGCAAAGCTTTAGATATCCTTCATATGGATCTCTGTGGTCCGATGAAGACTCAGAGTATTAGTGCCAAACGTTACGTGTTAGTTGTTGTCGATGATTACTCGAGATACACATGGGTCAAGTTTCTACGCTCAAAAGATGAAACACCTGACTTGATCATCTTGTAAATCAAACAGCTTCAAGTGAATCATCAACAGACAGTTCAGACTGTCAGATCAGATAACGGGACATAGTTTAAAAACATAACTCTTAATGACTTCTTTAAGTCATTAGGAATTACTCATCAATATTCTGCGGCCAGAACACCCCAGCAGAACGGTGTCGTTGAAAGACGTAACCGTACACTCGTTGAAGCGGCCAGAACGATGTTGTATTATGCTGATCTACCTCTGTTCTTGTGGGCTGAAGCAGTTTCTACGGCATGCTATACACAAAATCGTTCTATTATCCATCGTCGGTTTGGTAAAACTCCATATGAACTATTAATAATAGAAAACATGTAATACACTACTTTCGTGTGTTTGGATGCAGGTGTGTTGTGCTGAACGACAAGGACAACTTGAACAAATTCAGTCCTAAGGGGATCGAGGGCCTCTTTATCGGATACTCGCTCACGTCAAAAGCATACAGAGTCTATCTCAAGTCGTCCAGAACTGTGAAGGAAAGCATAAACGTCAGATTCGACGAAACTGAAGACATGGCTTCTGTGCAAAACAGTGCAGAACCCGCAATATCTGTATTCCTAGCATCAGGACAAATCAGTCCAATGGTGACTAGATCTTCAAACAAGAATCAAGTTTCCACTTCTAACTCTAAACCTAATGATCTTGATTTATTATTTTAATACTTTTATGATGATTATTATGGTAATGATAAACCTTCTTCATCTACCACTAACAGGAGTAATGTTGCCACACCACCAGCTAATGCTACGTTGTCAGGGCCTTCACCGGTACTGACCACTCCTACAACTGGTGCAACAACTCCTGCATCGTCTTCAAGTAATACGCATATGGCATCTCCACAAGCAACACAACGTGAATCTACGAATGGTGCTTCTTCATTGGGTACAACTTCTAACGTCAATGATGATGATTCTGCTAACATACCTGAGTCATCGTCTGAAGCAGATCCGGAGGCAGTTCCTGTTGACTCTTATGTCAATGAACCAGCCCCACAACCGGAACCAACCTTGACAATAGAGTTGAATTTTGATAAAGATCCTACCTTAGTGGATCCCAATGAAGGTGATGTATCTCTCCTCCCACATTCAACAAGATGGACTAAGAGTCACCCCATTGAACAAGTCATTGGTGACGTCTCCGAACCTGTAAAGACAAGATCTGCAACGGCTAACGAAGTCCTTTACGCGCTCTTTCTAAGTCAAGTTGAGCCTACAACAGTTCGACAAGCCTTAGAAGATCCGGATTGGATCATTGCCATGCAAGATGAGCTGAATTCTTTTGAAGCATTGAACGTATGGAGACTAGTTCCTAGACCCAAGGGTAAAATGGTAATTGGTACCAAGTGGGTCCTGAAGAATAAGAAAGATAAAGATGGGATTGTTGTGAGAAACAAAGCACACCTTGTAGCAAAAGGGTACAGGCAACAAGAGGGAATTGATTACGACGAGACGTATGCACCGGTAGCTCGCTTAGAGGCAATCCAGATGTTTCTTTCATTTGCCGCTTTCAGAAACTTCACTGTCTATCAAATGGACGTGAAGACTGCTTTCTTGAACGGTATCTTGAAAGAAGAAGTATATGTTTCTCAACCGGAAGGCTTTGTGGACAAAGATAAACCTGATCACGTCTACATTCTTGACAAAGCTCTCTACGGTCTCAAGCAAGCCTTGCTGTTCACAGGTTCTGTGGATGAAGACTCAACTGATGGACTACGGCTTCAAGTACGAGAAGATCCCCATTTACTGTGATAGCAAGAGTGCAATTGCCATATCAGCTAACCCAGTCCAGCATACAAAGACCAAACACATCGACATCAGGTATCATTTTATTAAAGACCATGTCGAAAAAGGTACGATTGAATTATACTTTGTCACAACTGAGTATCAACTTGCCGATCTCTTTACGAAAGCCTTGGATGAAAAACGCTTTAATTTCTTAGTATCCAAGCTCGGCATGTTGAACATGAAAGTTTAATATTCTATATTGATCATATAATGGATGGAAATATGTGTATGTCAATCTAGTTATTTTTATCTATATTGATACATTCATCTTTTAGCTATTAGAGTTCTCTACGGTCTCAAGCAAGCCCCTCGTGCTTGGTACGAAATCTTATCTACCTACCTACTTGGTGCTGGCTTTCGAAAAGGTAAAATCGACACAACTCTCTTCACTCTGCATAAAAATGGTGAGATCCTTCTGGTACAAATTTACATTGATGATATTATATTTGGTTCAACTGACCCTGGATTGTGTACTTGGTTTTCGGGTATTATGGTGACTAGATTCCAGATGAGTATGATGGGAGAGATTAATTTCTTTCTTGGATTACAAGTCAAGCAATTCTCAACAGGTATCTTCATCAACCAATCAAAGTATGTGTTTGACATCTTGAAGAAATTCAAGATGGAAAATTGTACCTCAATTGGTACACCTATGGCCCCTGGATCTAAAATTGGTCCGGATCCACATGGTGTAGATGTAGATGTTAAGAATTACAGAGGGATGATAGGCTCATTAATGTACCTTACGGCAAGTCGTCCAGATATAATGTTTTCGACTTGTTTATGTGCAAGATTTCAGGCACAACCAAAGGAATCACATCTTGGTGCTGTTAAAAGGATCTTTCGATATTTGAAGGGGACACCGTACCTTGGTCAGTGGTACCCAAAGGGAACGGGGTTCGAACTCACTGCATATTCTGATGCGGATCATGGAGGTAGTATGCTAGACCGGAATAGCATATCTGGTCATGTGCAGTTTTTGGGGGACAAACTAGTAAGTTGGTCTTCGAGGAAACAGAACTGTGTTTCGACATCAACTGCGGAGGCAGAATATGTTGTCGCTGCCAGTTGTTCACAGGTTCTGTGGATGAAGACTCAACTGATGGACTACGACTTCAAGTACGAGAAGATCCCCATTTACTGTGATAGCAAGAGTGCAATTGCCATATCAGCTAACCCAGTCCAGCATACAAAGACCAAACACATCGACATCAGGTATCATTTTATTAAATATCATGTCGAAAAAGGTACGATTGAATTATACTTTGTCACAACTGAGTATCAACTTGCCGATCTCTTTACGAAAGCCTTGGATGAAAAACGCTTTAATTTCTTAGTATCCAAGCTCGGCATGTTGAACATGAAAGTTTAATATTCTATATTGATCATATAATGGATGGAAATATGTGTATGTCAATATAGTTCTTCATATTTTCATCTTTTTGGTTGATTTTAGCTATTAGAGTTCTTCTAATGGATTAGAATCGATCAAGAGTTGTTAGAACTGTGTTTCGACATCAACTGCGGAGGCAGGATATGTTGCCGCTTCCATTTGTTGTTCACAGGTTCTGTGGATGAAGACTCAACTGATGGACTACGACTTCAAGTACGAGAAGATCCCCATTTACTGTGATAGCAAGAGTGCAATTGCCATATCAGCTAACCCAGTCCAGCATACAAAGACCAAACACATCGACATCAGGTATCATTTTATTAAATATCATGTCGAAAAAGGTACGATTGAATTATACTTTGTCACAACTGAGTATCAACTTGCCGATCTCTTTACGAAAGCCTTGGATGAAAAACGCTTTAATTTCTTAGTATCCAAGCTCGGCATGTTGAACATGAAAGTTTAATATTCTATATTGATCATATAATGGATGGAAATATGTGTATGTCAATCTAGTTATTTTTATCTATATTGATACATTCATCTTTTAGCTATTAGGGGGAGTGTGCATATCCGACAAAGCTTGTAAGTGTTGATTTCATGTGCTCCTTATTTGACGATCACAAGGTATGTTCTCTAATTTGTTTTGCACAAACTCTTAAATGATTAAAATCAATTTTTCAAAACATACTTGCATCATTTAAGGGGGAGTGAATATATTTCAAAAAAAAAAACCTTGAAGAGCTTCATCAATTGGAAGTTGGACATCTTCCAATGTGATAAAATCTTTTAAAATTTTATCTGAAAATGTCCAAGTGTCACTGTTATCGCAACCTTCACTTGCAATACATGGCGAACAGTGTTTTATCGCAACCTTCTGTTGCGATGAAACCAAGTGGAATTCGTATTGCAACCTTGTATTGCGATAAGACTACGGGAACAGTATCTTGTCGCAACCCGTTGTTGCGATGAGATTGACAGTTTATCGCAACTTGTTCTTTGCGATAAGCTGACATGTGGCAGGTCAAACCTTGGACCAATCTCGTATTGCCACGTGTCACTGGAATTCAAATTTCGAATAAATAGAGGGTTTTTCCAACTTGCCTCAACTCAAACCCTCGAACTCCCTCTCTAAACTGCTCTGTGACTTCATTTTTTCAAGACGTTTTTAGCGATTTCTGTTCCGTGCATTCATCTCACATCATCATCGAGGTACTGATTCTAAATTCTCGGTCAATTTCATCCAGTAAATCGCATGTTACAGTCAATTTTAGGCTTTTAGGGTCGTATTCTTTCATATCTGCGTAAATCTATGTGTATGTGTGTTTGGGTTGTTAGAAATGCATAGGGTTTACTCACGATGTCATTGCGAGTCGAGTGATATAGGTTTTAACATCAATATGTGCGAAAAAGATAAATCTGGGCCTGAACACTTAGGTTTTATTTCGTGTTCAACATTGTCGCAATGCACTTGTATTCAAAACTTCAAAACTATCACAATGGTCGTGTGTTCATCCTTATCGCAACCGTGAGTTGCGACAAGATCTTATCGCAATCAATGTGTTGCGATAACCTCTTGTCACATACTTCACACTGCGATAACTGTCTCCTTGCGATAACTTTTTGTGTACGTTGCGATAAGCCCAAGACTTAGGGTATTTTTGAAAAACTTTTTCAAGGCAAAATCAATTTTGGCACTGTTCTAAACTGTAAAGTGGTTCAGATGGAGCAACATGATGGCAACGCTTTGGATGACAACACCATCATCCGTTCGCATCGTTCATCCCACCCATCGGTCAACGCTCGTGACCCGGGATGAAGAGATTTAACCAAGGGCCAATTTTCTGAGATTCGATGATAACAACCATCATCTGGATCTAGCGGTTCCCTTCGACCATCAAACCCCAACAACCGAGTTCTCACTGGTTCATCTCAGTTCAGACGCACGCATCTACCACCATTATGGTACACACTATGCTCTATACTTAACCGTTGTATGACTTCCAAACACACAGGGCTAGACAAGACGAACCTGCCTATCCTTCGGATGTTTCATGCCTTCACATTTAACCGAAACATCGACTACGCTGTCCTACTTTGGAATGAATTTATTGAGCTAGTCGCGGATCAGGCTCGCCCGAAAAAGAAACGCAACTTCGTGCCCTATCAGAGATTCTTCCAGATATTGGTTCATCAAACCATAGAAGACAACGTCGAAATCCCACGACGTGCGGATGCTCAACGAGACCCGAGCCAATACATGCATTATCTGAAGATGCCAACCCACGACGATTTTGTTCATATTGCCGTCATCCGTGAAGACGTACTCGCATATGCTGACCAACAGTCCTGGGTAGTTAGGCAATATAGGCTAGAAATGGCATTGGTGGTCCAGCCAGAACCGGAGGGACCTCCCCACGATGCCAACCTACTAGGACGTGAGGGTCAGAATGTCGAGGGGGTTCAAGAACACGGGGTTCTTGAACAACGAGAGGTGAGGAGACCGAAAAGAAAGAGAGTCGGGAGAAGATTAAGGACTGTTGGCCATGCATCCTCTTCCAGACCAGTTCAACCACCACCTCGACCTCCTCCAGTACAGATCTTTGACGACGATGTCTCATGGAACTCAACCGATGTTGCTGCCTCATCTTTTGATGATGAGGAAGCACCAGTCTTACCACCTTTTGACGATGATAACAACGACGATAACTCCGATCATGACCCGCTGGCCCATCTAATTCCAAGGCATATGGGTCGGAGACCACGAGTTGTGAGTTCCGATGTTGATTCCACTCGGAACATCGGATTCTTTGACACTGCTACTGATGCCACGGGGCCTTCTAATGTAAACGAAGGAGTAGAAGTAGAAGTGGAGAATGTAGTTAGTGGTGAGGTAAGAGGGAGAAAAGAATTGAGTGATGCTGTGATAGAGTCGGACAAAGTTTTAACTACCGACTCTCACCAAACCGATCTAAGCCAGGTAGCCACATCTTCTGCCAACGAGCGTTTGTCGCCGTTGCGCATTGAAACAGACATGGTGGACCTAGCCATGTATAGCACAGCCCCACCAAGCCACTCATCGGTCTCTCAACAGACCGGTGTTTCATTTGCCACAGGGGAATTAGCATAAAGTCTATCGGCAACACAATCAGTGTTTGTTGGTATTGAAACAGGTAGGCTCCCGCCCCGGCCACCGACCTTCCTTCAACGCACTTCGAGTCTAGGACCATTTGGACGAATATCTTTTCCTAGGACACATATGATGGTACAACACCAAGTTGCGGGATTACGTGCCCCAACCGGAACACCCAGAGTTAGGCCGCCATTCGTTGGTGCCTCGCGAGGACAGGGTGGAAGTCCTGTCATGGTCAACACTATGCCAGCCATGAACACAGGCAGTACGGTTGCTACAACCGCTACTTCAACCGGTAACCTAAGTGGTCCGGATGTTAGATGGGCTTTTCCCACTTTCCCACAAGATCAGGTGATACGCATGCTTGGCCCGCCTCCACATTATATAACACTTCCACTCCTGTCGTCTGCATTATCCTCTATCCATCTTGCCTTGCAACAAAACCAGAATGCTATGCAACGAACAGTTGACAGTTTAACCAACGAAGTGAGCAGAGCCATCAAAGGCAAATACATTGCTGAATCGTCGTCAACACCTCAGAATCAACCATTCCGCGATGAATCCGATCCACAAACACCACCACCAGTACCGTTACACCTAATCCCAGAAGACCAGCTCAAATCAGAGATGTTAGCCCGACTTTTAGCCAAAGGCAACACTAATACGGCTGAAGAGGTCGATCTTGTTGGATTACTACGCCAACAATCCCAACCTCCATCCCAACCACCTTCTAGCATCGACTTCCAGCGTCTAACTGAATCAATGACAGATATGACGAATGCTATGATGAACGGATTCACCTCCATCACTAACAGGCTTAAAGCTGTCGAAGAGATGTGTGGGATCCAAGCTAAAGCCTCACAAAAGAGAAGACATGATGATCCGGATGATCCTGATCTTCATGAGGGGGAGAAGAGAGCAGGGGTTGGTGATTCTAGTGCTGCTGCTTCTACTGGTAATGTTAATGAACCTGAAGCTGACGGAAATACAGGTGAAGGTGGAACGGCGACTGATGTGGTACAGACTGATAATACTGAAATGGTTCTAGCTGATGTCATAACCGGGGTTGAAAAGCCTTCGGTTGTTGACAATAGAACGGAGGATGAGCGGATGGCCGATGATATGATTATTGAAATAATCTACATTGATTCAGAGGAAGAGCCAGAGCGGTTGAGCCACAAGATAAAAGAAGAAATGGTTGATGCTTTGGATGATGAACTTGACACTACTTCGGATCAGGCTTTGGAAATTGAATCTGAAGATGATGTTCCTCCACTGATAGAAACTGCAAGTCCGAGTACAGGTACTTCAGCTCCACATGCACCGATAATTCCGGATGGTAAGATCAGAGATCCAGTACTTGAGGCAGAACTCCGAATCTATCAAGTTGTCATTGATGCTGAACCGAGGTACGTGGCTACAGGAGAAAGAGTGACACTCCTGACTCCGTATCTAGAGACCCTAAGGAAAGAACTATATGTACGGGATGTTCAGCGAATCAACTTAGAGAAAGTTTATGGGATTGAAGACTGACCATCATTGAAGAAGATCGAGTTTCTGTACGTTATGAAAAATAAAGACAAAGAATCAGGTGCTGTCAGATCAGACAACATGATAATGAAGGTGCTGAAGGTTGAGTCTCAAAAGCTGTTTGATGTCTTTTATCCTGAATTCACCGTCTTAAGATCTGATGGTTCTGAATATGTGTTCTCTGAGGCTGACTTCAAGAGTCTGAAATAGAATGATCTTCTAAGTCTTTACAACCTCCTAGCCACCCGTCCAGAGAAGAAGATTGAATACAGCGCTACTTACCAGAGTGTGAAGAAATTTATGAGAAATATTCTGAAGTTCTCATACCTTACCGATTTTCAGATGGGCTTGGAATCTCATCAAGCTCATGTGAACATAAGAAGACCAAACAGACGACTGGCTGATATTCAAGGTATTCCCGCTTACACCGTTCTG
This sequence comes from Saussurea involucrata, assembly GCA_033807775.1. Classification (NCBI taxonomy): domain Eukaryota; kingdom Viridiplantae; phylum Streptophyta; class Magnoliopsida; order Asterales; family Asteraceae; genus Saussurea; species Saussurea involucrata. The sequence goes on along the minus strand of CM066320.1, from coordinate 222,990,770 downwards.
AAAAAGCCAGAGCTTGGGGTTGTCTATATTGATACTGACTCAAAGAAGAGATTCATGAGAGTTATTGAGATCAACAAGTTCTGTGAGGGTACTTTGAAGATTATTTTGGTTCATCTGGAAAGCAAGCTTCGTTTGGATGTGAGTGGAGAGGTAAAGCTCATAGAGAAAGAAAAGGACCTGATCAAGCAAGTGATTGAGGCCATTTCCTACCGGAAGGACTACCATCTTGAACTACGAAGACTCGAGATCATCTTTGGCATTCGAAAGAAGTATGTGACCCTGGTGGACGTCTAAATCTTTTGCCTCTACATTGGTACAAAGGGGGAGATTGTTAGTGCTTATTATTGATTGTACCAAGTAGAGGGACCTATTTAGTAATAGGGTCATAGTTATCCCTAGGTATATATAGTTAGCTAATTTCCTCTTTAGGAAATTAGGTCATTTCTCTACACACACTAGCCACACACACAAGTATTGTATTCCAGTCCATATTGTGAGCTTTTGATCATTGAATGAATATAGAGATGGCTTCCTTATTGTTTTACATTGATTGATTACTTGTTCTGGGATCACAAGAACACATTCGCTCCACATGTTAAGAGGAACACCCCCTGAAACATAAGAGCCCTAGCTACATTAAGTAAGTGACGATGTTTGCGTTCCACCACCCCGTTTTGTTGAGGGGTGTAAACACAAGAGGTTTGATGAATGATGCCTTTGGTTTTAAAAAAGGAGTTAAGTTTGGAATTTGAAAATTCAGTCCCATTGTCACTTCTAAAAATTTTGACAGATTTTTCAAATTGAGTAGCAATAAGATTCACAAACTCAACTATGTAATCACCAACTTCATGTTTTCCTTTTAACAAAAAAACCCACACACCACGAGTAAAGTCATCAACAATAGTCAGAAAGTATTTGTATCCTTCCCTACTTTGAACATGATAGGGTCCCCAGACATCCAAATGAACCAATTCCCCAAGACATTTAGTTTTACGCTCACTAAGGTGAAATTTATCTCGAGTTTGTTTCGCCTTATGGCAAATCTCACAGGGAACACTCACGACATTTCCAAGATTAAGTTGGTCCTTTAGCACTTTCAACACTAGGTCAGCTGGGTGACCTAGACGACTATGCCATAGATGAGTAGACACAGAACATGACACAACCATGTTACTACTAGGGAGGAACTCAATGTTAACATTTTGATCAAAGAAGTATACCCCACTTGCCTCACTACCAGGCAGGTTTACCTGAAAGTCAGGTATTACCAACACATAAAACAGAGTTACGGTATTTGTGAGTTTGAAATTTCCAATTTTATTTATTTTAGCTTCAGCCCCATTAGGCTGATTTACCGTAAGATTTAAGTCAGAGATATCAACAACATTTTCAAGTCGAGAAGTGTTGGATGTCATGTGTTGGTTTGCACCAGAGTCAATAATCCAGCCACGACGAGGCATCGTAGTTATACCTGCCATGTTGGCAGAAGCCCCATCTTGAGTGTTCTGCTGTCCAATTAAGTTTAAAATTTTTGCAACCTGTGCCTCAGAGAAGGGAAAATATGAGATAGACATCGGTTGTTTAGGAGAGACAGGCTCTAGAACACAGACATTTCCGGCAATCGGTTTAAAATTTTGATTTTGAGGTTTTGGTCGAAATTGAAAATCTTTTGGAAAACCTACGAGTCTATATCATCGTTCAATAGTGTGCCCGGAAATACCACACTGTTTGCACATGAGATTAGAAGATTTGGCACCAGTTTTCTTTTTATTATCAATGGTTTTGCTTAAAAAGGCAGAGTGTTGAGGCTTGGTGTGGGAAACAGGAGTGTTACACCCTCGATGAGATTCCTCTCTAGAAACAAGAGAGAAAGCATTTTTGACAGAGGGTAGGGGGTCCCGGGTAAGGATATTACTTCTAATAGGTTGATAGATATCATCAAGCCCCATCAGAAATTGCATCAATTTTATAAGTTGACTATGTTCATGAAAATCATGAGAAGCGTTACAGGTACATGAAGGCAGTTTAACAAGAGCATCAAACTGTTTCCACAAGGAATTAAGTTTGTGGTAATATTCAGATACTATAGTGCCAATTTGAGTTAAAGAGTTTATCTTTTGGTGCAGGTTAAACGTGACAGATTCGTCCACTTTGTCATACGTTTCTTTTAATTCCTCCCAGACTTTGGTGGACTCTTTAGAAAACACTTGTCCTAAAAAAAGGTCCTCAGTCATTGATCCTAAAATCCAGGAGAGGACAACGGATTTACACCTATCCCACTGTTTTCCCAAGATAAGGTCGGTGTAAGGATGAGGACAAGATCCATTAATAAAGCCCAATTTGTTCTTAGTTTCTAAGGCTAAAGTCATAGCGCAAGCCCAAACACGGTAATTATCGGTGCCGCTCAATATAAAATTCAATAATGGGGCTTCGCTGGTGTCACTGGGGTGCAGGTACAAGGGATCTCCAAAATCTAATTTTGCAATTTTGGATTCCCTTGTGCCTGAACACTCAGGCTCAATAGTAGAACCATCCATGAGCACAAACAAGAGGCAAATAAGCACACAAGGTAAAACTTAATAGATTACAGTAGGATTCCTAAAACACTCAGTGGTGCTAGGTCAAGCCCACTATTCAGTAGGGGTGTGCAATCGGTCGGGTCGGTCGGATCGGGGCCAAAACCCCACCACCCGATCGGATTTCGGGGTGGTGTGAGACCACCCGAAACCCGTCCAATCTAGTAATCGGGGTTCGGGTATCGGGGCTATCGGGGTCGGGGTCGGGTCGATCAGGGCAACGGGTTGGGGAGTTCAAAACCTGTGAATCAAAAATCAGAAACCATAAACCAAATATCACACTAAAGGCAAAGAAGAAATCAGAATTCAGAAACCCAAAATCGTTCAATGTCGAAATCAGAAAGCAAAGAAAAGTCGAAACATACTCTGTGTGTGAGTGAAATGTTGAATGTTGAAGGAGTTGAGGAGTTATGTCACTTCTGTGGAAGTCTCAATGGCCTCAGAACTCGATTTTGGTGGTCGGCGATGGAGTTCTCGGTGATGGCGGCTGGGTGGGAATCGTGGGAGTGATTCAGTGGGAGGAATGGGTATTTAGGTTTTAGGTTAGAAAGTGAAACTGAAATATCAAATATGGGTATTTAGGTTTTAGGTCAGTGGGTATCGTGGGAGTGATTCATTGGGAGGAAAAGGAATGGGTATTTTATAAAAAAAATTAATTTTTTAAACAAATCGGGTATTCGGACGGGTTGGGTGGGGAAACCCCAACCCGATCCTACTTTACCCGTATAAAATTTCGGTTCGGGGCTATCGCGTCTTCGGGTTTTCGGGTCTCTTTTTTGTCTCAACTTCGGGGCGGGGAGGGGCAATCGGGTTGGGCGGGTTTTGCTCACCCCTACTATTCAGCACCAAAAAGAAAAAAAACAGGCACACAACAAGGCGAGGAAAAAGCAGGATAACACACAAGGCAACAAACAAAGCAACAAATAAGGCACAAAAGACAATATTAGAGAGAAAAAAAAAGGAGAAGGAGGACTTACAACGCGATCCTTGCCAAACCAACAGAAGAAAAGCACAACGGAAGAGTAAGGAGGGAAAGAAGACTTACAGAGATTCTTGCAATACAAGGTCCACTAACCGTCTAAGTTTTGATCACAGTAATGATCGACTTAGACACCTGAACAAAAGAGATAACCTATTCTAGATGCAGTAATAGATCAACAATATAGAACTGATCACCCAAACATATACAAAGTGATCTGAGAGAAGAACCGGACCAGATCTATATGTATAAAAAATAAAGCATAAAGCAGTAAATGCAAATATAGAATTGAGGACCAGATATGAGATATGGTCCAGGTCTGTAACAACCCGGATCCCAAACATACACAAATAACATATATTTCATAACGTCGTTACATAACAAAGATACATTATATAACAAATACGGTCCCTTAGTCTTTACAATCCAAAATAAGGTATTCCATTACAACTTTTCGTTAATTAAATACATTATATCTAATAACAAGGTTATAAATGCAAAACACATCATAGTCTTCAACATATAAGTCTTCCCAAAAGCTAGCCACCGAATACTCTATTCACTTGTCCTTACCCGATCCATGACCTGGAATACATATTTTAAAACAAAATGAGGGTTAGACCTAATGGTCTAAGTGAGAAAATCCCTGTCATTTTTAAAACCATTTGCACAAATACCATATATATATATATCACAAAAGATAAATACCAATCATAACTCACGCATCGTGTACTTTTCCTGTCTCATTCCCATGGTCATATTAGTTGGTTGCAAGCCAACTAATAAATTAACTCCGTTGTACGACAATTACAGCAACATCGTTGTACGAATATTACATCCAACACCACCGGTCCTAAGCCCGGCCAACACACTCTCGTATAGTGTAATACTCATGTAAATATAATATACATCTCCACATATTATATTTCAAACATAAGCACATAATCACATCATCTATCATGTAAAGCCCGTATCCCGGTATGTTTTAATTATTAATTTAATTTTTTCTCTTGACGTTTTATTTTATTATTATTATCGGGATTAGGCGGCAAGGACCAAAAACGAATTAGTTTTGTGATGGTTGGTTCATTTGATAAATTTTAACGCAAATGGGTAGAAATGAAATCTATTTTAAAAAAACGTAGGGACTAAAAGGGTAACTTTGGTTTAAGGCTAGCATGGGATCGGCCCATGAGGACCGACCCCCTTCTCTTTTGTGCGTTTTGTGCCCCATCGCAAGAAGCAAACACAACAGAAAACCCTAATCGTCATCCTTTCTCCCCTTCTTGCTGCCGCTGCCGTTCCAAACCAAACCGCCGGTGCGCCGCCGTGATCATTGCCGGCGAGGGGGAGAATAGCGAGAGAGAGATAGTAGCGAGAGGGAGAAAGAGCAGCCGGTGATCGGGTTTCCGTGCGGTTGCTGCTGGGTTTTCGTCGCGAGGTAAGTTCTCTCTTTGGTTTTCTTTTTTGTTGCCATCGAACCATCACGAAACCACCACCATGGCTGCCACCGGTGGGTTGCCGCCATGCACCACCAGTCCGGTGGCTGCATCGTGCGCGGGTGGGGACTGCTAGGTCGGATGGGTGAGTGCGACCGAGTCGTTTTGTGGGGTATGTGTGGCCTCGCGGGTCTTAGTGCCGAACCACCACCACCGCAGGTGGTGGCTGCCGCCGCCGCCGCCAACCACCACTGCCGGAGGTGGCAGGGGGTGGTGCTGGCAATGGTCTAGCCCAGATTACCTAAAACCTGAACCTAATTAGCTAAACCGTAACCCCAATCGCGAAAACATTAAACCGTTTCAAAATCGTCATTTTATGTGAAAACGTCTTTTCTGTCCTTGTTTTGTATCGGCCATAACTTTTCCATCGTAGCTCGGTTTGAGGTGAAATCGGTGCCCACGGTTCCCATGCTGTGTCGGGCACATTTTTCATGTTTTAGCGAAAGCCTGGTTCGGCCTCTAACTTAGTGCAAAATAGCCGTTTTTGCAGCAGGTCTGAAGCTGTCAAATTCGCGTTCCTGTCTTAGAAAAATCATATTAAATCGTAGGAAAATCGTTAGAACGCGTATAATATGTCCTTGGGAAGCTAAGACCTAGACCCTCTTGTTTGTGGGACTTAATCTCTGGATTAGTGGGTCTAGAGGGGGATAAGCAGGTCCCGAACAGACCTGCAGTTAGACCGAAAATCTGAAATGTCGCTCGTTTAGTCTTATGTTTATAATTGAGGGTTGGGGCTTCGTGTTGACACTTGGTAGCACTTCTTTAGGTGGAAAGAAGTGAGTCGGAGTGGCGGGCTCGTATTGCTGTTTGTGGATATCTGCGTTGCTTACCGAGGTGAGTTCTCTCACTGCGTAGAATAGGGATTATATGTACATTACGGTAGTTTGTATGTATTAGCTGAATTGTTGTGTGTACTAGCTGAATTGTGGTGCGTAGTACTAGGTTGAATTAATGCCTAGTATAAATGAGTGTTATATACATCTCGGTGGGACCGGGGGCTCGGTGGGACCGAGGAATTGTAAATGAGTGTTATATACATCTCGGTGGGACCGAGGGCTCGGTGGGACCGAGGAATAGTGTTTAGTGTTGTGTGAACTCGGTGGGACCGAGGAATTGTGTACAAGTATGGGATGAACTCGGGGAGACCGAGGGATGCCTACACGAGTGTGTTGTATAATCGGGGAGACCGATGGTTTTATATATATTCCTCAGTAGCACGTGTGTGTTAGTTGATTTGGTTGTGGGTAATATCCAATTGTATTAATGTTTAGGAGAATACCTTTACTGTTGTATTTATTTGGTTGGACCGATGTTCGGCGGGGCCGATGGTTGTATTTATTTGGTTGGACCAATGTTCGGCGGGGCCGATGGTTGTATTTATTCGGTTGGACCGATGTTCGGCGGGGCCGATGGTTGTATTGACTATGTAGACCTCGGGGTGCCGAGGTGGACTGTTATGTCCTTGCATGAGTTTGCCTGTTTAGGATATGTTCTTGAACTGGCGTGTGTGGATTAATTGTATTTATCTGTGGTTAGGGGTAGTGTTCATATGATTGTTATCCTATGTTGGTGCTTGAATTCACTAAGCTTCGTACTTACCCTTTCCCTATAAAATTACTGTTTCAGGTGCGAGTGGCAGTAAGGCGTGACGGTACACACTGGCGCGTTGAGAAGACCTTCGTTTATTTAAGTTGATCGTTTAACTTAACGAGGTTTTGTTTAAACGTTTATTTTGAGTTAAACGTCTGTGATTTAATTTAATAAAAAAAAGGGTATTTTACAAGCTCAAATTTATTGTAATTTTTGGGACATTACATATCACATATCCAATACACACATATATGTATTCCAGTTTGAAAACATTTTGAAGTAAAACTCACCTGTTAGTCTATCAAAACGTTCTCCAAGCTTTTCTCAAAACGACTCTGCTTTCACTTCAAATCCACAGAATCTGAAACAAATAGGTACAAGTATCTTTTTACCAAATAGAACACATAAGACTTACTAAAGCTAAAGGCTCTAGATAACTCTATCCTCAAATGTTACCCCCAAACCCGAACTTAAGTCGAGTCCACAGTATATTCAATTCTCATTCATTCCCTATCTAAGAGTTAACAAAACACAGGTTACTGGATACTCAAATGTATCTAAACTCTCAAAAATGACCAAACAGCTCAAAGTTCCCGGACTACACAAGACTACCCGGACAACAGGACTTTCCGGATAACCTGAACAATCCGGTTAACACAACTTTCCGGACAGCATAAACAATCCGGACGACACCCAGAAACCAAGGTAACCCGGATACCATCCGGTATCTTATATCATCCGAAAACCTTTGAAAAGAGAGACTTACCCGGATAAAAGACTCGTCCGGACACCTTTAGAACATCATCCGGACACCACCAACAAACTTACCCGGACACATTCATACTATCCGGAAACCTCTGTCGGTTTGGCTAATTTTAACCCAGGAATCGACTAATTCATTACCAAACACGAATTCAACTATTCTACTCCGATAGAAACCTTCTAAATACAATTATACACATAAAATGTAAAGGGACATACCTTAATAACACTTCCAACACTTCCAAATGGAGCCTTAACCACCAAAACCCTTCTTTCTCCTTCTTCACCTCTCAACACACACACACAACACTAATCTGGATATTTTCTGATTTATGAAAATATCTGGATTCTTAAAGTATATATATTTTTAAACAATTTACACTTAAGGTTTTAACTATGCATAAATGACCAAGTCACCTTTTATCTTATAAATTTATCCAAACTTACCCTAAACATCAATTATAGAGTTAAATAATTTAACGGAACTAGGATTTTAACTAACGAACTTACCAGGGGTATTACATCATCTCCCCCTTAAAAGAATTCCGTCCCGGAATTCGGTTAGGCAAAAAGGTACGGGTACTCAGTTCTCATTTCGGATTCTGATTCCCAAGTAGCATCTTGACCCATATGGTGTCTCCACTGTACTTTTACTTGCTTGATTACTTTGTTCCGCAAAACTTTAACTTTGTGGTCAACTATGGCTTCAGGTTCCTCCACATAATTCAACTTTTCATCAACTTGTATATCCGGTAGAGATACGGCTTGATCAGGTGTAACCAAACACTTTCGAAAATTCGATACATGAAAGGCGTTGTGTATACGGCTTAATTCTGGCGGGAGATCTAACCGGTAAGCTACTTCCCCGATTCTTCCTGTAATTGCAAACGGTCCAATGTACCTCAGACTAAGTTTACCCTGCTTCCCAAACCGAATGACTCCTTTCCAAGGTGAGACTTTTAACATTACAAAATATCCAACTTGAAACTCTAACGGTTTCCGGCGTCGGTCTGCGTAGCTTTTCTGCCTGTCTTGAGCCACTTTCAAACGTTCCCGAATCTGAGTAATCTTATCCGCGGTTAATTGAACTATATTTGGCCCCGCTAATTGTTTTTCTCCCACTTCGTTCCAACACAGAGGCGTTCGGTATTTTCTACCATACAGTACTTCAAACGGTGCCGCTTGTATGCTGGAATGATAACTGTTGTTGTAGGCAAATTCGATCAACGGCAAATGCTTATCCCACGATCCCCCAAAATCAATAATGCAGGCTCGTAGCATATCTTCTAAAGTCTGGATTGTTCGTTCACTCTGACCATCGGTTTGAGGATTATATGTTGTACTTAGTTTTATTTGCGTTCCCATTTCCTTTTGAAAACTCCTCCAGAATCTTGAAGTAAAACGACTATCCCGATCAAAAATAATCGAGATTGGAACTCCATGTCGAGTTACTATTTCGTCGATATACAACTTGGCTAACTTTTCTAACGAATAAGTTTCTTTTATTGGCAGGAAGTGAGCAGACTTCGTCAATCTGTCAACGATCACCCAAATGGCATCGAATCCCTTCGGAGTCCTTGGTAACTTCGTGATGAAATCCATAGTAATCTGATCCCATTTCCACATAGGTATTTCTTGACGCTGTAACTGACCAAATGGCTTTTGATGTTCAATCTTTACCTTCTTACAAGTAGTACAACCTTCCACATGCTGAGCAATACTCCTTTTTATTCTTGGCCACCAATAAAATTGTTTTAAATCTTTATACATCTTATTCGTACCTGGATGAATAGAGAAACGAGATTGATGAGATTCTTGTAATACCCGATCACGTAAACCACCCAAACGAGGCACCCAGATTCTGTTTCCCAAATACAACAATCCATGGTCATATTTTACAAGCAATGCTGATACACCTACTAACCGTTCTGGTTTTAAATGTTCTTCTTGAAAAGCTTCTATTTGATACTTCTGCAATTCGTCAAAGATGTTAGGTAGGAGTTCAGCTCGTAGTGAAATAGCTTTTATTGTTCCACTCCTTTCTTGACGACTTAGTGCATCTGCTACCACATTCGCCTTTCCCGGATGATAAAAAATTTCACAGTCGTAATCATTCACCAATTCTAGCCATCTTCTTTGCCTCATATTTAGTTCCTTCTGATCGAAAAGATGTTGGAGACTGTTATGATCAGTATAAATTTGACATTTAGAGCCGTAAAGATAATGTCTCCAAATCTTCAACGCGAAAACAATTGCTGCAAGTTCCATGTCGTGTGTAGGATACTGTCTTTCATGATCTTTTAACTGACGAGAAGCATAAGCAATAACCTTTCCACGTTACATTAGTACACAACCCAATCCCAGTTTGGAAGCATCACTGTAAACAACAAAATCATCGGAACCTTCAGGTAATGCTAGTATCGGTGCGCTACAGAGTTTCTCTTTCAATATTCGGAATGCTTCATCCTGTTCTGCTTTCCATTCGAACTTTAGATTCTTCCGGGTCATCTTAGTGAGAGGCGTAGCAATACGAGAAAAATCTTTTATAAACTTTCGGTAATACCCGGCTAAACCCAGAAAACTACGTACTTCGGTTGGCGTTCTCGGCGGTTCCCACTTTTCAATCGCTTCCACTTTCATCGGATCAACTTGAATGCCTTTCTCAGATACTACATGCCCCAGAAACTGAACCTCTCGTAGCCAGAATTCACATTTAGAGAACTTAGCGTATAACTGTTCCTTCTTCAACAATTCTAGAATTAAACGAAGATGTTGTGCGTGCTCCTCTTTGGATCGGGAGTAGATAAGGATATCATCGATAAATACTATAACAAATTTATCGAGATATGGCTTACATACTCGGTTCATTAGATCCATAAAAGCAGCTGGAGCGTTCGTCAGTCCAAATGGCATCACCAGGAATTCATAGTGACCGTACCTCGTGCGAAAAGCAGTTTTCAGAACGTCTTCTTCTTTAACCTTCAGTTGGTGATAACCAGATCTTAGATCAATCTTGGAGAAAGAGCAAGCTCCAACTAATTGATCGAAGAGGTCATCAATTCTGGGAAGCGGATACTTGTTCTTGATCGTGCGCTTATTCAGTTCCCGATAATCAATGCACATCCTCATCGAACCATCCTTTTTTTTCACAAACAGAACCGGTGCACCCCATGGTGAAGAACTGGGTCTAATGAAGCCCTTATCTGAAAGATCTTGCATTTACGTCATCATCTCTTTCATCTCTGGAGGTGCCAAACGATACGGTGCACGGGCAATAGGAGCGGCTCCAGGAATCAGATCTATACCAAACTCTACTTGTCTAACGGGTGGAAGACTATTCAAAACTTCTGGGAAAACTTCCGAAAATTCACACACAACAGGAATATCTTCCAACTTATTCTTTTCTAGCTTAGTATCTATCACATAAGCTAAGTAACTCGGGCAGCCTTTATTAACACACTTACGAGCTTTCATCAAAGAGATAAGGCAAGACTGATGATTTCTACGGTCTCCATAAATCACTACCGGTCCCTTCTCAGGTAAGACAACATTAATCAACTTCTTATCACAAATTATACTAGCCTGATTTTCGGCTAACCAATCCATTCCCACTACCACATCAAACTCAATCAAAGCTATAGGAAATAACTGAATAGGTACTCCACACCCATCTATATTTATAACACAACTATCAAATACCTCTTTAACTGGTACGTGATAATCATTTGCAGTATCTACCATTAACGCATGATCTAACACTTTAGGCTTTAAATGCATAACAGCAGCAAAAGAAGGAGACACAAATGATCGGTTTGCACCGGAGTCAAATAACACTTTTGCACGTGTAGAGTTTATTAGAAATGTACCTGTAACCACATCAGGAGTTTCTTCTGCTTCTTGTGCTGTCATTTGGAAGGCCCGACCCCTTGCTCTTGGTAGCTCTGGCTTTTGTACTACTGGCCTAACACCCGTTGGTCTAACTGACGTACCACCCTGCTGTACTCTCCCCCGTGGACAATCAGACTAAATGTGATCAGGAGAATTACATGAGAAACAAAATCGAGTTACTCGAAAGTCTTTAGCAATATGGCCGGTCTTTCCACACCTATAACAAACTCGAGGATCAACTTGACAATTTCCTTGATGAATACGGTTGCATTTTGGACAAGGTCTTTCAGCTGGTCTGAAAGGTGTACGACTATCAAATCTCTGAAATCTAGACTTCTTTGGATCATACTGTGGTCCTTCACATTTTCTTTTTCCAGTACTCTTATCACCAGCATCTCTTCCTCTATCCCGTTCCACATTTTCCGCGGCATCTACTGCGGCTGAGAAGGTTTTCTGTCCCTTTGCAATCACTAGACTTCTGATTTCTGACTTTAACCCGAAGATAAACCTTTCCATCTTAAGTGCCTCCGTGGCAACATAGTACTCTGCGAAACGAGACTTTTCCAGGAAACGAGCAGTATAATCCCTAACCGATAAACTACCCTGTTGCAGATTCATAAACTCCTCTTCCAGTTGTCTAACTGCTGCTTGAGGACAGAATTGTCTTTTGAAAGATATGGTGAATTCTTCCCAAGTAAAAGTAGAATACACATCCGACCCTCTTAGATCAATCTTGGAGAAATAGCAAGCTCCAACTAATTGGTCGAAGAGGTCATCAATTCTGGGAAGCGGATATTTGTTTTTGATCGTGCGCTTATTCAGTTCCCGGTAATCAATACACATTCTCATCGAACCATCCTTCTTTTTCACAAACAAGACTGGTGCACCCCACGGCGAAAAACTGGGTCTGATGAAGCCCTTATCGGAAAGATCTTGTAGTTGCATCATCATTTCTTTCATCTCTGGTGGCGCTAAACGATACGGTGCACGAGCAATATGAGCGGCTCCAGGAATCAGGTCTATACCAAACTCTACTTGTCTAATGGGAGGAAGACTATTCGAGTCTTCGGGAAAAACTTCTGGAAATTCACTAACAATAGGAATATCTTCCAACTTATTCTTTTCTGGCTTAATATCTATCACATAAGCTAAGTAACTCGGGCAACCTTTATTAACACACTTACGGGCTTTTATCATAGATATAAGGCAAGACTGATGATTTCTACGATCACCATAAATCACTACCGGTCCCCTCTCAGGTAATACAACATTTATTAACTTCTTATCACAAACTATGTTAGCTTGATTCTCGGCTAACCAATCCATTCCCACTACTACATCAAACTCGATCAAAGCTATAGGAAATAGTTGAATAGGTACTCCACATCCCTCTATATTTATCACACAACTATCAAAAACTTCTTTAACCGATACTTGATTATCATTTGCAGTATCTACCATTAAAGCATGATCTAACACTTTAGGTTTTAAATGCTGATAAGCAGCAAATGCAGGAGATACGAACGATCGGTTTGCACCGGAGTCAAATAACACTTTAGCACGTGTAGAGTTTATGAAAAATGTACCTGTAACCACATCCGGAGTTTCCTCCGCTTCTTTTGCTGTCATTTGAAATGTACGACCCCTTGTTCTTGGTGGTTCTAGTCTTGAAACTACCGAACTAACACTCGATGGTTCCCTTGACGTACCCGCTTGCTGTACTCTTCCCCTCGGACAATCAGACTGGATGTGATCCGGAGAATTACATAAGAAACAAAACCGCGTTACCCGACAATCTTTAGCAACATGTCCGGTCTTCCCACACCTATAACAAACCCGAGTATCAACCTGACAGTTTCCTTGGTGGATACGATTGCATTTCTGACAAGGTCTTTCCGCTGGTCGGAAAGGCGGACGGTTATCAAACCTTTGAAATCTGGATTTCTTTGGATCATATTGTGGTCCTTCCCACTTTCTTTTTCCCATACCTTTATCACTAGCGTTTCTCCATTTATCCGGCTCCACAGTTTCCGCGGCATCTACTGCGGCTGAGAAGTTTTCTGGTCCTTTAGCAATCACAAAACTTCTGACTTCTGCATTCAACCCAAAGATAAACCCTTCAATCTTCATTGCCTCTGTGGCAACGTAGTATTCCGCAAAATGAGACTTTTCCAGCAAACGAGCGGTGTAGTCCCGAACTGACAAATTCCCTTGCTGCAAGTTCATAAACTCCCCTTCCAATTGTTTAACTGCGGCTTGAGGACAAAACTGTTTCCTGGAAGCTATAACAAATTCTTCCCAAGAGAAGGTAGAATATATGTCAGACCCTCCCGAAGAAATATGAGCTTCCCACCAGTATAAAGCATCGCCTTTTAACATTGCGGTTCCATAAAGTACTCTATCCTCTTCAGCGCATTTACTAGTCTTGAAGATAGCTTCTATTTCCTTCAGCCACTTCATAGCTTTCACTGGATCCCGATCTCCTGAATACGTAGGAGGCTTGCAACTGAGAAACATTTTATAATCACATTTTTTCATTACTGGTACGACAGTATGTGTGATAGGCATCTCATCTTCCAGGTTAGGATCTGGTCTCTCTGTTTCAGTATTACGAGTCTGGTTAAACATGGCTTGAATATTTGCTTGTAACCTTCCCATTTCAACTGTTAGAACGTCCCTGGTTACAAATTCATTACCTCGCGGCTGAACTCTGCCGCCTGTTCTGCCTCTAACTCTTTCTCCCCCTCTTCCTCTTACCCCAACTGTTGGATTTGTTCTATCATGATCTCCTCTTCCCCCTCGATTCGTTTGTCTAGTACCACTTGCCATTCTGTTGATTCAAACAAGGTTAATATACACATAAGCACATACCCCATATAACAAGGTATTCCAGTTCAAACATGTACCTGTAAGATCACAATTACACTGGCCAGGTGTAATCTGAAATTACCTTACATGATGTTCCTTCTACCTTTTATACTTAATCATCCTAAGGTTCTACAATAATAGGGACATCCTACTTCACATGCAGTTTAAGTCTAGGTACAGATACAAATACCTAAATCCCTTAAACTAGGGCTATGATACCATCTGTAACAACCCGGATCCCAAACATACACAAATAACATATATTTCATAACGTCGTTACATAACAAAGATACATTATATAACAAATACGGTCCCTTAGTCTTTACAATCCAAAATAAGGTATTCCATTACAACTTTTCGCTAATTAAATACATTATATCTAATAACAAGGTTATAAACGCAAAACACATCATAGTCTTCAACATATAAGTCTTCCCAAAAGCTAGCCACCGAATACTCTATTCACTTGTCCTTACCCGATCCATGACCTGGAATACATATTTTAAAACAAAATGAGGGTTAGACCTAATGGTCTAAGTGAGAAAATCTCTGTCATTTTTAAAACCATTTGCACAAATACCATATATATATCACAAAAGATAAATATCAATCATAACTCACGCATCGTGTACTTTTCCTGTCTCGTTCCCATGGCCATATTAGTTGGTTGCAAGTCAACTAATAAATTAACTCCGCTGTACGACAATTACAACCAACACCGTTGTACGAATATTACAGCCAACACCACCGGTCCTAAGCCCGACCAACACACTCTCGTATAGTGTAATACTCATGTAAATATAATATACATCTCCACATATTATATTTCAAACATAAGCACATAATCACATCATCTATCACATATCCAATACACACATAAATGTATTCCAGTTTGAAAACATTTTGAAGTAAAACTCACATGTTAGTCTATCAAAACGTTCTCCAAACTTTTCTCAAAACGACTCTGCTTTCACTTCAAATCCACAGAATCTGAAACAAATAGGTACAAGTATCTTTTTACCAAATAGAACACATAAGACTTACTAAAGCTAAAGGCTCTAGATAACTCTATCCTCAAATGTTACCCCCAAACCCGAACTTAAGTCGAGTCCACAGTATATTCAATTCTCATTCATTCCCTATCTAAGAGACAACAAAACACATGTTACTGGATACTCAAATGTATCTAAACTCTCAAAAATGACCAAACAGCTCAAAGTTCCCGGACACCACAAGACTACCCGGACAACAGGACTTTCCGGATAACCTGAACAATCCGGTTAACACAACTTTCCGGACAGCATAAACAATCCGGACGACACCCGGAAACCAAGGTAACCCGGATACCATCCGGTATCTTATATCATCCGGAAACCTTTGAAAAGAGAGACTTATCTGGATAAAAGACTCGTTCGGACACCTTTAGAACATCATCCGGACACCACCAACAAACTTACCCGGACACATTCATTCTATCCGGAAACCTCTGTCGGTTTGGCTAATTTTAACCCAGAAATCGACTGATTCATTACCAAACACGAATTCAACTATTCTACTCCGATAGAAACCTTCTAAATACAATTATACACATAAATGTAAAGGGACATACCTTAATAACACTTCCAACACTTCCAAATGGAGCCTTAACCACCAAACCCCTTCTTTCTCCTTCTTCACCTCTCAACACACACACAACACTAATCTGGATATTTTCTGATTTATGAAAATATATGGATTCTTAAAGTATATATATTTTTAAACAATTTACACTTAAGGTTTTAACTATGCATAAATGACCAAGTCACCCTTTATCTTATAAATTTATCCAAACTTACCCTAAACATCAATTATAGAGTTAAATAATTTAACGGAACTAGGATTTTAACTAACGAACTTATCCGGTGTATTACAAGGTCTGTGAGAACAAAACAAATGAGGACCAGATCTAAGGATTTGGACCAGGTCTGTGAAAGAAAAAAAAGAGGACCAGAACTGTGATTTGGACCGGGTCAGTGATAACAGAAAGAAAAAATAGAAAATAAATGGGACCAGATCTGAGACTTTAGACCAGATCTGTGACAAAAACAAAGCTCATCATACACAAGAACAACAATAAGGAAGAATAAACGGAACAAATAAACGAACGGAATCAACCTAAAGGGAACCAGCCGATTGATTGACAGATTTTAACGATCAACATTAGGTCGTAAATCTTTATCGAGATTACGGTCGAAACCTAACTGGATCGCACTAAAAACCGCCACTATTACCAACAATCCACCGATGTTCCTTGAAAAAAAGTCTAGATCCAGGTTTTGTTTCAACAACAACTAAAAGGTTTCGTCAAAAATACCACAGATGCATCATCGATCTCTTAGATTTAAAAGGAAACAAGGATTGTACGTAAGGCAAGTAGATCTGGAGGTAAATAGGTAAAGCGCAATCAGACTAGATCCAAGGTTCTTTAATAGATACGAAACGAGTTCCGTTTGTTTTACCAAGGATACATCATTGTCACTCGGCTTTACACAGAAGACGAACAAGACAGCTAAAACAAAACACCACTAAACAGAGGTTATAACCTGTTTTGAAATCTGCGATACTAAAAAGGAGATTGAAAATCTGTTTTGAATCTGTTTTAATTAGATCTGGGATATCTAAATGAAACAAATTGGCACCTTCGTAGAGACTAGTTCTCGATTTCAACAGAAACCGAAGGGGTTTCATTAGATCTATCGAAGAACATCACCGTTCTCTTGATTAGACACCAAAGGTGACCAGATCTGAACTCGATCTAGTGAGAAAAAAACGAAAACCAAGCAGATCTAAAGAAAAAACCTTCAAAAAAGGAGAACAAATAGATTCAAGAAGCTACCAAACGAGAAACATCATCGACACGTTTTTGAAACTCGCTCCTGGTATTTTCAACAGAAATCGAAGGGGTTTCATCAGATCTTGCTGTGGAGAATCATCGTTTCTTGTGGTGATGACATGAACAACAGTTTTAGAAAGATAGTAGAGTACGAGTAGGCAACGTACCAACAACAGTGAGTATGAGTTCTTGACGAAATCGATTTCGGATCTCTCCTTGTGCTCTGATACCATCTAAAAATCCATACTCAAATATATTTCTCTATTATTACAACGATAAGAAAATACAAACCTAAACTAGTTGCAAAGAAATTAACTAGCTAAGTATGTAATCCTAAAACTGATGAGAGAAAACCAAATAGCTTCCAGAGAAGAAAATTGAAAATGAATCTGATTAGGTTCTCAAGAGAGAGAACCCTCTTTAAATATATCAGCAATATTTCGTAATAGCCCTTGAAGATCCAGATATGTACTCCGCTACCCTCCATGATTCTCCACTTTACAGCAACATCCAACAGATTCAGCATTGTCCATATTTGGTCCCTGAACTTCAAAATACTCCATTTAGTGATCAACTAAATCTGAAACATTACAAAATAAATCCAAAGTCAAGATTGGTCAATCAAAATATATTTCCAACACTCCATTTACACATAAGCTAAACAAAGGGTACTTAAGTGGATTTGATGTAATAAATAGTCAGTGACTTAAACGTAACTTGCAATTATCACATTCTTACACGTCTTTCAAGATTAAAAAAAAATATCCGGTATAAATTAATTAAGGTTTACGATAGATTTTGGCAGACTTAGGGATTATGTGTGAGAACCCAAAAAATTTCTTGAAAACCACCTCGTAGCTCTTGGATGATTTTTTTTTTTTTTGCGAGATTGGACAGTGATGCGGTGGCATTTTCATTTTGGGTGTAAAGAAGATCAAATGTCCAATAAGTTGTCTCGGATGCGTTAACAAGTGGCATTAACATTTAAATTGATAACATACCTTAATATAAGTTTAACATATATCAACAACCTCATATACATGCTATTACATCTTAATTATTATTAATATCAATTAACATATATACATGAAAATGTTAACATACGTTAAAATACCTTAAAAAGAACATGTAAACATATGGTAATTTTACCATGAAAATGTTAAAATACGTTCACAAAATCGATCCGTGACGCACCCATATGCAGAAAACCAAGAGACCAAAGTGCCCCTCATTCACAAAAACATGCATGATCGACGAGCATGCGTACGTAGTTCCTACCATTCTCACGAAAAGTGTGTGTTTTCTTACATTAACCCAATCCTATGACCTTTCCAAAAAAAATCCTGCGTCGATTTACGATATGGATATGCATGCAAAACACGATTAAGTCGTTAATGTTATTTTAAACAAAGGAAAAAGTCCATGAATCCTTGCAACTAAGACTGTATAGGTCGATATGTATCAAATTTAATTATTTTCATTTAACAACTTTTTTCAAAAAGAAATAAAAGAAGGTACGTAGCATTTTCAAAGAAGAAGAGTATTAAATTAAAGCAAGCGCATTTTTACAATACATACAAAATTAGCACGTAATTAAGATTGGACCAATATCCGTATGTAGGTGACTTTAATTTCCTTTTGGCCTCAGTCGATCTCCACTGCACATACATAACTTTCCATATTTTCTTCAAAATTAATTAACTCCACCAACGTTACCTCCCTCATGGCATATGTACATTTGAATGAGAAAGTATTGAACGTGTTAAAAGATATGGTTAAAATCAGTAATCTTGACATTTTTTTTTTGAACGGCAATGCGGCATCGAACCCACGAACGACTACCACGAACACACGCACACACGCACGCACACCGTCCCGGCGGTATCGGGCATCCAAGGGCAGCCCACTAATCCGCCGCGTCCGCAGCCCAGCTTACGCTTGGGCCTATTCCCAACCACATTGAGCTGGGGCGATAGCCCAGTCTTCGACTGGACCACCTAAGGACGGCCCAACCAGAGGTTAGGCGGGTATCTCAGACATGCTTACCACGGGGTTCGAACCCTGGTAGTCAGGGGAAGACTGCCCACAGTGGGGAGAGTCCTGTTCTACGAGCATTAAAGAAGAGGGGAGTGGTCACCAGGTCTACGGTAACCACGACACCGAGGAAATCAGCAAAAAGATCATCAAAGAAAGGTACTACATTCGAACCTGCTTTAAGTGCTTCTTCTGTTGAAGTTGACATTGGGGATGACCAAGTTCAAACCCTACACCCACATCACTCAACAGTGGGCACTGCTCATGCACCCAGTGGTGTGCCTAGGCAGTTCACCTCTTCAGAGGTGGCTGCCCATTACGAGTGCATCGCAGCCCAGAAGCTAAGGTTGGAAAGGGGTTTTGACCCCGAGTTTGTTGAAGCAAACTCATTTGTAAAAGATAGGATCATCGCGCAAGACTGGTCGATTTTGGCCGAGGCAAATCGACGCGCTAATGCCTCGTTGGTCCGAGAATTTTATGCCGAAGCCTCTCAATCAAAGGACCCCATTGTGGTAGTTAGAGGAAAGAAAGTATGTTATAATCCAGGAGCAATCAACCGAGTGTTAGGAAGGCGTGGCCCAAATGAGTGTGAGTTTACAAAGTTTTTGAAGAAAATGACCCCCGAGGATGAGGACCGTATTTTGAAAGAAATAACTGTCGAAGGAAAGCCATGGAACAAGGATGGTCGAAGACGTTGTCTAAACGCTAGCTCCCTCGTCACCGAGGCCGCTGTTTGGTTTCAATTTCTTCGGGCCTCTTTATCTCCGACATCACACGATACCACCTTGTCCTTGCACAAATGTACCCTCTTGTACTGTCTGCTCACAGGAATGAAGATAAATGTTGGGATAGTCATGCACGCTGCCATCGATCAAGCTAAGACCCGAAAGAAGGTTGTGTTGCCCCTCCCTTGCCTTATCACGTTACTAATGATAGACGCAGGTGTACCCTCCGCTGTGGAGGATCAGTGGTTCGACTCAACAAGCAACATTAGTGTGCAGACCATTCGCAAGATGGGAAGGCATATCAACACTCCTCCACATGAACATGAAGAAGAGATTCCCACAGTGGGGACTGTCCGGCCCACTGTGATCATCGCTGAGGAGCATGATGTGCGGACTGCGGATACATCGAGGCGTCAGACTGAGGCAGGTTCGTCCAGCAACCAAATGGGAGAGATTTTGGCAGCTTTGAAGAAGCTCACATACAGGATCGAGTTGCTAGAAAGTGAGCAGCGATATCAGAACCGGGCCACGCAGAAATTTTGGATGTATACAAGAGAACGGGATGAGGTGACGGGCCTGATGATGCAAGAGGCCAACCCAATGCTAGCTGCTCAGCTACCAGAATTTCCGAAAGATATCTGCCCGGTTAATGACAGTGAGGATGAGTTCGATGATGATGATGCGGATCTGTCACCGCAAGCCACCCAAACCCCGTGAATGGTTTGTTTTAAAACAATGGTTTCGCTCTTTTGCTCACCAAAAACAATTTTATTTTGTTTGGTTGATCTTTTTGTGCCTATGGCTAGGCATTGACACTATTTGCTGTTTTAACTTTTTAAATATCGATGCATGAAAATCCTACCGGTAGGTAGGTACTTTTGGGTACTAACGTATTGATTGTTTGAATGCTTGTTTGACCTCGTTTCCATTTCAAGGTACAACTTTCAGCTTCCGACTTAAAAGGTCACTTTTGTAAGTACAAATCTCAACTTGTCCCGTGAAATGATTTAGGCCATTTTTCGCATCTAAACACGACCCTTTTTGTACCCCAAACCACCACCTTTGTTCGTTATTTCTATGTCACAGTGGGGACACTGTGAGATCTTAAGTTTGAGGTAGGGAGTTCCAGAGTGACTTCCAGTTTCCTCACAGTGGGGACACTGTGAAGTCCAAGTTTGAGGTGGGTAAGCCGTACCCCCCACACCAAAAAAAAAAAAAAAAAAAGAGAAAATACAAAAATACAAAAGAAAAACGGAGTGTCACTAACAAAATTGATGGTGTGCCTTTTCTGGACCATCAAAGTGCTCACTCCCAGAAAAAGATGGTGTGCCTATTCTGGACCATCAGAATACCCACCCTCACAAAAAATAGCCATACTCCTTATTCCCAAATAAAGCCTGAAAGTGTACGTACTTATCATAGCAAAATACTAAACACCCACTTCTTGAAATAAAAATCTCAAAGCGAGATCTTCGGTCCATGTTTGGAAATTTTTGCCAAAACCCTTGGGAAAAGATTCAAAGCCATAAACCCTTCAAACCCAAGAAATCCCTATTGATCAAAAGGTAAACAAGGGAAAGGTTTCGTCAAACACAAAAGTGAAATTTTCAAGTTTGGAACCGAAGGAAGTATCGAAGGAAGGAGATCAACGCCCATTCAAGTCAAGAAATATGTAAGTCCCTCAAAGACCTTTTATGCATTGTGTTTCATTTTATTTCTTTCTTTTTATTACTTGGGGACAAGTAATGATTTAAGTTTGAGGTTGTGATAACTCTATTTTTAGAGTTATTATTTCCATTTATTTTCCACTTTATTTTGTCAATTTTAGCCATTTCACTTCTAAAACCCCCCATTCTTGGTAGGATTTACGAAAACGAGCAAAAGGAGTGAACCATGGTCTTTAATAAATTATTTGGGGAAGTTTTGGGTGTTTTCTCGATTTTTCATCCGCAGTGACGTATACAGTGCCCACTCCGGTTCCCCACTCTTCGAGCTGATCAAAAAGAAATCAAAAAGAAACTTTTAGTTGGGATCTAATTTTCTGGAGGAGGAAGGTTCAATGACAGAGAAGCTGAGATTTGGCTGTTACAAGTGTTCCTCAAGGCTTCACATCATGATTGTACCTTTGTACTTGCAAAAGTTGACTTCTAATGGACCATTGGGTAAAAAGGGCTATACATGGAGGATTGAAGTATTATCCTTTGAGCTGATTTCTGCATCTCCCTGCAGTCCTTGCACCTTGGAAAACCCTTTTTGTGTAAAGACCAACACCTTCTTCTTAGTATAAAAAGGAGTGTTGGGTCTCATTTATTACATCCATCTATCTTGCAATTTATCTAGCATTTCCTTAAGTTGTAAGCTTTCATTTACTGCAGTAACTTAGCATTTAATTTCAGTAATTTATTTTCTGTTGTAGTTCGAAATACACAGTGCAGGGACGACTTCTCGTTCCCCACTGTGAGCAGTTAATGCAAATCACTTTCAGTTTTATTATGTGCAATTCTTCATCTTTTGTTTTCTTTACTTCGGAAATGTTAGGCTAAACATCCTTTGGGATGTAGGAAGGAGAAGTACCTGGATTTTATCAAAAATGCTTGAGTAATCTTTATACTTAGAATATTTGTTGTTTTGGTCTTTCATTCTCGATATTTACCCAAGGATGCGAACAAGCTGATCACTTGCAAGGATATAAAGTCTAGTTCTTAACTTAGAAATAAGTAGAGCGCAGTGACACGAGCTTGAATGATGCTAGGGGATTCGAAAGAATTCTTTTGACACTTACGAAAGTGAGGTCGGCACAGTGAGCTAATCTCTGCCCACTGGAGTAGTAGGCAAGCTAATTTGTGTATTAAAAACACTTAGAGTATTTGTCTCTACACATTCCATCGAGGCCTGAAAAGGTCCATTTAGAGATTACCATTGACAAAACAACAAGTACTAAGAGTATGGGATTTTTATCTAACGGTGTGAGTATTTTGTAACCGGGCTTTTCTAGCGAAAATGTCCACCACGAATACGAGGATCACTCTAAGGACCGAGTATTTGAGATAAATTTTAGGGAAAATCCAACCTACATTCCTCCTTTTTAGCATTTAGTAAATCGTTTCAAGTAGCTATTTTACCAAACCAAACCAAAGTATTATTTTCCTCTCTAGTTGAAACTTGTAAAAGGAGCTCATGAGAACCGTATTGTCTTGATTGTCCAGTCTCTGTGGATTCGATTCTGGTATTTTACCAACTATTACTTGCTGTGACGATCATAGTGGACAGTGTACACTTGCACTTCCCACTGTGGACAGTTTGCAACCCACTGCGATTAAAACACACATTTCGCTCGTACCAACTATTATTTCCATTTATTTTCCACTTTATTTTGTCAATTTTAGCCATTTCACTTCTAAAACCCCCCATTCTTGGTAGGATTTACGAAAACGAGCAAAAGGAGTGAACCATGGTCTTTAATAAATTATTTGGGGAAGTTTTGGGTGTTTTCTCGATTTTTCATCCGCAGTGACGTATACAGTGCCCACTCCGGTTCCCCACTCTTCGAGCTGATCAAAAAGAAATCAAAAAGAAACTTTTAGTTGGGATCTAATTTTCTGGAGGAGGAAGGTTCAATGACAGAGAAGCTGAGATTTGGCTGTTACAAGTGTTCCTCAAGGCTTCACATCATGATTGTACCTTTGTACTTGCAAAAGTTGACTTCTAATGGACCATTGGGTAAAAAGGGCTATACATGGAGGATTGAAGTATTATCCTTTGAGCTGATTTCTGCATCTCCCTGCAGTCCTTGCACCTTGGAAAACCCTTTTTGTGTAAAGACCAACACCTTCTTCTTAGTATAAAAAGGAGTGTTGGGTCTCATTTATTACATCCATCTATCTTGCAATTTATCTAGCATTTCCTTAAGTTGTAAGCTTTCATTTACTGCAGTAACTTAGCATTTAATTTCAGTAATTTATTTTCTGTTGTAGTTCGAAATACACAGTGCAGGGACGACTTCTCGTTCCCCACTGTGAGCAGTTAATGCAAATCACTTTCAGTTTTATTATGTGCAATTCTTCATCTTTTGTTTTCTTTACTTCGGAAATGTTAGGCTAAACATCCTTTGGGATGTAGGAAGGAGAAGTACCTGGATTTTATCAAAAATGCTTGAGTAATCTTTATACTTAGAATATTTGTTGTTTTGGTCTTTCATTCTCGATATTTACCCAAGGATGCGAACAAGCTGATCACCTGCAAGGATCTAAAGTCTAGTTCTTAACTTAGAAATAAGTAGAGCGTAGTGACACGAGCTTGAATGATGCTAGGGGATTCGAAAGAATTCTTTTGACACTTACGAAAGTGAGGTCGGCACAGTGAGCTAATCTCTGCCCACTGGAGTAGTAGGCAAGCTAATTTGTGTATTAAAAACACTTAGAGTATTTGTCTCTACACATTCCATCGAGGCCTGAAAAGGTCCATTTAGAGATTACCATTGACAAAACAACAAGTACTAAGAGTATGGGATTTTTATCTAACGGTGTGAGTATTTTGTAACCGGGCTTTTCTAGCGAAAATGTCCACCACGAATACGAGGATCACTCTAAGGACCGAGTATTTGAGATAAATTTTAGGGAAAATCCAACCTACATTCCTCCTTTTTAGCATTTAGTAAATCGTTTCAAGTAGCTATTTTACCAAACCAAACCAAAGTATTATTTTCCTCTCTAGTTGAAACTTGTAAAAGGAGCTCATGAGAACCGTATTGTCTTGATTGTCCAGTCTCTGTGGATTCGATTCTGGTATTTTACCAACTATTACTTGCTGTGACGATCATAGTGGACAGTGTACACTTGCACTTCCCACTGTGGACAGTTTGCAACCCACTGCGATTAAAACACACATTTCGCTCGTACCAAGTTTTTGGCGCCGTTGCCGGGGACTGGCGTGATTTTAAATCTCAAGACATTAGTTTTTGTTCGAGCCCGAGTAACTAGTTTTTCTAAGCTGTTCGTATTGTATGCCACGGCGACAACTCGAACATTTGGTTCCAATAGATCTCGAAATAGAAAAAACGTTGCGAAAAACACGAAGAAGCAAGAAAACAAATCGACAACCTCCTGTGATCCCCACTGTGAACATGGCTGCAGTACCGCCACCTATAGTGGAGACCACAATCACGATTGCCGATAACAAAGATCGAAAAATACGGGACTATGCTACTTCCGGAGTTGGTGATTTAAGCTCCGGAATTTTGAGACCCAATATTGTTGCAACGCATTTTGAACTCAAACCGGTGATGTTTCAAATGATCCAAGCCATGGGTCAATTTGGAGGATCGCCATCTGAGGATCCGCACTCGCACTTAAAATCTTTTTTAGAAATGACCGATTCCTTTCAATTGCAAGGTGTTAGTGATGAGGCATTAAGACTAAGGCTTTTCCCTTTTTCATTAAGGGACAAAGCAAAATCTTGGCTGAACGCACATGCACCTCACTCGATAACCACTTGGCAAGAACTTGCCGATAGATTTTTGCAAAAATACTTTCCTCCAACAAGGAATGTTAGATTTCGAAATGATATAATTTTATTTAGGCAAGAGGAAGATGAGGCTGTTTCGGATGCATGGGAACGATTTAAAGATTTACTTCGAAAGTGCCCACATCATGGCATCCCACATTGCATCCAATTGGAGACCTTTTACAATGGTCTTTCCAATGCAGCCAAAATCATCTTAGATGCAACAGCCGGTGGAACATTTACGAGTATGACTTACAACGAAGGATATCAAATCTTAGAAAAAGTGTCCAACAACAATACCGAATGGTCAAATCCGAGAGCACCCATGTCTAAGACCAACACCATAGATTCCGAAGCACTCAAAACCATGAATGCACAATTAGTGGCCTTGACAAAAATCGTTTTAAATCAAAATCGAGGCCAAGTCAATTCCGCAACCCATCTCGCTGATAACTGCTCCCTTTGTGGAGAGGAGCATGTTTTCGACTATTGTCCAGCAAACCCCGAATCTGTTAATGTCATAGGGACCAACCAAAGGAACAACCCTTATTCGCAGACTTATAATCCAGGTTGGAGAAATCATCCGAATTTCTCTTGGTCCAGTAATCAAGGACTCCAACCCCAAGGACCGAGTCATATCCAGCAAAGACCATACAATCCCCCGGGATTTCAGCAACATCACAGTGGGCAGTCCCCACAACCATACCAACCACGATCCAACCAACCAGCTGAGGCTCAACAATCGATCGAGTCGATTCTCAAAGGTTTTATGAATCAAACCCAAGCAGCCATTAGGAATATAGAGACCCAAGTAGGACAGCTAGCCGTTGAAGTTAAGAATAGACCACCAGGAACGTTACCGAGTGATACCGAGCAAGCTAGAGTGATAGGAAAAGGACCAGAACATGTCAAGTCCATAACTTTAAGGAGTGGAAAGGATCTGAAAAATATCATTTTTGAATCTGATGATTCGCCTCAAAAACCCACTGTGAGCACCACAGTGGGCACTCCTCAAGTCACTGTGATCCCCACAGTGGGGACCGACATCCCTGACCTTCCCACTTTTGGACCTGTCCCAAAGACTACTGTTCCAAAGCCAATACCACAACAAACTCAGATTGACCCACGAAACATTCCATTTCCTCAAAGAATGAAGCCTAAAAATGTCGATGTTCAGTTTAAAAAATTCTTAGACATTTTTAAGCAACTTCACATTAACATACCCTTGGTAGAAGCTCTCGAGCAGATGCCAAGCTATGTTAAATTCTTAAAAGATATTTTGAACAAAAAGAGGAAGTTGGGTGAATTTGAAACTGTGGCTTTGACCGAAGAATGTAGTGCCCTCCTAACAAGCAAGATTCCACCTAAGTTGAAAGACCCGGGTAGTTTCACCATTCCATGCATTATAGGAGGACAAGAAGTAGGCCAAGCACTCTGTGATTTAGGAGCTAGTGTCAACTTGATGCCTTTGTCCATTTTTAACAAGTTAGGGATTGGAGAGGCTAGACCCACAACCGTGACATTACAACTAGCCGACCGATCCATTGCCTATCCCAAGGGAAAAATAGAAGACGTTTTGGTCCAAGTGGATAAATTTATCTTCCCCGCCGATTTTCTTGTTTTAGATTATGAGGCCGATAAAGAAATCCCAATCATCTTAGGACGTCCGTTTCTTGCAACCGGACGTACTTTGATCGATGTGCACAAAGGAGAACTCACGATGCGAGTTAATGACCAAGAGGTAACTTTTAATGTTTTCAAATCTCTCAAATATATAGACACCGAAGATTGTTTTGCCTTAAGTTCGATTTATGAAACCCACAATTTTGGCAATTTGCCCACAGTGGGGAGTACAGTTCCCACAGTGGGGATTGACAGTGAGCACTCTGAATCAGAGAGTAATGACACTTTTAAGGATGAGTGTAATGAAATGGTTGCAGCTTTTGAACCTCTGGACTTCAAAGATAGAGATGTTCAATCCCCTTCAATAGAACAACCTCCCGAGTTAGAGCTTAAACCATTGCCTTCCCATTTAAAGTATGCTTATCTCGCTAAGGATAATAAACTTCCCGTCATTATCTCTTCCAAACTTAGTGAGAAACAAGAACAACTTCTGATTGATTTGTTGATAAAGCATAAGGGAGCAATTGGTTGGACCATAGCGGACATTCGAGGGATTAGCCCCTCTTTATGTCAACATAAGATTAACTTGGAGAGTGACCACCCGGGGAAAGTCCAACCCCAAAGAAGGTTGAACCCCATCATGAAGGAGGTAGTTAAGAAAGAAGTCTTGAAATGGTTAGATGCCGGTATTATCTATCCCATTGCCAGTAGTAGTTGGGTGAGCCCCGTTCAATGTGTCCCTAAAAAGGGAGGAACAATAGTGGTCAGAAATGAAAAGAACGAACTCATTCCAACTAGGACTGTTACGGGATGGAGAATATGCATGGACTATAGGCAACTGAATCTAGCAACAAAGAAAGACCATTTCCCGTTACCTTTTATTGATCAAATGCTTGATAGATTAGCGGGAAAGGAATTTTATTGTTTTCTAGATGGATACTCCGGATATAACCAAATCCACATCGCACCCGAGGACCAAGAAAAGACCACCTTTACTTGTCCATATGGTACTTTTGCATTCCGGAGAATGCCTTTTGGTTTATGTAATGCTCCCGCTACTTTTCAACGCTGTATGATGGCCATTTTTACTGATATGATAGAAGATACCATAGAAGTTTTTATGGACGATTTTTCTGTGATCGGCACATCATTTGATAACTGTTTGAGGAATCTAGAAAAAAGTTTGGTGAGATGTGAAACCCACGACCTTATTCTAAATTGGGAAAAATGTCATTTCATGGTCGAAGAGGGCATCGTTTTGGGTCATCTTGTGTCGAAAAAGGGTTTGGAAGTTGATAAAGCAAAACTAGAAGTAATCTCCCAACTTCCCGAGCCCACAACGGTAAAAGGCATTCGCAGTTTTTTAGGTCACGCAGGTTTCTATAGGAGGTTCATAAAAGATTTTTCCAAAATAACTAAACCCCTATGTAACCTGCTGCAACATGAAAGAGAGTTTGTTTTTACCAAAGAATGTAGAAACGCATTTGAAATAATCAAAAATGCCTTAGTTACTGCACCCATAGTGACCACTCCTGACTGGTCACTCCCATTTGAAGTCATGTGTGACGCCAGCGATTGGGCTATAGGTGCAGTACTAGGCCAACGAAAAGATAAGATTTTTCATCCAATATACTATGCAAGCAAGACTTTGATCGAGGCTCAAATCAACTACACTGTAACCGAAAAAGAACTACTTGCAGTAGTTTTTGCTTTTGATCGTTTCAGGTCTTACTTAATTGGAGCAAAGGTCATAGTACACACCGATCACGCAGCCATCAAATATTTGATCAACAAGGCTGACTCTAAACCGAGGTTGATCAGATGGGTGCTGTTGCTGCAGGAATTTGACCTCCAGATCGTCGACAGAAAAGGAACGAGCAATCAGGTTGCCGATCATCTGTCCAGGCTCGAGAAGACAGTGGGCACTGTTGACCCCACTCCTGACCCCACTCCGGTAAAAGAAACTTTTCCCGATGAACAATTATTATCTACGCAACATCATAATGAAACTCCTTGGTATGCTGATATTGCAAACTTTTTAGCAAGTGGACTTAAGCCCCACGGGATGAGTGGACAACCATTCAAGAAATTTTTACACGACACACGACAATACGTTTGGGACGATCCCTTCTTGTACAAGATAGGGGCGGACCAAATATTAAGGCGTTGTGTCCATGGGAGTGAACAACATCAAATACTCCATGGTTGTCACACATCCCACTACGGTGGCCACTTCGGTGGAAACCGTACCGCAGCAAAAATTTTGCAAAGTGGATTCTTTTGGCCCACTGTTTTTAAAGACTCATTTGAATTCGTGAAAAATTGTGAGCAATGTCAACGTACGGGGAATATATCGCAAAGAAATGAAATGCCTCTTAACAACATTCTAGAGGTCGAACTTTTTGATGTATGGGGGATAGATTTTATGGGACCTTTTCCAAATTCCAACAATAACTTTTACATCTTGGTTGCGGTAGATTATGTTTCAAAATGGGTAGAAGCCATTGCTTGTCACTCCAATGATGCTAACACTGTGGTGAAGTTCTTACACAAAAATATATTCACTCGCTTCGGAACACCACGAGCATTAATTAGTGACGAAGGCACCCATTTTATAAACAAAGTCATGGCCTCGGTTCTTGCTAAATATGATATTCATCATAGAGTGGCCACCGCATACCACCCACAAACCAATGGGTTGGCCGAGCTTTCAAATCGTGAGATCAAGGGAATTTTGGAAAAAGTTGTTAAGCCACACCGTAAAGATTGGTCAATCAAACTCGATGATGCTCTTTGGGCCTATCGAACAGCCTATAAAACTCCTCTGGGAATGTCTCCATTCAAATTAGTTTTTGGCAAAGCTTGCCATTTACCGATTGAATTAGAGCACAAGGCGTTCTGGGCCCTTAAAGAGCTTAACATGAGTGAGGATGCCGCGGGAATCAAAAGGAGTCTGCAAATACATGAGCTAGAGGAGTTGCGATATCACTCCTATGTGAATGCAAAGTTGTACAAGGAAAAGACCAAGATGTGGCACGATCGTCGAATCAACCATAGGGAGTTCATGGAAGGACAACAGGTACTATTGTTCAATTCCCGTCTCAAACTCTTTCCAGGTAAACTTAAATCAAGATGGACGGGACCATACACCATTGTCAAGGTGAGTCCTTTCGGAACAGTGGAGTTGAAATCCCCACAATCGGGTCAAACCTTTAAAGTCAATGGGCAAAGGGTAAAGCATTTTTTGCATGAAAGTGCCCACATCCCTGCCCACTCTCCACCTCGCTATGGTTAGAGAAATTCACCACTGTTTGTAAATAATTTATTTCAGTATTGTTGTCTTTTTTTTTTTTTTTTTTTTAATTCTGCATGGTAGTTTATTTCGATGTGTGTAGGAGCATTTTAGCACTTTTTGGAACAAAGAGGTTCGCAGTGGGCAAGGATTGGTCATTGCGCTCCTCACTCTCGGTCTGGCATAGGAAAAGACGGTTTGGGAGGGACCCACGGCTGACGCACATCATGCTTTTTCTTACAAACATCAACTTTTCCTGCCACTTGTCAAAAGCCCACCTATTCCCAAGATAAACCATCATTATCTTTTTCTCTCTCTACTAACCGTCCCCAATCAACTCAAAAACCATCACCCTCAAATCAGATTTTTACTTTAACTTCCCTAAACACACCAAGTTTCTTCATCTTCTCCATTTCTCTCTCAAAGAAAACCCACAAACCTAAAACCCTTCCTAAAACCCTTGAAAAAAAAAATATGGCGAGAAGCAAAAGATTGAACATCCGGCACGATGCACCCACACGAGCAGCCGTACGCCGTCGTCTCGCAGAAGAAAACCCGTCGGAAACTATCACCGGCGATCTAAATGAACCACCACCTATTTCCAGTGACAACCCCATATTTTCCGACGATAACCCCATAACATCCGGCGTACCTGATGCGGATTCTTCTCAAATCTCCGACACTAGTGTCACCCACTTCGAAACCGAGGCATTGCTGGCCGAAGAAGAAGAGAAGCGATTGGCAGAGGAGTTTGAGAGGCGAATGTCGGTCATTCGAAAGCGAAAGGAAGAGGTTGAGAGGAGACGGCGAGAAGAAGAAGAAAAGCGCAGAAAAGAAGAAGCAAGATTGAAGGCTGAACAAGCAAAGATCTTAGAGGAAGAAAGGAAAAAGGCGGAGGGAGAGATTTTTACTGAGGAACAAGAACTGCTGAGGAAAGTAAATTCTGATTATGAAGAGGACTACAGAAAGCTTGGGGATATTATTGAGCAGAGCAGAGTGGGGAAGACTGCCCACAGTGGGGAGAGTCCTGTTCTACGAGCATTAAAGAAGAGGGGAGTGGTCACCAGGTCTACGGTAACCACGACACCGAGGAAATCAGCAAAAAGATCATCAAAGAAAGGTACTACATTCGAACCTGCTTTAAGTGCTTCTTCTGTTGAAGTTGACATTGGGGATGACCAAGTTCAAACCCTACACCCACATCACTCAACAGTGGGCACTGCTCATGCACCCAGTGGTGTGCCTAGGCAGTTCACCTATTCAGAGGTGGCTGCCCATTACGAGTGCATCGCAGCCCAGAAGCTAAGGTTGGAAAGGGGTTTTGACCCCGAGTTTGTTGAAGCAAACTCATTTGTAAAAGATAGGATCATCGCGCAAGACTGGTCGATTTTGGCCGAGGCAAATCGACGCGCTAATGCCTCGTTGGTCCGAGAATTTTATGCCGAAGCCTCTCAATCAAAGGACCCCATTGTGGTAGTTAGAGGAAAGAAAGTATGTTATAATCCAGGAGCAATCAACCGAGTGTTAGGAAGGCGTGGCCCAAATGAGTGTGAGTTTACAAAGTTTTTGAAGAAAATGACCCCCGAGGATGAGGACCGTATTTTGAAAGAAATAACTGTCGAAGGAAAGCCATGGAACAAGGATGGTCGAAGACGTTGTCTAAACGCTAGCTCCCTCGTCACCGAGGCCGCTGTTTGGTTTCAATTTCTTCGGGCCTCTTTATCTCCGACATCACACGATACCACCTTGTCCTTGCACAAATGTACCCTCTTGTACTGTCTGCTCACAGGAATGAAGATAAATGTTGGGATAGTCATGCACGCTGCCATCGATCAAGCTAAGACCCGAAAGAAGGTTGTGTTGCCCCTCCCTTGCCTTATCACGTTACTAATGATAGACGCAGGTGTACCCTCCGCTGTGGAGGATCAGTGGTTCGACTCAACAAGCAACATTAGTGTGCAGACCATTCGCAAGATGGGAAGGCATATCAACACTCCTCCACATGAACATGAAGAAGAGATTCCCACAGTGGGGACTGTCCGGCCCACTGTGATCATCGCTGAGGAGCATGATGTGCGGACTGCGGATACATCGAGGCGTCAGACTGAGGCAGGTTCGTCCAGCAACCAAATGGGAGAGATTTTGGCAGCTTTGAAGAAGCTCACATACAGGATCGAGTTGCTAGAAAGTGAGCAGCGATATCAGAACCGGGCCACGCAGAAATTTTGGATGTATACAAGAGAACGGGATGAGGTGACGGGCCTGATGATGCAAGAGGCCAACCCAATGCTAGCTGCTCAGCTACCAGAATTTCCGAAAGATATCTGCCCGGTTAATGACAGTGAGGATGAGTTCGATGATGATGATGCGGATCTGTCACCGCAAGCCACCCAAACCCCGTGAATGGTTTGTTTTAAAACAATGGTTTCGCTCTTTTGCTCACCAAAAACAATTTTATTTTGTTTGGTTGATCTTTTTGTGCCTATGGCTAGGCATTGACACTATTTGCTGTTTTAACTTTTTAAATATCGATGCATGAAAATCCTACCGGTAGGTAGGTACTTTTGGGTACTAACGTATTGATTGTTTGAATGCTTGTTTGACCTCGTTTCCATTTCAAGGTACAACTTTCGGCTTCCGACTTAAAAGGTCACTTTTGTAAGTACAAATCTCAACTTGTCCCGTGAAATGATTTAGGCCATTTTTCGCATCTAAACACGACCCTTTTTGTACCCCAAACCACCACCTTTGTTCGTTATTTCTATGTCACAGTGGGGACACTGTGAGATCTTAAGTTTGAGGTAGGGAGTTCCAGAGTGACTTCCAGTTTCCTCACAGTGGGGACACTGTGAAGTCCAAGTTTGAGGTGGGTAAGCCGTACCCCCCACACCAAAAAAAAAAAAGAGAAAATACAAAAATACAAAAGAAAAACGGAGTGTCACTAACAAAATTGATGGTGTGCCTTTTCTGGACCATCAAAGTGCTCACTCCCAGAAAAAGATGGTGTGCCTATTCTGGACCATCAGAATACCCACCCTCACAAAAAATAGCCATACTCCTTATTCCCAAATAAAGCCTGAAAGTGTACGTACTTATCATAGCAAAATACTAAACACCCACTTCTTGAAATAAAAATCTCAAAGCGAGATCTTCGGTCCATGTTTGGAAATTTTTGCCAAAACCCTTGGGAAAAGATTCAAAGCCATAAACCCTCAAACCCAAGAAAGCCCTATTGATCAAAAGGTAAACAAGGGAAAGGTTTCGTCAAACACAAAAGTGAAATTTTCAAGTTTGGAACCGAAGGAAGTATCGAAGGAAGGAGATCAACGCCCATTCAAGTCAAGAAATATGTAAGTCCCTCAAAGACCTTTTATGCATTGTGTTTCATTTTATTTCTTTCTTTTTATTACTTGGGGACAAGTAATGATTTAAGTTTGAGGTTGTGATAACTCTATTTTTAGAGTTATTATTTCCATTTATTTTCCACTTTATTTTGTCAATTTTAGCCATTTCACTTCTAAAACCCCCCATTCTTGGTAGGATTTACGAAAACGAGCAAAAGGAGTGAACCATAGTCTTTAATAAATTATTTGGGGAAGTTTTGGGTGTTTTCTCGATTTTTCATCCGCAATGACGTATACAGTGCCCACTCCGGTTCCCCACTCTTCGAGCTGATCAAAAAGAAATCAAAAAGAAACTTTTAGTTGGGATCTAATTTTCTGGAGGAGGAAGGTTCAATGACAGAGAAGCTGAGATTTGGCTGTTACAAGTGTTCCTCAAGGCTTCACATCATGATTGTACCTTTGTACTTGCAAAAGTTGACTTCTAATGGACCATTGGGTAAAAAGGGCTATACATGGAGGATTGAAGTATTATCCTTTGAGCTGATTTCTGCATCTCTCTGCAGTCCTTGCACCTTGGAAAACCCTTTTTGTGTAAAGACCAACACCTTCTTCTTAGTATAAAAAGGAGTGTTGGGTCTCATTTATTACATCCATCTATCTTGCAATTTATCTAGCATTTCCTTAAGTTGTAAGCTTTCATTTACTGCAGTAACTTAGCATTTAATTTCAGTAATTTATTTTCTGTTGTAGTTCAAAATACACAGTGCA
The DNA here is from genome assembly GCA_033807775.1 of Saussurea involucrata. Classification (NCBI taxonomy): domain Eukaryota; kingdom Viridiplantae; phylum Streptophyta; class Magnoliopsida; order Asterales; family Asteraceae; genus Saussurea; species Saussurea involucrata. Next base: position 222,956,448 of record CM066320.1, on the reverse strand, counting down.
GGGACGACTTCTCGTTCCCCACTGTGAGCAGTTAATGCAAATCACTTTCAGTTTTATTATGTGCAATTCTTCATCTTTTGTTTTCTTTACTTCGGAAATGTTAGGCTAAACATCCTTTGGGATGTAGGAAGGAGAAGTACCTGGATTTTATCAAAAATGCTTGAGTAATCTTTATACTTAGAATATTTGTTGTTTTGGTCTTTCATTCTCGATATTTACCCAAGGATGCGAACAAGCTGATCACTTGCAAGGATCTAAAGTCTAGTTCTTAACTTAGAAATAAGTAGAGCGCAGTGACACGAGCTTGAATGATGCTAGGGGATTCGAAAGAATTCTTTTGACACTTACGAAAGTGAGGTCGGCACAGTGAGCTAATCTCTGCCCACTGGAGTAGTAGGCAAGCTAATTTGTGTATTAAAAACACTTAGAGTATTTGTCTCTACACATTCCATCGAGGCCTGAAAAGGTCCATTTAGAGATTACCATTGACAAAACAACAAGTACTAAGAGTATGGGATTTTTATCTAACGGTGTGAGTATTTTGTAACCGGGCTTTTCTAGCGAAAATGTCCACCACGAATACGAGGATCACTCTAAGGACCGAGTATTTGAGATAAATTTTAGGGAAAATCCAACATACATTCCTCCTTTTTAGCATTTAGTAAATCGTTTCAAGTAGCTATTTTACCAAACCAAACCAAAGTATTATTTTCCTCTCTAGTTGAAACTTGTAAAAGGAGCTCATGAGAACCGTATTGTCTTGATTGTCCAGTCTCTGTGGATTCGATTCTGGTATTTTACCAACTATTACTTGCTGTGACGATCATAGTGGACAGTGTACACTTGCACTTCCCACTGTGGACAGTTTGCAACCCACTGCGATTAAAACACACATTTCGCTCGTACCAAGTTTTTACAAATGAGTTTGCTTCAACAAACTCGGGGTCAAAACCCCTTTCCAACCTTAGCTTCTGGGCTGCGATGCACTCGTAATGGGCAGCCACCTCTGAAGAGGTGAACTGCCTAGGCACACCACTGGGTGCATGAGCAGTGCCCACTGTTGAGTGATGTGGGTGTAGGGTTTGAACTTGGTCATCCCCAATGTCAACTTCAACAGAAGAAGCACTTAAAGCAGGTTCGAATGTAGTACCTTTCTTTGATGATCTTTTTGCTGATTTCCTCGGTGTCGTGGTTACCGTAGACCTGGTGACCACTCCCCTCTTCTTTAATGTGTGTTTTAATCGCAGTGGGTTGCAAACTGTCCACAGTGGGAAGTGCAAGTGTACACTGTCCACTATGATCGTCACAGCAAGTAATAGTTGGTAAAATACCAGAATCGAATCCACAGAGACTGGACAATCAAGACAATACGGTTCTCATGAGCTCCTTTTACAAGTTTCAACTAGAGAGGAAAATAATACTTTGGTTTGGTTTGGTAAAATAGCTACTTGAAACGATTTACTAAATGCTAAAAAGGAGGAATGTAGGTTGGATTTTCCCTAAAATTTATCTCAAATACTCGGTCCTTAGAGTGATCCTCGTATTCGTGGTGGACATTTTCGCTAGAAAAGCCCGGTTACAAAATACTCACACCGTTAGATAAAAATCCCATACTCTTAGTACTTGTTGTTTTGTCAATGGTAATCTCTAAATGGACCTTTTCAGGCCTCGATGGAATGTGTAGAGACAAATACTCTAAGTGTTTTTAATACACAAATTAGCTTGCCTACTACTCCAGTGGGCAGAGATTAGCTCACTGTGCCGACCTCACTTTCGTAAGTGTCAAAAGAATTCTTTCGAATCCCCTAGCATCATTCAAGCTCGTGTCACTGCGCTCTACTTATTTCTAAGTTAAGAACTAGACTTTAGATCCTTGCAAGTGATCAGCTTGTTCGCATCCTTGGGTAAATATCGAGAATGAAAGACCAAAACAACAAATATTCTAAGTATAAAGATTACTCAAGCATTTTTGATAAAATCCAGGTACTTCTCCTTCCTACATCCCAAAGGATGTTTAGCCTAACATTTCCGAAGTAAAGAAAACAAAAGATGAAGAATTGCACATAATAAAACTGAAAGTGATTTGCATTAACTGCTCACAGTGGGGAACGAGAAGTCGTCCCTGCACTGTGTATTTCGAACTACAACAGAAAATAAATTACTGAAATTAAATGCTAAGTTACTGCAGTAAATGAAAGCTTACAACTTAAGGAAATGCTAGATAAATTGCAAGATAGATGGATGTAATAAATGAGACCCAACACTCCTTTTTATACTAAGAAGAAGGTGTTGGTCTTTACACAAAAAGGGTTTTCCAAGGTGCAAGGACTGCAGGGAGATGCAGAAATCAGCTCAAAGGATAATACTTCAATCCTCCATGTATAGCCCTTTTTACCCAATGGTCCATTAGAAGTCAACTTTTGCAAGTACAAAGGTACAATCATGATGTGAAGCCTTGAGGAACACTTGTAACAGCCAAATCTCAGCTTCTCTGTCATTGAACCTTCCTCCTCCAGAAAATTAGATCCCAACTAAAAGTTTCTTTTTGATTTCTTTTTGATCAGCTCGAAGAGTGGGGAACCGGAGTGGGCACTGTATACGTCACTGCGGATGAAAAATCGAGAAAACACCCAAAACTTCCCCAAATAATTTATTAAAGACCATGGTTCACTCCTTTTGCTCGTTTTCGTAAATCCTACCAAGAATGGGGGGTTTTAGAAGTGAAATGGCTAAAATTGACAAAATAAAGTGGAAAATAAATGGAAATAATAACTCTAAAAATAGAGTTATCACAACCTCAAACTTAAATCATTACTTGTCCCCAAGTAATAAAAAGAAAGAAATAAAATGAAACACAATGCATAAAAGGTCTTTGAGGGACTTACATATTTCTTGACTTGAATGGGCGTTGATCTCCTTCCTTCGATACTTCCTTCGGTTCCAAACTTGAAAATTTCACTTTTGTGTTTGACGAAACCTTTCCCTTGTTTACCTTTTGATCAATAGGGCTTTCTTGGGTTTGAGGGTTTATGGCTTTGAATCTTTTCCCAAGGGTTTTGGCAAAAATTTCCAAACATGGACCGAAGATCTCGCTTTGAGATTTTTATTTCAAGAAGTGGGTGTTTAGTATTTTGCTATGATAAGTACGTACACTTTCAGGCTTTATTTGGGAATAAGGAGTATGGCTATTTTTTGTGAGGGTGGGTATTCTGATGGTCCAGAATAGGCACACCATCTTTTTCTGGGAGTGAGCACTTTGATGGTCCAGAAAAGGCACACCATCAATTTTGTTAGTGACACTCCGTTTTTCTTTTGTATTTTTGTATTTTCTCTTTTTTTTTTTTGGTGTGGGGGGTACGGCTTACCCACCTCAAACTTGGACTTCACAGTGTCCCCACTGTGAGGAAACTGGAAGTCACTCTGGAACTCCCTACCTCAAACTTAAGATCTCACAGTGTCCCCACTGTGACATAGAAATAACGAACAAAGGTGGTGGTTTGGGGTACAAAAAGGGTCGTGTTTAGATGCGAAAAATGGCCTAAATCATTTCACGGGACAAGTTGAGATTTGTACTTACAAAAGTGACCTTTTAAGTCGGAAGCCGAAAGTTGTACCTTGAAATGGAAACGAGGTCAAACAAGCATTCAAACAATCAATACGTTAGTACCCAAAAGTACCTACCTACCGGTAGGATTTTCATGCATCGATATTTAAAAAGTTAAAACAGCAAATAGTGTCAATGCCTAGCCATAGGCACAAAAAGATCAACCAAACAAAATAAAATTGTTTTTGGTGAGCAAAAGAGCGAAACCATTGTTTTAAAACAAACCATTCACGGGGTTTGGGTGGCTTGCGGTGACAGATCCGCATCATCATCATCGAACTCATCCTCACTGTCATTAACCGGGCAGATATCTTTCGGAAATTCTGGTAGCTGAGCAGCTAGCATTGGGTTGGCCTCTTGCATCATCAGGCCCGTCACCTCATCCCGTTCTCTTGTATACATCCAAAATTTCTGCGTGGCCCGGTTCTGATATCGCTGCTCACTTTCTAGCAACTCGATCCTGTATGTGAGCTTCTTCAAAGCTGCCAAAATCTCTCCCATTTGGTTGCTGGACGAACCTGCCTCAGTCTGACGCCTCGATGTATCCGCAGTCCGCACATCATGCTCCTCAGCGATGATCACAGTGGGCCGGACAGTCCCCACTGTGGGAATCTCTTCTTCATGTTCATGTGGAGGAGTGTTGATATGCCTTCCCATCTTGCGAATGGTCTGCACACTAATGTTGCTTGTTGAGTCGAACCACTGATCCTCCACAGCGGAGGGTACACCTGCGTCTATCATTAGTAACGTGATAAGGCAAGGGAGGGGCAACACAACCTTCTTTCGGGTCTTAGCTTGATCGATGGCAGCGTGCATGACTATCCCAACATTTATCTTCATTCCTGTGAGCAGACAGTACAAGAGGGTACATTTGTGCAAGGACAAGGTGGTATCGTGTGATGTCGGAGATAAAGAGGCCCGAAGAAATTGAAACCAAACAGCGGCCTCGGTGACGAGGGAGCTAGCGTTTAGACAACGTCTTCGACCATCCTTGTTCCATGGCTTTCCTTCGACAGCTATTTCTTTCAAAATACGGTCCTCATCCTCGGGGGTCATTTTCTTCAAAAACTTTGTAAACTCACACTCATTTGGGCCACGCCTTCCTAACACTCGGTTGATTGCTCCTGGATTATAACATACTTTCTTTCCTCTAACTACCACAATGGGGTCCTTTGATTGAGAGGCTTCGGCATAAAATTCTCGGACCAACGAGGCATTAGCGCGTCGATTTGCCTCGGCCAAAATCGACCAGTCTTGCGCGATGATCCTATCTTTTACAAATGAGTTTGCTTCAACAAACTCGGGGTCAAAACCCCTTTCCAACCTTAGCTTCTGGGCTGCGATGCACTCGTAATGGGCAGCCACCTCTGAAGAGGTGAACTGCCTAGGCACACCACTGGGTGCATGAGCAGTGCCCACTGTTGAGTGATGTGGGTGTAGGGTTTGAACTTGGTCATCCCCAATGTCAACTTCAACAGAAGAAGCACTTAAAGCAGGTTCGAATGTAGTACCTTTCTTTGATGATCTTTTTGCTGATTTCCTCGGTGTCGTGGTTACCGTAGACCTGGTGACCACTCCCCTCTTCTTTAATGCTCGTAGAACAGGACTCTCCCCACTGTGGGCAGTCTTCCCCACTCTGCTCTGCTCAATAATATCCCCAAGCTTTCTGTAGTCCTCTTCATAATCAGAATTTACTTTCCTCAGCAGTTCTTGTTCCTCAGTAAAAATCTCTCCCTCCGCCTTTTTCCTTTCTTCCTCTAAGATCTTTGCTTGTTCAGCCTTCAATCTTGCTTCTTCTTTTCTGCGCTTTTCTTCTTCTTCTCGCCGTCTCCTCTCAACCTCTTCCTTTCGCTTTCGAATGACCGACATTCGCCTCTCAAACTCCTCTGCCAATCGCTTCTCTTCTTCTTCGGCCAGCAATGCCTCGGTTTCGAAGTGGGTGACACTAGTGTCGGAGATTTGAGAAGAATCCGCATCAGGTACGCCGGATGTTATGGGGTTATCGTCGGAAAATATGGGGTTGTCACTGGAAATAGGTGGTGGTTCATTTAGATCGCCGGTGATAGTTTCCGACGGGTTTTCTTCTGCGAGACGACGGCGTACGGCTGCTCGTGTGGGTGCATCGTGCCGGATGTTCAATCTTTTGCTTCTCGCCATATTTTTTTTTTCAAGGGTTTTAGGAAGGGTTTTAGGTTTGTGGGTTTTCTTTGAGAGAGAAATGGAGAAGATGAAGAAACTTGGTGTGTTTAGGGAAGTTAAAGTAAAAATCTGATTTGAGGGTGATGGTTTTTGAGTTGATTGGGGACGGTTAGTAGAGAGAGAAAAAGATAATGATGGTTTATCTTGGGAATAGGTGGGCTTTTGACAAGTGGCAGGAAAAGTTGATGTTTGTAAGAAAAAGCATTATGTGCGTCAGCCGTGGGTCCCTCCCAAACCGTCTTTTCCTATGCCAGACCGAGAGTGAGGAGCGCAATGACCAATCCTTGCCCACTGCGAACCTCTTTGTTCCAAAAAGTGCTAAAATGCTCCTACACACATCGAAATAAACTACCATGCAGAATTAAAAATACTAAAAAAAAAAAAAAGACAACAATACTGAAATAAATTATTTACAAACAGTGGTGAATTTCTCTAACCATAGCGAGGTGGAGAGTGGGCAGGGATGTGGGCACTTTCATGCAAAAAATGCTTTACCCTTTGCCCATTGACTTTAAAGGTTTGACCCGATTGTGGGGATTTCAACTCCACTGTTCCGAAAGGACTCACCTTGACAATGGTGTATGGTCCCGTCCATCTTGATTTAAGTTTACCTGGAAAGAGTTTGAGACGGGAATTGAACAATAGTACCTGTTGTCCTTCCATGAACTCCCTATGGTTGATTCGACGATCGTGCCACATCTTGGTCTTTTCCTTGTACAACTTTGCATTCTCATAGGAGTGATATCGCAACTCCTCTAGCTCATGTATTTGCAGACTCCTTTTGATTCCCGCGGCATCCTCACTCATGTTAAGCTCTTTAAGGGCCCAGAACGCTTTGTGCTCTAATTCAATCGGTAAATGGCAAGCTTTGCCAAAAACTAATTTGAATGGAGACATTCCCAGAGGAGTTTTATAGGCTGTTCGATAGGCCCAAAGAGCATCATCGAGTTTGATTGACCAATCTTTACGGTGTGGCTTAACAACTTTTTCCAAAATTCCCTTGATCTCACGATTTGAAAGCTCGGCCAACCCATTGGTTTGTGGGTGGTATGCGGTGGCCACTCTATGATGAATATCATATTTAGCAAGAACCGAGGCCATGACTTTGTTTATAAAATGGGTGCCTTCGTCACTAATTAATGCTCGTGGTGTTCCGAAGCGAGTGAATATATTTTTGTGTAAGAACTTCACCACAGTGTTAGCATCATTGGAGTGACAAGCAATGGCTTCTACCCATTTTGAAACATAATCTACCGCAACCAAGATGTAAAAGTTATTGTTGGAATTTGGAAAAGGTCCCATAAAATCTATCCCCCATACATCAAAAAGTTCGACCTCTAGAATGTTGTTAAGAGGCATTTCATTTCTTTGCGATATATTCCCCGTACGTTGACATTGCTCACAATTTTTCACGAATTCAAATGAGTCTTTAAAAACAGTGGGCCAAAAGAATCCACTTTGCAAAATTTTTGCTGCGGTACGGTTTCCACCGAAGTGGCCACCGTAGTGGGATGTGTGACAACCATGGAGTATTTGATGTTGTTCACTCCCATGGACACAACGCCTTAATATTTGGTCCGCCCCTATCTTGTACAAGAAGGGATCGTCCCAAACGTATTGTCGTGTGTCGTGTAAAAATTTCTTGAATGGTTGTCCACTCATCCCGTGGGGCTTAAGTCCACTTGCTAAAAAGTTTGCAATATCAGCATACCAAGGAGTTTCATTATGATGTTGCGTAGATAATAATTGTTCATCGGGAAAAGTTTCTTTTACCGGAGTGGGGTCAGGAGTGGGGTCAACAGTGCCCACTGTCTTCTCGAGCCTGGACAGATGATCGGCAACCTGATTGCTCGTTCCTTTTCTGTCGACGATCTGGAGGTCAAATTCCTGCAGCAACAGCACCCATCTGATCAACCTCGGTTTAGAGTCAGCCTTGTTGATCAAATATTTGATGGCTGCGTGATCGGTGTGTACTATGACCTTTGCTCCAATTAAGTAAGACCTGAAACGATCAAAAGCAAAAACTACTGCAAGTAGTTCTTTTTCGGTTACAGTGTAGTTGATTTGAGCCTCGATCAAAGTCTTGCTTGCATAGTATATTGGATGAAAAATCTTATCTTTTCGTTGGCCTAGTACTGCACCTATAGCCCAATCGCTGGCGTCACACATGACTTCAAATGGGAGTGACCAGTCAGGAGTGGTCACTATGGGTGCAGTAACTAAGGCATTTTTGATTATTTCAAATGCGTTTCTACATTCTTTGGTAAAAACAAACTCTCTTTCATGTTGCAGCAGGTTACATAGGGGTTTAGTTATTTTGGAAAAATCTTTTATGAACCTCCTATAGAAACCTGCGTGACCTAAAAAACTGCGAATGCCTTTTACCGTTGTGGGCTCGGGAAGTTGGGAGATTACTTCTAGTTTTGCTTTATCAACTTCCAAACCCTTTTTCGACACAAGATGACCCAAAACGATGCCCTCTTCGACCATGAAATGACATTTTTCCCAATTTAGAATAAGGTCGTGGGTTTCACATCTCACCAAACTTTTTTCTAGATTCCTCAAACAGTTATCAAATGATGTGCCGATCACAGAAAAATCGTCCATAAAAACTTCTATGGTATCTTCTATCATATCAGTAAAAATGGCCATCATACAGCGTTGAAAAGTAGCGGGAGCATTACATAAACCAAAAGGCATTCTCCGGAATGCAAAAGTACCATATGGACAAGTAAAGGTGGTCTTTTCTTGGTCCTCGGGTGCGATGTGGATTTGGTTATATCCGGAGTATCCATCTAGAAAACAATAAAATTCCTTTCCCGCTAATCTATCAAGCATTTGATCAATAAAAGGTAACGGGAAATGGTCTTTCTTTGTTGCTAGATTCAGTTGCCTATAGTCCATGCATATTCTCCATCCCGTAACAGTCCTAGTTGGAATGAGTTCGTTCTTTTCATTTCTGACCACTGTTGTTCCTCCCTTTTTAGGGACACATTGAACGGGGCTCACCCAACTACTACTGGCAATGGGATAGATAATACCGGCATCTAACCATTTCAAGACTTCTTTCTTAACTACCTCCTTCATGATGGGGTTCAACCTTCTTTGGGGTTGGACTTTCCCCGGGTGGTCACTCTCCAAGTTAATCTTATGTTGACATAAAGAGGGGCTAATCCCTCGAATGTCCGCTATGGTCCAACCAATTGCTCCCTTATGCTTTATCAACAAATCAATCAGAAGTTGTTCTTGTTTCTCACTAAGTTTGGAAGAGATAATGACGGGAAGTTTATTATCCTTAGCGAGATAAGCATACTTTAAATGGGAAGGCAATGGTTTAAGCTCTAACTCGGGAGGTTGTTCTATTGAAGGGGATTGAACATCTCTATCTTTGAAGTCCAGAGGTTCAAAAGCTGCAACCATTTCATTACACTCATCCTTAAAAGTGTCATTACTCTCTGATTCAGAGTGCTCACTGTCAATCCCCACTGTGGGAACTGTACTCCCCACTGTGGGCAAATTGCCAAAATTGTGGGTTTCATAAATCGAACTTAAGGCAAAACAATCTTCGGTGTCTATATATTTGAGAGATTTGAAAACATTAAAAGTTACCTCTTGGTCATTAACTCGCATCGTGAGTTCTCCTTTGTGCACATCGATCAAAGTACGTCCGGTTGCAAGAAACGGACGTCCTAAGATGATTGGGATTTCTTTATCGGCCTCATAATCTAAAACAAGAAAATCGGCGGGGAAGATAAATTTATCCACTTGGACCAAAACGTCTTCTATTTTTCCCTTGGGATAGGCAATGGATCGGTCGGCTAGTTGTAATGTCACGGTTGTGGGTCTAGCCTCTCCAATCCCTAACTTGTTAAAAATGGACAAAGGCATCAAGTTGACACTAGCTCCTAAATCACAGAGTGCTTGGCCTACTTCTTGTCCTCCTATAATGCATGGAATGGTGAAACTACCCGGGTCTTTCAACTTAGGTGGAATCTTGCTTGTTAGGAGGGCACTACATTCTTCGGTCAAAGCCACAGTTTCAAATTCACCCAACTTCCTCTTTTTGTTCAAAATATCTTTTAAGAATTTAACATAGCTTGGCATCTGCTCGAGAGCTTCTACCAAGGGTATGTTAATGTGAAGTTGCTTAAAAATGTCTAAGAATTTTTTAAACTGAACATCGACATTTTTAGGCTTCATTCTTTGAGGAAATGGAATGTTTCGTGGGTCAATCTGAGTTTGCTGTGGTATTGGCTTTGGAACAGTAGTCTTTGGGACAGGTCCAAAAGTGGGAAGGTCAGGGATGTCGGTCCCCACTGTGGGGATCACAGTGACTTGAGGAGTGCCCACTGTGGTGCTCACAGTGGGTTTTTGAGGCGAATCATCAGATTCAAAAATGATATTTTTCAGATCCTTTCCACTCCTTAAAGTTATGGACTTGACATGTTCTGGTCCTTTTCCTATCACTCTAGCTTGCTCGGTATCACTCGGTAACGTTCCTGGTGGTCTATTCTTAACTTCAACGGCTAGCTGTCCTACTTGGGTCTCTATATTCCTAATGGCTGCTTGGGTTTGATTCATAAAACCTTTGAGAATCGACTCGATCGATTGTTGAGCCTCAGCTGGTTGGTTGGATCGTGGTTGGTATGGTTGTGGGGACTGCCCACTGTGATGTTGCTGAAATCCCGGGGGATTGTATGGTCTTTGCTGGATATGACTCGGTCCTTGGGGTTGGAGTCCTTGATTACTGGACCAAGAGAAATTCGGATGATTTCTCCAACCTGGATTATAAGTCTGCGAATAAGGGTTGTTCCTTTGGTTGGTCCCTATGACATTAACAGATTCGGGGTTTGCTGGACAATAGTCGAAAACATGCTCCTCTCCACAAAGGGAGCAGTTATCAGCGAGATGGGTTGCGGAATTGACTTGGCCTCGATTTTGATTTAAAACGATTTTTGTCAAGGCCACTAATTGTGCATTCATGGTTTTGAGTGCTTCGGAATCTATGGTGTTGGTCTTAGACATGGGTGCTCTCGGATTTGACCATTCGGTATTGTTGTTGGACACTTTTTCTAAGATTTGATATCCTTCGTTGTAAGTCATACTCGTAAATGTTCCACCGGCTGTTGCATCTAAGATGATTTTGGCTGCATTGGAAAGACCATTGTAAAAGGTCTCCAATTGGATGCAATGTGGGATGCCATGATGTGGGCACTTTCGAAGTAAATCTTTAAATCGTTCCCATGCATCCGAAACAGCCTCATCTTCCTCTTGCCTAAATAAAATTATATCATTTCGAAATCTAACATTCCTTGTTGGAGGAAAGTATTTTTGCAAAAATCTATCGGCAAGTTCTTGCCAAGTGGTTATCGAGTGAGGTGCATGTGCGTTCAGCCAAGATTTTGCTTTGTCCCTTAATGAAAAAGGGAAAAGCCTTAGTCTTAATGCCTCATCACTAACACCTTGCAATTGAAAGGAATCGGTCATTTCTAAAAAAGATTTTAAGTGCGAGTGCGGATCCTCAGATGGCGATCCTCCAAATTGACCCATGGCTTGGATCATTTGAAACATCACCGGTTTGAGTTCAAAATGCGTTGCAACAATATTGGGTCTCAAAATTCCGGAGCTTAAATCACCAACTCCGGAAGTAGCATAGTCCCGTATTTTTCGATCTTTGTTATCGGCAATCGTGATTGTGGTCTCCACTATAGGTGGCGGTACTGCAGCCATGTTCACAGTGGGGATCACAGGAGGTTGTCGATTTGTTTTCTTGCTTCTTCGTGTTTTTCGCAACGTTTTTTCTATTTCGAGATCTATTGGAACCAAATGTTCGAGTTGTCGCCGTGGCATACAATACGAACAGCTTAGAAAAACTAGTTACTCGGGCTCGAACAAAAACTAATGTCTTGAGATTTAAAATCACGCCAGTCCCCGGCAACGGCGCCAAAAACTTGGTACGAGCGAAATGTGTGTTTTAATCGCAGTGGGTTGCAAACTGTCCACAGTGGGAAGTGCAAGTGTACACTGTCCACTATGATCGTCACAGCAAGTAATAGTTGGTAAAATACCAGAATCGAATCCACAGAGACTGGACAATCAAGACAATACGGTTCTCATGAGCTCCTTTTACAAGTTTCAACTAGAGAGGAAAATAATACTTTGGTTTGGTTTGGTAAAATAGCTACTTGAAACGATTTACTAAATGCTAAAAAGGAGGAATGTAGGTTGGATTTTCCCTAAAATTTATCTCAAATACTCGGTCCTTAGAGTGATCCTCGTATTCGTGGTGGACATTTTCGCTAGAAAAGCCCGGTTACAAAATACTCACACCGTTAGATAAAAATCCCATACTCTTAGTACTTGTTGTTTTGTCAATGGTAATCTCTAAATGGACCTTTTCAGGCCTCGATGGAATGTGTAGAGACAAATACTCTAAGTGTTTTTAATACACAAATTAGCTTGCCTACTACTCCAGTGGGCAGAGATTAGCTCACTGTGCCGACCTCACTTTCGTAAGTGTCAAAAGAATTCTTTCGAATCCCCTAGCATCATTCAAGCTCGTGTCACTGCGCTCTACTTATTTCTAAGTTAAGAACTAGACTTTAGATCCTTGCAAGTGATCAGCTTGTTCGCATCCTTGGGTAAATATCGAGAATGAAAGACCAAAACAACAAATATTCTAAGTATAAAGATTACTCAAGCATTTTTGATAAAATCCAGGTACTTCTCCTTCCTACATCCCAAAGGATGTTTAGCCTAACATTTCCGAAGTAAAGAAAACAAAAGATGAAGAATTGCACATAATAAAACTGAAAGTGATTTGCATTAACTGCTCACAGTGGGGAACGAGAAGTCGTCCCTGCACTGTGTATTTCGAACTACAACAGAAAATAAATTACTGAAATTAAATGCTAAGTTACTGCAGTAAATGAAAGCTTACAACTTAAGGAAATGCTAGATAAATTGCAAGATAGATGGATGTAATAAATGAGACCCAACACTCCTTTTTATACTAAGAAGAAGGTGTTGGTCTTTACACAAAAAGGGTTTTCCAAGGTGCAAGGACTGCAGGGAGATGCAGAAATCAGCTCAAAGGATAATACTTCAATCCTCCATGTATAGCCCTTTTTACCCAATGGTCCATTAGAAGTCAACTTTTGCAAGTACAAAGGTACAATCATGATGTGAAGCCTAACAGCCAAATCTCAGCTTCTCTGTCATTGAACCTTCCTCCTCCAGAAAATTAGATCCCAACTAAAAGTTTCTTTTTGATTTCTTTTTGATCAGCTCGAAGAGTGGGGAACCGGAGTGGGCACTGTATACGTCACTGCGGATGAAAAATCGAGAAAACACCCAAAACTTCCCCAAATAATTTATTAAAGACCATGGTTCACTCCTTTTGCTCGTTTTCGTAAATCCTACCAAGAATGGGGGGTTTTAGAAGTGAAATGGCTAAAATTGACAAAATAAAGTGGAAAATAAATGGAAATAATAACTCTAAAAATAGAGTTATCACCCCCCAAGGATGTTACCTTACCACTGGGCTACACATGCTTTGATAATCTTGACATTTATTATTTAAAGGGTTGGTAACTTGAAGTGTTTTGTAGTTTTCAGGGTAGTTATGTAGAAAACAAATAAAGAAGGACTGAAGTGATCAATTGTATTATAAAGAGGAGGTTGGAACACTGTTCGAGGACTGCGCCTCACATATTTCGTAAATAGAAGGGTAGCGGAGTTCGGTTCTGGAAAGTGCAGGGGTCAGAAATGTAAAATTGATAGCTGGACTATTTAAAGTGCAATCTTCTGATTTCTCTTCATAATTCAGACGAGTTTCTCTTATTTTGCTCTCACTTTCTAATTAGAATTCTCTCTAATATCTTACTTTAGAATTAGGGTTAGAAGTTCTTCATTGTAGTTTCATTCTTTTGTAAAGTGTAAGTTCTGTTAATACATTAGTGTTATAATTTTCTATATGGTATCAGAGCTGAAAGGTTGATCTGTTTCTGCTCTAATTCTTAGATCTGGATCTTTGTTGGTTAGTCTTGTCGATTTTGTGTGCTGTTCTTTCTTTACCAGAGTTATATGTATAACTAGGACGGTATTCTAAGCCACAAACTTCGTCAAGAGTTCTGGTTTCTTTCTATACGGTATTATTAGATCTGTTAGTCTTGTCGATTATTTGTGTGTTCGTCAAGTGTTCTATCTTCTTTCTACTCGGTACTGGTTTAGATCCTTGTAGATCTAAAACGATCCAAGTAGTTTCATATTTTTCGTTCTTCGTTGGGTATTTTTTTTAATCTGATCAGAGCAGATCTGTTACAGATCCGCTTATACCTATTTTTTGAAAGATATCTACTTCTCTCTGGTCTGTATCTGTTCTGGTTATGGTGTTAATGTTCTTGTTACAGATCTGTTTAAACCGATTTTTTGAAAAACCTATTTTTTGAAAAATATCTGCATTTCTCTGGTCTGTATCTGTTCTTGTTATGGTGTTAATGTTCTAACGAAAATCTCAATTTCTTCTCTCTTATTAGTTCTTGTTTCTGTTCCTATTCCTCTGTTCTTGTTCGACGTTGATCACATCTCAGATCTGAGATTTTTTCATATCTCTGGTCTGAGTTTCATGTGATTTCTGTCCGACACCTCAGATCTGAGATTTATTCATATCCCTGATCTGAGTTTCGTTCGATTTCTGCTCCTTAGTTGTTTTTTCTTCTTTTGTTCGTATTTTTATAAAAAAAAATCAGTGTTCAAAACTCTGTTGTTTCCTTTGTTCCACTTGAGTTGTATGGTCCTAACCACAACGGTGATAGTAAGAACTCAACAGATTCGGTTTCAGATTTTTACAGATCTGTTTTGCAGCAGTTTTTTTTATTAAATTTGTTTTTAGGTCTCTAAATCTCTTATAGTTGTGCTAGATTTGGTAAGGCCAGATCTGTCCTCGTGATCTGAAACCATTTTTGTTTGTGGATCCAATTGATCCTTAACAAATCACTTGGACTTTTCATAGATCTGTGGCGTTCCTTATTCTGCTGCGGCCTTTTTTGGCAAATTCTAAAAGGGCCATATTTTCTGTTGTCACTGTACTAAACTTTGTTTTTCTTCTTTCTGTTCTGGTGTAATCCGTGGCCTCTCTCGGGCCCCGCCGCTTCTTATTGTTCCTTGCTTCCGCTTTCTCTCTTTTCTGTACTTTCTTCTGTGTTTTTTTTAACATCATGTCTGACGAAGAAGACACTTCGGTAAACATTGGGGTATCTCAGATCACCAAACTTGACTTTGGTGATCCCTTATACCTTCATCCCAGCGATACTACTGGGGCGTCTTTACTTCATCTAAAGTTAAATGGGACTGACAATTACAAAGTTTGGTCTTGTGCAATGATCCTCGCCCTTGAAACAAAAAATAAACTTGGCTTTATAGATGGATCCTGCACTAGACCTACCACTGACCTTGTCTTGGCTAAACAATGGGATAGATGTAACTCAGTGGTTTTGTCTTGGATCTTAAGTTATGTTACTGAAGAGCTATACCTTGGTCAAGTTTTTTCTAAAAATGCTTCTCATGTCTGGCTTGAACTCAAGGAAACCTATGATAAGGTGGATGGTTCTGTTACTTTTAATCTACATAAGAAAATTAACTCTTTAACTCAAAACGGATCTTCTGTCTCTGATTACTATCATAGGTTAAACTCTCTATGGAAACAGTTTGACGCCCTAATCAAACTCCCTGCTTGTACCTGTAATGCGTCCCAGGATTTTACTAAACACAACCAACTTTTAAAACTTATGCAATTTCTAATGGGCCTTGACGATGTTTACCAGCCAATAAGGAGTACTATTCTCACGACTGACCCTCTTCCTTCTGTTAAAACTGCCTTCTCTATTATATCAAGAGAAAAATCTCATAGAGGAACCTCTAACACTTCTTCAAATAAAACTCAATCCTCTGCCTTCTTTGGTAAAACTTCTGAAAATAAACGAAAACCTATAAGACCTCCAAATCCAAATCTGTTGCGTAAACATTGTGGCATGATTGGGCATACAATAGAAAGGTGTTACAAGCTAATAGGTTTTCCCCCAAAAGATTTTCAAAGATAACCAAATGTAAATGGAAACTTTAGACCGTCTTCCAACAATGTTGACACATCAGATACTCACAACACTAGTCAATCTTCTAGTTCTCCTAGTCCATCTCTGACTCAGGAGCAAGTCTCTAAACTTCTGACTCTCCTTAGTTCCAGCTCCTCAAATGTGGCCTCCGCCAATATGTCAGGTATGTCTCTTTTTCCTTCAGTTATACCTAATTGGATTATAGATTCTGGGGCTACTCAACACATGACCTCATCTCCCAGTGGCCTTAACAATGTAGTGGACGTGTCCGATTTGAATCTCATTGTTAATCACCCCAATGGATCTAAGGAAAAAATAAATAAAATTGGAGATATGAAACTTACTGATGAATTGGGCTTATTTGATGTTTTAGTTGTGCCTGAGTTTAATGTGGATCTGTTATCTGTTCATAAGCTAGCTAGAGATAATAAAGTGTTTATTGGGTGTGATGAACACAAATGCTACATTCAGGACTGTCAACGAACGAGGTTGATGGGGACTGGTAATGAGGCAGGTGGTCTATATTTTCTCAATCTACCTCGTAAGGGTAAGTCTTCTTGTTATAATACCACCATTAACTGTCATGTTTCATATCAGCTATGGCATAGTAGATTGGGACATCCTGCTGACCCTGTGCTGAATGTTTTGAAAGAAAGACTAAATATAAAATTGGACTCTTCTTCTCCGTGCGAAATCTGTCATCAAGCTAAACAAACTCGGAAAATTTTTGATTTAAGTGACCATAAATCAAAGGAAATAGGAGAATTGATACACTTAGATGTATGGGGTCCTTATAAGGTCTCTAGCAAAGATGGTTTTAAATACTTTCTAACTATTGTTGACGATTTTTCAAGGTCTGTTTGGGTTTATCTTTTAAAAGGAAAGGATGAAGTCTATGACAACATTGTTAATTTCTCTAACCTCATTCAAACTCAGTTTAATAAAAACATTAAAATAGTTAGAAGTGATAATGGAACGGAATTTTCAAATCAAAAGGTTTCAACATTTCTGAATTCTCGTGGGATTATACATCAAACTTCCTGCACTTACACTCCACAACCGAATGGTGTTGTGGAACGTAAGCACAGGCATTTACTGAACGTGGCTAGGGCTTTAATGTTTCAGGATGGAGTTCCTTTGTACTTGTGGTCTGAATGTATTCTCACCGCCACCTATTTGATAAATAGAACTCCATCCTCCATCTTAAATGGTAAAAGTCCTTATGAAATTATCTACGGATTCCCTCCTGTTCTCACTCATTTAAGAAACTTTGGGTGTTTATGCTTTGCTGTTAAACAAAACAATTTTGATAAGTTCAGCTCTAGGACTGAAAAATGTGTTTTGTTTGGGTATTCAAACTCGAAGAAAGGCTATAGGCTGTACAATCTGGATACTAAACAGTTTTTGGTCTCCAGGGATGTAACCTTTTATGAAACTGTTTTCCCTTTTAAAATGAGTTAAAATGTGGAGTCTTATGTTGAAAATCTAAATACTTTGAATTTTTTTGATAATATTACTAGTTCTACTGATGATCTTTCTGAAAATCTGCCCAATGAGGAATTTAGGGCTCGGTCTACAACTCAAGTTAATTGCTCTGATTCCTCAGGTAGTATAGGTAATGTTGACAATCAATCATCTGGTGTTGACACTACCTTGTCTGCTAGGAATCAAGGAAACCTAGAAACTGATATTGAGCATGATACTCATGAAGTTGTAGACTCCCCTCCTAAGGGTAATGATCCTCATAATCCGAGTATTGATTCGTCCTCTCAATCAATAAGACAGTCCAGTAGAATTTCTCAGTTTCCTAGAAAATTTGATGAATTTGTTGTCGAAGGTAAAGTAAAATATGGTATTGAAAGAGTAGTTAATTACTCTCATCTTTCAAAAGAAAATTTTTGTTTTGTGTCAAATCTAAATAAGTCTGTTGAACCAAGTAATTTTTCTGAAGCTTGCAAAGATCCCAATTGGGTAATTGCAATGAATAATGAAATGGAGGCTCTTAATAGGAATGGTACTTGGGTTATAACTGACCTCCCACCAGGAAGAAAACCCATTGGCTGTAAATGGATTTATAAGATTAAATACAAGTCTACTGGCGAAATAGAACGGTACAAGGCTAGATTAGTAGCCAAAGGCTATAGTCAGAGAGAAGGTCTTGATTACGAAGAAACCTTCTCTCCTGTTGTTAAAATGGTAATTGTTAGGTGTGTTATAGCCTTGTCTGTTCAGTTTAATTGGCCTTTACATCAGCTTGATGTAAACAATGCTTTTCTGTATGGTGACTTGACGGAAGAAGTTTACATGACCCTTCCCGAAGGATATTTTTCTAATGATGATAATCATGTTTGCAAACTTGTGAAATCTCTGTATGGTCTAAAACAGGCTCCTCGTCAGTGGTATGAGAAGTTATCTAATTGCTTATTTGATTTTGGCTTTAGTCAAAACAATAGTGATTATTCTTTGTTCACTCTTAAATCTCGAAATATTTTTATTGTTCTACTTGTGTATGTAGATGATATTGTTATAACTGGAAATAATAATAGTGAGATTCGTAGAGTGAAAAAACACTTGCAAACAAGTTTTATGATCAAAGATCTTGGAAATTTACAATTCTTTTTAGGAATTGAAATTTTAAAATCTAAAGATGATTTGTGTATGAGCCAAAGAAAGTATTGTTTGGAGTTATTGAATGATTTTGGATATTTAGGGTGTAAGCCAATCAATACTCCAATGGATATGAATTTAATAGTAACTGAGTCATCTAGTTCCTCTTCGGATCCGTTATTGGTTGATATATCTGGTTTTCAAAGGTTAATTGGGCGACTCATTTATCTGTTGGCCACTAGACCAGACATTGTTTTTGCAGTGCATTGCCTTAGTCAATTCATGCATGCGCCTCGGCGTTCTCATCTGAATTTGGCTCTCAGAGTTTTGCGATATCTAAAAAGGTCTCCAGGTAAAGGTATTTTGTTTTCTCGTTCAGATTGTTTTAAACTATCTGCATACGTGGATGCAGATTGGGGTAAGTGTTTATCTACCCGTAGATCTGAAACTGGGTATTGTTTGTTTCTAGGAAATTGTCTTATTTCTTGGAAAAGTAAAAAACAAACAGCTGTGTCTCGATCTTCAGCCGAGTCTGAATATCGAGCTATGGCATCTGCAACTTGTGAAATACTTTGGGTTCTAGAAATTTTGTGTAGTCTTAATGTCACAGATTTACTTCCTGTAAATATTTTATGTGATAATAAGTCTGCAATTCAGATCGCAAACAATCCAGTTTTTCATGAGAAAACAAAACATATAGAAATTGATGTTCACCAAGTGAGAAATAAAGTGACTAGTGGTGTTCTGAAAACTGTTAAAGTTGAATCCTTGGAAAATGCAGCTGATATTTTTACAAAGTCTCTTTCTCTACATCAACATGATTATTTGTGCAAGAAATTGAAAATGATAGACTTGTTCAAATGTCAAGATTAAGGCAGGGTGTTAAAAGATATGGTTAAAATCAGTAATCTTGACATTTATTATTTAAAGGGTTGGTAACTTGAAGTGTTTTGTAGTTTTCAGGGTAGTTATGTAGAAAACAAATAAAGAAGGACTGAAGTGATCAATTGTATTATAAAGAGGAGGTTGGAACACTGTTCGAGGACTGCGCCTCACATATTTCGTAAATAGAAGGGTAGCGGAGTTCGGTTCTGGAAAGTGCAGGGGTCAGAAATGTAAAATTGATAGCTGGACTATTTAAAGTGCAATCTTCTGATTTCTCTTCATAATTCAGACGAGTTTCTCTTATTTTGCTCTCACTTTCTAATTAGAATTCTCTCTAATATCTTACTTTAGAATTAGGGTTAGAAGTTCTTCATTGTAGTTTCATTCTTTTGTAAAGTGTAAGTTATGTTAATACATTAGTGTTATAATTTTCTATAGAACGCTTCTTCTTGTCTTTGAAAATGGTGTTTTTGTTTTAATGGCCACTCAAATTAAAAGCCATATATATATATACATACCACTTTGTATCCATTTAATTTCAAAAAGTGGTTTCAAATTAATTAATTGTTAATATAAAAACCATCACATTTTTTTAATCAAGAAAGCTTCAACCAATCTTATTTAAGTTATCATAAACATATATATATATATATATATTTATGAACAAATGTTTGTTTCAATTTCAATTAATTAATATTATGCCTTAATTAATTAATTAAGTAGGATAAAACAATGGCCATGTTAGGTCTATGACCCATGCATATCCAAACATCTTTAGTTGTAATTCAAGATTCCAGATTAGAGATTTAAATCCAAGAGCTTGGAATATGTGAAAATGTTAGGAAGATGAAGCTATCGATCACAAGTTAAGGAAGAGGGAACACAATGTTTAAAGTGATGCTAGTAAACAAAAGTCGACATTAATTGTTAGTGCTGGTGGAACTGTATGTAACCTTTCCAAGCTAGCTTTATACAAACACGATGCATCCATCATCATCTTTCATAACAACTTCTATATGGTGTTCTGTACGTGCACGTTACATGCATGATATACGTACGTACTCTCGTTATATATTTTGATAAATGTTCTAATTAACTTTTGATGGCTCTTTATTGCCTTTATTCTAAAATTTGGATTTGACTTTCGATCTACATTAATTTATTTAAATGTTTTGATCTTTTGAGTCAAGCCTTACGTATGTGTATTGTCGGTAAGCTATTGCACATGTGTCAATATGTGGATATCCATTCACCGGATAAAAGGGGTATTAAATTAATATCGATGGACAAGTCTTATACATAATTAACGGATAAAAATTTGAATGACATGTATTAATTAGTTGAAAGTTGTCTAATAATATTAGGGTATTTGATGGACAAAATCTCTCTCTCTCTCTCTCTCTCTCTCTCTCTCTCTCTCTCTCTCTCTCTCTCTCTCTCTCTCTCTCTCATCCTATATATATATATATAGGGAATTAAGAAGTTAATTATGATGAAATGATATTGAAAGTTAGTGAATAATATTAAAAAAAGGTTACATTTAATTTCTTTGGTATTTGTTTTTCTAAAATAATCATTATTACATTATTCATTTAAAAAATAAAAAATAAAAAATAAAATAAAATACGACAGAAAAAGTTGGTGGGTTAAATTATAGGGAAATTAATTAAAATATCCATACTTTGACTTTGACTGTAAAAATACCAACATTATCGATTTTTTTGCAAAAATACCCATTTTTCCCGCGGTGGGTCCCGCGATCGCGGACGCGTGCCCCGTGTCCCCCAAGGTTGGCCAAAATGTATCGCGGAGGCCCCCCAACTATTGTCGCGGTAACAACTTTGGCCCCTGTCCGCGATGGGGCAAAAAAATACATTTTTTGTTCTTTTTGCATGAATTTTTGCATGTTTTTACTGGTTTTTTCCACAATTATTTTACTTTGAAGACCAAATTGTGGTTGAAATTCACTGGCTTGTTTCATCAATGTTGAATCATTGTACTTGGAAGACCAATTTGTGGTTGCATTTCATGTTGGTTGTTTCATCAATGTTGAATTATTGTACTTGGAAGACCAATTTGTGGTTGCAATTCATCTTCCTCAATGAGATTTCATCCATAAATATCAGTAAAATGCAATCCATAATTCACACCCATTCCATCCTTCTTTCTTACTTTCTTTCTTCAGTATTTTGTTTTTGAGATACTATTGAAAAAATGAGTTCATCTGTTGCAAAAGCTAAGCTATTTTTCTGTTACGATGGTGAATGGGTGCAAGACAACAATGAGTGGAATTTTGCTTATAAATCTAAGCATGGTGTAAAATTGTCAGTAAACTTTACTCATCAGAAGTTTGTTGCATACGCCATGCAAAAATGTGGAATCGACCCTTCTGCTATTTGCAAGTTAGTGTTTAAAAATGGTGATGGGTCAATTGTGGAGTTATCCAACGATGGGGATATCTCTGTTTTCTGCACTTTGCAGTCGAATCAGAAAGACCTCCATTACTTTTTGTGTATGCCGATTCATCGGTGTGCGACGAAGGTGATGACGACGATGATGACGAAGGTGATGACGACGGTGATGACGAAGACCTCCAAATGGAGGAGCCTGATTCTCAATTCCCGGCGTCCTACGGCCCAACAGTTTATTTGGATCATGCATATGGTCTTAAAGACTGTTATCCTGATTTTGTTCCGGAGACGCAACAACAACAACCACAAGAAGAAGAAGAAAAAGAAGACCAAGAAGGACGCTTTGCTGGAGTTGCTGATGACGAAACCCATGTTTTCACAATGGGTAATTCTGATATAGACAGATCAGATATCGATAGTGATGAGGACGAAGAATATACCCCTAGTAATAAATCATTTAGTCAGTTAAATGACTTTTTTGATATGCCCCATATTCTTCCAGACTCGAATACCCATACACAAACCTACGAACCTACACCTTATAATCGCAGTTCAAGGATACAAGTAGGTGAGATATTTGATTCGAAGGATGACTTGGCCACACAGGTCGGAATTAAGTTCATAGAAGAGGGTTTCGAAAGTTACACGCCGAGATCCGACAAAAGCAGATACGTAGTTGAATGTGCGAGAGAAAATTGTAATTGGAGGTTGTACGCGAGGCCCGTGAGAGAGAAAGGAGGGATGTTAGTTATTAGAAAGTTGCACGACGTACACACTTGTTCGAGGACGCAACTGAATCCCAACCACAAACAAGCCAACAAAAGGACTTTGGGTGCGATACTGAAAAGAAAATTTCTTGATGCTAGCAGGTCATTGCGTCCAAAGGACATCGTGAGCGATGTACACCAGCAGTACGGGATCACAATTGGTTACCACCAAGGCTGGCGTGTGCGATGCAGGGCACTGCTAATGGTTAGAGGCACGTTCGAGGAGTCGTATGAACGACTCCCAACGTATTTATATAATTTGCAGTTGCATAATCCAGGTACGGTCACCCAAATAAGGACCGATTCAAATGGACGGTTTGAGATGTGCTTCGTTGCCCTTGGACCCGCGATACGTATTTTAACACGTCATATGTTTACACATTATAAACTATAACATTTACAAAGGGAAACCACCTACGTTTTTGCAGATCCGCACATTTGTGGCAAATCTGCGTCATATCCTGGTAATACACGCTGCCCATTTAAAGGGCCCTTACTTGGGTATGATGTTCCTGGTGGTTGCCATGGACGAGAATAACTCCATCGTTCCCGTAGCTTTCGGAGTAGGCAAGTCCGAACCCGGGGAGGAGTGGACTTGGTTTCTGTCCATGTTGAGACAAGCTATCGGAGACCCGCAAGGGTTGGTGTTTATGTTCGACAGGGCTCCTTCCATAAGCGCCGCAATCTCTGCCATGTATCCAAACGCCCCTCACGCCTTATGTTGTCGACATTTGGAGATGAACGCCAAAGGCCAGGACAAACGTATTACCACCTACCACGATGTCTACTGGAAGGCATGTAAAGCATATACGGCTCGGGAGTTTGACCGGTACATGAATGTTCTGCGAGTTAGTGCCCCGAAAGCAGCCAAAGTTATGGACGATGTTGGACCGGAGAGGTGGTCCGCGGCCCATTTTCCTGCACAACGATATGACATTCTGACCTCCAATAGTGCAGAGTCGGTGAATGCACTCTCCCGTTTTGCGCGTAGATGTCCGATTGTTACTCTTATGGAGTACTTTCGGGCCTTTCAACAAGAATGGTACCAACTTCGACGCCGAAAAGGAGCTGAGCTGCGTAATAGACTCACACCAGCGGCGGAGGAAATAGTTCTCCTCAGGGCGGGCCACGCGTCGGCATGGTGGGTAAGCGAAATCGGGTATGGGAGGTACCAGGTTCGGGATAACCAACTTGACGTGATTGCCAATATGACCGACCATGTTTGTTCAGGTTTCTAATGGCAAAAATCTGGGTTACCGTGCGGCCATGCCATCGCTGCGGCAAGACATATGGGTCGTAGAGATTGCAGCGATTTGGCTGTAAATTTTATCATGTCCGAAACTTACCGGGCAACACACGCAGATGTAATAAATCCAGCTGGACCCCCTGAAGCATGGGTGTCTCCACCCGACCCCCTTCCGCCATGCTATCCACCGTTAAACAATAAGAACAGAGTCGGGAGACCAAGAAAGAGCGATCGACGTCCATCACGTGGTGAAGGTCCGATACAGCGAAAATGTACCCGGTGCCAATGCGTAGGACATACTCGTGAAGAGTGTCCAACTCCTTCCCCTTCAACCGTGCCAAGGAGTAGACGTTCAGTCAGCCAACTAAGTAACACGTAGGGCCCGTCGGAGCTTGAACCACATGGAACTATATCATATGATAGCGTTGATCTGAACATTGATTTCCCTTGATTGGGACGATAAATATTGTATGTTTAGTGCTCTTGTTTTGATATATAACATGATTTTATCTACTTTATCGGCCCGTGTAATTTATCAAACATAACTTATGTACGTTGTAATTTAGTAAAATAAGGGACCAAAGTTGTAATTTAACAAACAAAAGAGACCTAAGTTGTGTTAGAGCAAAGACATACAACAACACTTTAAAAACCCCAACTACATAAAATGATAACCTAAAAACTAGAGGGACCAAAAATATAATTTTTTTGCCCAAAACTAGAGGGGCCAAACCTGAAAATTTCGGCCAACCGCGGGCCACGTGGCACGCATCCGCGATCGCGGGACCCACCACGGAAAAAATGGGAATTTTTGCAAAAAAATCAAAAATACTTTAGGGCTAGGCCTCTCACCCGTCTATCCGGCTATCCCTCTCTCTCGACGCTCTTGGACCATTTATTATTTGAAGGGAGCGTGTTTGAGTCATACAACGACCAGACTTGGACCATTTTATCCACAATATAAATTGAAACTTATTTGTCTCGATCTCTGCTTAATTAAGTGTTTTTTTTTTCTTTCAAATGTAATACAATGAGATTTTACGTTTACAAAATGTTAGGAAAATTAAGCTGAGTATGATTTGATTTGGTTTAGTTTAGTTTTGTTATTCATTAGGATTTGTTTCCTTATTTGATTAGGAGTTGTTTCTTTAGAGGGAAACGTTAACAGGTAGGTAGCAAGGAAAAGAGCTTAATATTGCATCAAAAAAGATTGCAAAGCAACCAACGGTGAAAGAAAAAGAAAAAGAAAAAGAAAAAGAAAAAAAACAATCCCCTCTTTAGTTGGATATATACATACTTTTGGGTCCCGTATATATAATATCCTTGTCAAATTTCTTCATCAACAAAACCCAAATCGCAAAAGTAAATGGTGCCATTTTAATCGAATCACGAGAGAACACGTACGTTGAAGAAATAGATATATAAAAGGGAATTGAAAGAGAAGAAGAAAAAAAGGTGGTGTATAGAGTGTTGGAAATTAAAGCAAGGCTTCCCTTACGTACACGTAAAAAACTTCAAGAACCAGAAAAAGAAACACGACACTTGGCGCTTCATCAATTGGCCAAACCAAAAGCTAGCTCATGATGCTGTACAATCCATAATATATATATATATATATATATATATATATATATATATATATGAGTTTGTACGGTTTGCACAATCTGACTGGTTTACAACAGATACCTCCCCTATATATATATATATATATATATATATATATATGCCGAAAGTAAAATTAAGGCAAGCAAGCAAAACTAAATAAAGACGATTTGGAAAACGATGGTGAAACCACCTGTAGCCCATACCAACCACCATCCCACCACTTCGTCAATTAAATAGTATTGAACAGTTCTTTCAAAAAAATAGATCACATAAGTTATAAGAAAACAATCCATGATTCATATACTTAGTAATAAGAGGAATAATCAAATTAAGTTCAACGATTTACTGTCCAAAAAAAACAATTTACCTGGGTGCAGGTTAATAACTTAATATATGGGCCAATAAATAAAGGAGTTTTATCTTCGAAACCGTTTGGAAGGGGGTAGTGCACGAGATTTTTATTAAATGATCGACTCATTGGACGCTTCGAAAAATGCTATGAGGTGTTTGGAAAAAAACACACAAAAGAAGACGTGGAAACGAATCCATATACCATTGTTTTGGAAATTATATGTACCACATATATAAGGAGGGCGAGGTTTACGGAAAAACTTCAAAAAACGGAAAACTTAGAACACTTTGGTAGCCCTTCATCTATACGGTATGCACTTTTGTGCATATAAGTAATTTGTAACATACACATGTACTTGCATAAAAACCAAAAAACAACTTAATTTACTTGTATGCACAAGTGCATACCGTCGAGATGAAGGCTATTAGAGTGTTCCTCAGTTTTTCATTTTTTTGAGGTTTTCCCCTGAACCTCTGATACATATATACATACATGCATACACACTATGGAGCCATTAACCAAACACTTACTCGGGTAAATACTTACCGGCAAAATTCAGCACTATCATTTAATTACCGATTAAGATTTTAGTCCACCAAAACGAGATCTTATGCAACGATTTACCCGGTAAGCGTTAACCATGGTAAGAGTCATTGCCACCGGGTAAGACTTTGGTCCTTGCCTTCGTTCTTACCAGGTAAGATTTTGTGTCCTTGTCATATGCATCCGGTAAGGTAACGTGACTTGGTAAGTGTTTACCGGGTAAGCTTTTAATAAATGGCCCCTAAGTCTGCTAGAAATTTTTTGTAATTTATGATAAAATTTCAATTATTTCTTAAATTATCTATACTATATTATAAAACATTTGAGTAAAACTCTTAAAAACAAACTTTTATGCATTAAGTACTGTTAATTGATACATATTACTTAAAATTCAAGATTACAAGTATGATGCATGAATACAACATTTTAATTAAATATGCATGTTTGAATTCGTAACTAACTGATAAACATTATCAAATATAAGATAAGCATCTCATTTTAAATATAAAAAATCTAAAAGATAATTAGGATAATCATTGAATTCTAACATAATACTTAATTATTATATTTTTTATAAAAAATATTATCTTATTAAATATAAAATAAAATACATCATTATTAAACCTAAATTAAATTAAATTAAACAAATTTATAATAATAATTATCGTTTTCTCAAAACCACACAAAACATTATAAAATCGATAAAAAAATGAAATGTTAAAATCGAAATGTATCGGACTACATTCCGCGAGTACACTTCTGGTTTATATAACATGCACGTTATTTTAGAATCGAAGACAATAAAATGAAAGAGGATATCCTTAAAATATAATAAGTAAATCGGGTGATAGGTGTATGCAGGGTGAAACGCAATTTTTAAAAATGTCCCGTTTGATCTCTCTCTCTCCCCTCCCCTCCCCCCCCAAGAAAAAAAAGTGACAAAGTATATTAGCATCTCCTTTATCATGAGTGGGGACAAGAGGAAAGATGTTACGCAACCTATATGCTTCATTCGTTCTAAAATAAGTGTCTATATTACTATTTTGTTCGTTTCAAAATTAGTGTCCATTTTCAAAAGTAAATTTTCACTTTCTCATTCTACCCTTAATGAAGTGATGGAGAAATTTTCTCTCTCCAAAATAAAGGGTAAAATTGTACTTTGAATAGTTAAAGAGTGTAATAAGTAATAACTGCACACTCCTAAAACTATGTGCCTTTTTTGTTGTTGACATTTATTTTGGGACAGAGGAGTATATATAAGAGAACCATAAAAAAAAGGAAAAATCCGAAGAATTCATCTTAACCGTTATATTAAGATGATTCAATAGACATAATTAAAAAGATTATCACAACTTTTTTTAAAATAAAAATATTTACCCCTTATATTTTAAATAAAAAAATAAAATGAAACAAATTACATCATAAAATCGATCATTTTATTATTTTTAATTTAAAATCTATTTTAATATCTATTTTTTCATCCTAATATATATATATATATATATATATATATATATATAGAGAGAGAGAGAGAGAGGTTCAAGGGAAAACCTCAAATATTTGAAAAAACTAAGGAACACCTTTATAGACATAGGATAAGATAAATCAAGGGTTAATATTTCAATGACAATTTTGTAAATAAATCAAAGTTAAAGGGTATATGAATATATTACTTAAGATGCAATGGGGTAAAATTGGCAAAAAAATATTAATGGCTCAGATTTAAATAACTAGAAACCCTACCCTCTCTTCTCTCTTCTCTGTCGCCTCACTCAAACCCTACCCTCTCTTCTCTCTTCTCTGCCGCCGCCACCACCGCCTCCACCTCCGACCGCCACCACCTCCGATCTTCTCTGCCTCACAACTCTCCATCCATCCCGCCATCCACATCCTTCACCGCTCCTCAACTCGGCACCGCCACCTCCTCCGATCTTCTCTGGCTTACAACTCTCCATCCATCCCGCCATCCACATCCTTCACAGCTCCTCAAGTCAGCACCATCATCGGCGGCGCTAGTGCAAACTTCGACGACGAACCACCTCTCTTAGAAGAATTAGGTATAAACACGAAACAGATCTAGAACAAAACCGCATCGATTTTGAATCCGTTTAGAGTTAAAGTCGATCTTCACGAAGACGCAGATCTATCAGGTCCAATTCTCTTCATTATGGCGTTTGGATTGTTCCAATTGCTCGACGGAAAGTTACATCTCGGTATCATTTTTGGTTGGACAACAGTTGCGTCTCTGTTTTTGTACATCGTGTTTAATATGCTCGTCAGACGAAACGGAAATCTGTCAAATATGCACAAGTGCATATATATGCATTTGTGCATATCTACAAGTTTTCGCCGGCTAAACCGGTGGTTGCGGTGGTTGAAGTGTAGACGCTCGTACGGCTAAACAGGTGGTTGCGGTGGTTGAATCGCCGGCGGCTGTGGAGACATCGGCGGTAATATGCACAAGTGCATATATATGCATTTGTGCATATCTACAAGTTTTTGCCGGAATCTGCAAGTTTTCGCCGGAGAACCGTCAACTTGCCGGAATCTGCAAGCTTTTGTCGGAAAACTGTGATCTCCATAATTATAGGGAAACGATTTGTGCCTTTGTTGTATTTTCCATATTTGATATAGTGCTCAAATTACCTTAATACCCTTTTCATTAATTATAATTAATTTAATTACTGATTTTTAATATCTTTTGGATTATGTTGAATCAATGTTTATAAGGGTGTTCTTTAGTTTTCTAATTATTTGAGATTTTCCCCTGAACCTAACCCTATATATATATATATATATATATATATATATATATATATATATATATATATATATGTGTGTGTGTGTGTGTGTCCCATTGTTAACAAGCAACAATTCAAATATCTATTGATAGAGTAACAAGATGAGATTATAAGATAAATGTGTATTTTATTCACAAGGGAAGAGACTACGTTCTCTCTCTAGAACACACACTACACCATGATGTCTACATTGTGAAATGATTACTTAACCCTAATTACACACATTAATCCTTATATACTCCTTTGTTAGTCACTTAAGCCCAAGCCCATATTACAATTATAACTCTTTACAAAACTATCATATAATTAGGACATTTTGTGTCTTAACAAAATATATATATATATATATATATATTCAAATTCAATGGTGTTTTTAATTATAGGGTTATTTTTTCTCCATAAACTAGCATCCATTCTATTGACATCTTTAAAATAATTAAATGGTTAAATTTCTACTTAACTAATAACTTATAGTTCAACGTGTCCACGTGTTCCAAGTATACATTCGCAATCTTAAATATGATATGATTGGTGCCAAGTAAAAACTAAACAATTATATAATACCTCGGTTAATAATATCTTAGAAAGATTTGATGCATATGATCATAAATTTATTAAGTATAATACAATACTTAGTAACATGAAATGATAAGGGGGCATTTGGTATGCAAATATAATAGAACATGATAGGATAAGATAGGATATAATAGAACATGACAGAACAACTGTTTAACGCGTTTGATAAGATAGAACTGGACAAAACAAAACATATAATATAAACAATTTGCCCCTAATATGTTGTTCATATATATATATATATATAAATATATATTGATTAATTATGTAATATAATGAAATAAATATTTTTTATAACAAAATATATTATTAGAAGTTTTCTTTAAGATGATTAAAGTGACACCAATTGTTTTTACTATTAATAATTAATAATTATATAAATTAATCAAAACATAGAAAACATATAAAAATAATATTTTAAGCACGGTAAAGTGAAAGTTTAAATAACATAAAATACAATAAACAAAATTTAAAGAATGAATAAAATATAAAAAAGAAGGCATATTCGATATTTTAGAAGAGAATTAAATTTTATTTTAAGATTATATTGGTAAAACATAAGTTTGTTCCATCTTGTCTCATGGGGTGGGGGTGGAATAAGTTTGTTCTACTTTGTTCCACCTTGTTCCTGTATGTTCCACATAAAAGTCCTGTCAAACGTGAAACAGTGACTCTTGTTCTGTCATGTCATGTCTTGTATAGTGTACCAAATACACCCTAAATTCAATCTTTTTACAACATTAAATTATTAGTACCCATATATTTTCCCAAAAATATATAATATGTTAGTCTGAAATTTAAACCTTTAACTTATTCAAAATAAACTAAACCCAAACAGTTTAAGTAATCAAAACCAAAGTGACAGTAGCATCTCATTCACAGGATTCTCCCTCATGTAAAAAACCATGGAAACAGAGTTTGAGGGATGTTGAAGAAAGCATGGTAGAAGAAGCCATTGTTAAATATATTTAGTTGGTTTTTGGAATGTTTATTGGGAGGAAGATGGAAGTGCCAGCAAATGGATGAACTTTTGCCGTAAATCACAAATCACATGGAAAACCAAATAAAAAACAATGGAAATCAAAAGTCACGACAATCACATTCGAAATCGAAGTCTGGAAATTGATGTCTGGAAGTCTGGAAATCAAAGTCACGATGAAAGAAATCGATGTTTGGAAATCAACAAATCGGTCCGAAAGAAATCGAAATATCGGTTTGGAAGAAATCAAAATATCGGTCCAGAAGAAATCTAATACTATGGTTAAAAAGTCATGGGTTTTGATATCATACCCAGAAGAAATCGAGAATGAAGGTCTTGAGGCGAAGAAGAATCGATAGCCTGGAAGAAGAGGAATTGATGAAGAAAGTTGTGGGTTTAGGATGGAGGCCGTAGATTGTAGTTTAGGTTTAAGAATCAAATGTTTAAAAGAGGGTAATATTGTAATCATACGTTTAGTCTCATGTTGTTCCACCTATTTTGTGAACTAAAAAACTTAAGTTTGTTCCATGTTGTCTCATGGCATACCAAACATAAGACTTTTTTTTGTCCCGTCCCGTCCCATCTAGATTGGGTACCAAACGCACCCTCACTAACGAACATTCTAGAATTAAGTGGTTTTCAGTTTCGATATGCACGTTACACACCGGGCACAACAGTGAGCTGACTCCAACCCCTCTATTGTGTAGGTTCCAATGGGTTGGGAGGTGATTAGGACGAGTTCTTCACACCATAATACAGGGTTGGACCCAGATATATTTTCAAACGTTGGCACCATTTGACTATAAAAACAAATATAGAGACATTTTCACAAAATCAGTATTGGTCTACTGGTTAGTCCCTTGTTTTTTTCAAACTTGAGGTCTCAAGTTCGAGTCCTATTATTGTAATTTATTTAGAAACATAATAAATGTGAAATTAAAAGCTAAAAACTACAAAAATGGCTCTAATAAAACTCGAACTTGCAGTATAAAGTAGACTAAAAGCCTTCCAAACCAACTCTACCAAGGAAAATTTGTGTCCTTATTGTAGTTTCAAAATATAAATGGTGGCACAAAACAAATTGACCTTGGAAACAAATAGAATCATGAAAACCAGAAGAATGAGTGGGATAATCGGGTTTTGCTTGGATAGCTGCATATAAGAAGGTCAACCCTTACTCATTTCCCTCCAAAAGGAGGGGAAATGTCGGGTTGTTTTAGTAGCATCTGTTGTTTTACACCATAGCTTTGGTATGAGCATCAAGACAGTTCTATCAAAGCAAGAAGTCTTATAAGTAACAGGCTTATTATTACTGATCGGGCTTCAGGTTGCATATTTTAATGCGGGTCACTTCCCCTGGTTCAAATGCTAGGATGTTACGGCTTTTTAGGGCCTTCACTCCTAGCTTGGAACCGTGACCCCAGTAAAATATACCCTGATCGTGCTCCTCCCCGAGAAGCACTCTCTCTTGCTGGCCCGGTCGGACAGATTAGATCTTTCCTTTCGAGCTTGCGTCACCCCCAACCCCCCTCAAGGGGGAGTGCTTTTCTTTAATCGCCAAGGAGGATCGCTCGCTGGTGCTCGCTTGCTAGAGTGCTTATCGCCCGGAAGAAGTTCAATCCGCCTACACCTTCCTCGGAATCGAGACTTTTTACAATTTCCACTGACGAGCTTTCTCGCGAGCTCTTTCTTCTCGGGAACATCTCGAAACCGAGCGGGAAGCAAGAATAATAATAAACCTATAAAACATATGTTCCCATGTAGTCGGCATTCTAGAAGCAAAGCTTCCCGGCCTCCTGCCTCCTTGTGTGGAAATGCTTTTCATGATCTCCAGCTCTTTCTTTTCCCACCAGCTCGTTCTTTACTAGGCATCTAGGCGAACCCGCCGGGTTAACTCAACGTAAAGAAAACTCATTAGGTCAAAACTAGGTGAGTGCTTACTAATAGCGAAAGGTTAACATCTTTCCGCCCTTTTTTGTAGTAGCGAACATCAGGTAACTTCGTACTGTAAAACGAGAGGTTGGTAATGAAAGGCAATGTACTAAGCCTACTGAAATGGATGTGAATGATCGTGACAGCTCTTAAAATCCTATTCAGTCTGATTAGATATGTCACTGAAAGAAAGTGATTATGTTCCCTCTTTTTTTTAGGATTCCGAGGATGGGCCGGCCCATCCTAACATCATTTATGAGGAGCCGGACGACGAAGCCTCCTCCTCAGATAAAGATGTCGCCGACGCAACTCTCCCGGCAATAAAAACTTTATCTATTTATATTTTTGTTTTTTGGCGGGTTCGGTCAGGAGGGACAAAAGAGAGATGCTTTCTATCAGTCAAAAGCAGATACCGCCCCCCCATGCTCCTACGGTCCGCTTACCGAGGAATAGAAAGGAAGGACCAGGGGCCAGAGCAAGTTGGGTTGGGGTATAGAGCCGTAAGCGCGGTGGGGGGTGACAAAGGACGTGCTCGTACGGTTCATATAAGGAAATGAAAAATTCATTGATTGTTGGGAACTTTCACTCCTCTATATTCGAAATATGCCTTTCTAGGAGCATTACGATCTGCACCTCAAATGGTCCCTTATGAAGTCTCTATTGGTCTTATTCTTATTGTGCGCCTTGTGAGCGCGTTTGGATCCGCGAAGGAAATCGCTCGGATGTTCCCCTAACCCAACCCGGGAACGGACCGGAGGGAACCGCAACATGCCTTCTTCATTCTTGGACGTCGTTTCTGAATATTGTGACTCTTCCATGCTGTGTCTCAGGAACCTCTTCAATACGGTCCGGATTGCTAGCTCCCGTTCATAATTTTGCTACAGATGATACACGAGGAATCTTTTTATGGTGGTTCTTCCTTCTAATGACCGGCATATCTATGATTATTTTCTCCCAGATAAAGCAGCAGGCATCGGTTCGTAGAACCTATAAAAAAGAGATGGTTGTGGCGCGAAGTACTCTTGTGCACCTACGTCACTCGGCTCGCGCGCAACCCTGCCCCGTTATGTTATAGAAGAATTGAGCTTCTTGCTGGGTTGGTTATTCAGAGCCAGCAATTGGCCGATACAGTTGCACTTTTGACGAACTAATTTTTTTACCTTACTACGGAGTAACAATACGATGACACGTGCCACCTATGGCACTTAACTAGGTCCTCCAATGCCATAATATTAGCTTTCTTGGGGGATATGCTGTTCCATTAAGTTTTTATGCATGTTCGAGCCCTCCAAATAGTTGTTGTCAAAACGTTTTCGGAGGGAAGTCATCGAGAACCATCCATCCTTTTCGAGTGAACAAGTCCACTTGTTATTAGTACAAACAAATAAAGCAGGAAAATTGATATTAATTTTTTTGGAAAGTCCCCGAAAATTGAGTGATCGATCCTCATGTTTCATAGATTTGCTCCGACCCCCAAACTCTAAACCAAATTGTTTGAATAATTAATATGGATTGACAAGCTTATATATTTTTTATTGAAGAGCAAATGCAACTCGCCGTAATAAATTAATCCCCCTTTGCCCGTCACTTATCTTTAGCAACACGTATTTTAAGCCAACAATTTTGTGTTTTGCGATTTTGCAAATCAATTGTTTAATTAATTGGTTTTTTAATTAGTACTTCAATATATATATATATATATATATACTAAGTTTAATAATCAACTTATTTTATTAAAATAATGTGTTTTTGTGTTAAATTAACATAAAAACGATATGTTTATTTAGGTTGTTACTAGACTTGTTCTGAGTGAAGTTTAAGTAAGAAATTATGATGCATCACCCCTGGCCCTGGCCTTAAACTCCTGTAGCCATCATTCTGATATGATGACTCATCCACAGATCACTTTAATTTTCTTCTCATTTTTTTTCTTTAAATGCTCCCCGGTTTTTCCTTTTTCCTGCATGTGAACCTATTTACCTTTCTCATGCTCTAAATCTAATCCCATTTTCACATAATCTTTCCCTTCTCTTCTCTTCTCTTTGTATATTAATTAACATGCCACTTCTCGAGCTTGAGCCCAGTATTTCTGGTGCTACTACATCTCATGTTAACACACCAATAATTATGGACAAGTCCACAGTTCATGCCGAGCCACCTACTGCAGGGCTGACAACTAAGAACAAGGACCCTACCCTCCAATCTGGATCACTTGCAAATCAAAATCAATCTACACCATCATCACGGCTGCCATTTTTACGCCAATCTTTACGCCCGATTACACTCAAGGTATTGTACAAAACACATTTCTTGAGTACCAGCTAGCAAAATTAATAGTAACAATTTTCTGTTAATTAAGCTTTACTAATAATTTTGATGTAATTAATGATGATTAAAGTTGGAAAGTTTGCATAGTAAGATAGAAACTTTAATTTTGGTTAAATAATTAATAAGCTTAATTTTGGTTTGTGAATTTGTAGTTTGAGGATTTGGCTTACACTATTAACTTGCAATCTGGAGAAGACCATTGTTTTACTAAACCTGAATCAAAGAGAACCCGGACCCTTCTGAATGGAGTCAGTGGAGTAGTCCGACCCGGGGAATTACTAGCCATGCTTGGACCATCGGGCAGTGGAAAAACCACCTTACTAACTGCCCTTGGTGGTAGGCTACCCGGAAAGACTTCGGGGGGCAGCATAACGTACAGCGGCCAGCCCATGTCCAGCTCCGTGAAAAGAAAAATCGGATTCGTAACACAAGATGATGTATTATATCCACACCTAACGGTTTTAGAAACTTTAACCTACGCCGCGTTGTTGAGGTTGCCCAAGAATTTGAGCCTTGAAGAAAAAGTAGAGCAAGCTGAGCTGATGATAGTGGAACTCGGGCTAAGTGCGTGCCGTAATAGCATGGTGGGAGGGCCACTTATTCGTGGGGTTTCGGGTGGGGAGAGAAAGCGGGTTAGTATTGGACAGGAGATGTTGGTGAACCCAAGCCTTTTGCTTTTGGATGAGCCCACATCTGGCCTTGACTCCACCACGGCTCTACGGCTAATGGCCACATTGAAAGGGTTGGCTGGTGGAGGAAGGAGTGTGGTCACCACGATCCATCAACCATCGAGTAGGTTGTATTGGATGTTTGATAAGGTTGTCGTGTTATCTGATGGCTGCCCGATTTACAGTGGGCAGGCTGGCCGGGTTATGGAGTATCTTGCTTCCATTGGTTATGTGCCAGGGTTTAACTTGATGAATCCTGCTGATTTTCTGCTTGATCTTGCCAATGGTACGTACGCCAATATAATATATGTTTTGTTCTTGTATTCTAGCTTTTTACTAAAACCAAAAATAAGTAATAATTAATTAAAAAAAACGTATGTTCATAATTTGGCTTTATAATTAACATTCATTAAAAATCAGTCTAATAAATCTTTATTTTGTTCTTGACATATATATATATACAGGTGTGGCTCCTTGTACAAACCCAGATGATCATGATCAACAATATTATAACCAAGGTAGACCGGAAGATGGCAACTCAGTGAAACAGTTTCTAATATCTTGTTACAAGAAAACCCTTGACCCTCTCATTAAGGACGACATCCATGACACGACTTGTGCTATTAGAGGACCAAAATCTTCAAGATGTAAGTTAAAATCAACATCAGTAACGTACGTAGTTGATCATTTAATTAATTTTCTCACAAGATTTAGGCCATGGAGGTGGTTAAGTGTTGAAAAGTAGTATAATAATTGCAGGTTGTGACAACACATGGACCACTAGTTGGTGGACGCAATTTAAAGTGTTGTTGAAAAGAGGTCTGAGAGAGAGGAGGCACGAATCCTACTCCGGTTTACGAATCTTCCAAGTGATGTCTGTCTCAATCTTATCAGGTCTTCTGTGGTGGCATTCTGATACATCACACTTGCAAGATCAGGTAGGTAATGTAATGGTCCTTAATTATTGTTTAATTTCAAATTTCATGAGTAGTTGATCATTAATTACTGATATATGTATATGTATATGTATATGATATGCAGGTGGGACTTCTCTTCTTCTTTTCGATATTTTGGGGGTTTTACCCTCTATCCAATGCCATATTCACATTCCCTCAAGAGCGTCCTATGCTAACAAGAGAAGGGTCTTGTGCAATGTACCGCCTCTCCTCTTATTACTTTGCTAGAATGGCAGGGGACTTGCCGATGGAACTAATTCTCCCAACAGTCTATGTAACCATTACCTATTGGATGGGTGGCCTCAAACCTTCACTCATCACATTCCTGCTAACAGTTGCAATCATTCTTTTGAATGTGCTCGTCTCACAAGGACTTGGACTAGCCCTGGGAGCCATGCTTATGGACCTCAAGCAAGCAACCACCTTATCATCAGTGATCATGCTAGTGTTTTTACTTGCAGGTGGTTATTATATCCAACAAATTCCACCATTCATCAGTTGGTTGAAATACATCTCATTTAGCCATTATTGTTTTAAGCTGTTAGTGGAAGTACAATACAGCAGCAAAAATGAGGTTTATGAGTGTGCGGGTGTTAACTACTGTAGGGTTGTAGATTTTCCGGGAATCAAGTATCTAGGTATCGGTGGTCACTTGTGGTGGGATGTGGCCGCTTTGGGTGTAATGTTGGTTGGGTACAGGCTTCTGGCTTATGTAGCATTGAGGATGACCAAATCTCATTAATTCAATTCGTTAGTTAACCTACTTGTTTATGTGTCAATTAATTAAATCTTAGATCAATTTTGATTATGTATTCCATAGCAAGCTGTAAATTGTAATTTTGGAACTATTGCTCTATATACTGTAAACTTAATTTGTAGACACACAAATGAGCTCTTTCTCCACTCTACCTCCTCTTGTTACCAATATCCAAAACAAACATGCCTAACCCTCAAGACAGACGTCTACACCTTCTGAATGCATGTTAGATTTTGGGGATTGGAGATGATTGCTTCTTGCGTCACCAGCAACAAGAACCCGGCAAGGAATAGCATTCACCGACTACATAGGATTAGGTAGTCTTGAAGTTAAAAAAAATGTAGTAACTAACAATCACCTATTTTCTTAACGTTGACAAAAGACAAAATGTCTTAAAAGTCAACTTGTTTATAGAATGTCCTTCCTGACCGAACCCGCCAAAAAACAAAAATATAAATAGATAAAGTTTTTATTGCCAGGAGAGTTGCGTCGGAACTACCGCCTAGTAGCAAGACCACTCAACCAATGGGGCAGAACCCCACTAGGGGAAGTGGAAAGCACTAACCTCACAACTAAACTAAACAGGTTTGAACAGCCACCATACCACAAGGCAAGAAGCCAAAACAAAGTAAGCGTACTGGTTAAGGCCTTGGGGGGATGTGGCTCAGAAACCCATCTACCCCGGGTTCGAATCCAGGCGTTGGCAACTTGTGGCCACTGAGGAATTATCTCAGGGCTGCATGCTTAGCAGTCAATCAGTGCCAGGGATTAGTCTAGGCAAAGCCTAGGATACCCTTTAAAAAAAAAGAGTATTTCGTTCTTGCCAGATGAAGAAAACTGCAGCAGCAAGAAGAAGACGAGCCACAAGGCCTCTCGAACCGGATTCAAGGAAGTTGGTTTGATAAAGCCGGATGATTTCGCTCCATTCATCGAACCGGATGCAAGGAAGTTGGTTTTATTCAAAAGTTGATAGCTATTTTGTATTTAAAACTGTGGATATGGATGATTAATGAATTGGGAGCACCACATCAACATTTATGTGCGTGATCAAAGTCAAGAAATATGAAACTAACATATGCATGGATTAATTAGGATTACATGGTGGGGGTGGGCTGAAGTTTACTTAATTTCAAGTTGTTAGAATTGGAATATGTTATGATATTTATCGGCAAACCATACATTAATTTAACATGATATCGTGAGACTTTGATGTGTTTGTATTGTGTTTTTTTTTATATTAACATTATGGGAAATTAATTAAAATATCCTAAGTTTGACCAACTGTTACCAAAATACCTTAAATTTTTTCAATTTTGCAAAAATACCCAAAATACCCGCGATGAGGTCCCGCGATCGCGGGATACGGTGACGTGGCACGTACTTTGGCCCCAAATGCCCCGCAAAGCCCCTCAACTTTGGCCGCGGTGCACTTTTGGCCCCTGCCCGCGATCGCAGCCCGCGATGGACCAAAATTTACAGTTTTGGTCCCTGAAAATTTACACTTTTGGTCCCTGAAAATTTACACTTTCAGCCCCTGTACTTAGACGAATCTTGCATGCTTTTACTGTTTTTTTCCAGAATTATTGTACTTTAAAGACCGATTTGTGGTTGAAATTCATTTGCATGTTTGAGATTTCATCCATAAATATCAGTAATATGCAATTCACAATTCACACTTGTTCTTGCTTTCTTTCTTGATTTCTCTCTTGCTTTCTTTCTTTGAATTGCTTTCTCTCTTGATTTCTCTTCTCTCATTTCATCCACAAATGGCATCGTCATCAAACCCTAAGTCTACTCCTGAAAAACTGCCACCTCAAATCGAGGTCGCCATAGCAAAAAAGGAAAAGGAGATAGATGAACTAACAGAAGAGTGGAAAAAAATTATGGACGGGAAGGTAGTCCATTTGAGAAAGATCGAAGAGGAAGACAGGGAGATCAAAAAAATTATGGACGGGAAGCTAGGGAGGCTCGTGTTCGTCGAGAACAAAAAGCAATTCACCATATTCTGCAAGACTTCGCAATTATTCAAGCGAAGGTAAACGAGAAGCAAGCTTGGATTGATGAAAGTAAATCAATTTTTAAGTAGGTGGTGGTTGTTTTAGTTGTTTTGTATTTTTTTTCTTGTTTTGTATTTTTTTTACTGTGTTGTTGTTTTGTATTTTTTGTTGTTGTTAATTTCTTTGAAAAGTAGTTTTTAAGCCGCTGAACCACGGTTAGGTTGGATACATCATGCAAGGTCAAGTCAGAGGTTACCTCATTCGTGGGCCTACTCCTCTTGTAGAATATATGACAACCCTCAACTCATTTGCTAAAGTGTGTGCGGGTTGTGGTACACAATGGCCATACGTGGTTGCAAAAGCAGAAGCCGTTGAAGAAGGGTCAGAAAGATTGAAGATGAAGAGCTTGTTGGATGGAATACAAACTAGTTGTGTTAGCAATGTTCATTTAGAAGCATATGTATGTGTGTATATATATAATATGAAATGGGGTTTTGACAAGTTGGTATCACTGGACTCATTTAAGAATTGTGAAAATGGGTATTTGACGAATGATGATTCATGTGTGTTTGGAGCTGAAGTATTTGCAGTTACAGAGTATGCACAAAATGATCGATGGCGTGAGGGGCGTTTGGGTATATGGCAGAGATTGCGGCGCTTATGGAAGGAGCCCTATCAGACATAAACACCAACCCTTGCGGGTCTCCGATAGCTTGTCTCAACATGGACATAAACCAAGTCCACTCGTCCCCGGTTTCAGACTTGCCTACGCCGAAAGCTACTGGAACGATGGAGTTATCCCCGTCCATGGCAACCGCCAGGAACATCATTCCCAAGTAACGGCCATTTAAATGGGCTGCGTCTATTATCAGGACACGACGTAGATTTGCCAGAAATGTGCGGATCTGCAAAAACATAGGTTAAAATGTTATAGTTTATAATGTGTAAACATATGACGTGTTAAAATACGTACCGCAGGTCCAAGGGCCACGAAGCACATCTCAAACCGTCCACGTGAATCGGTCTGTAGCTGCGTGACAGTACCAGGGTTCTGCAGCCGCAAATTATATAAATATGTCGGGAGTCGTTCATACGACTCCTCGAACGTGCCTCTCACCATAAACAGTGCATGGCAGCGCGCACGCCACGCTTGGTGGTAATCAATCGTGACGCCGAACTGCCGGTGAACGTCGTGGACGATGTCCTTTGGACGCAATGACCTGCTAACATCAAGAAATTTGTTTTTCAGGATCGCATCCAAAGTCTTTTTGTCGGCTTGTTTGTGGTGGGGATTAAGTTGCGTCCCCGTACAAGTGTGTACGTCGTGCAACTTTCTAATCATTATCGCCCCTCCTTTGGGACCCGTGTGAATCGCGTACAACCTCCACTCACACTTTTCTCTAGCACATTCAACTGCGTATTTGCTTTTGTCAGATGCCCGCACGCGACTTTGGAAACCCTCTTCCAAGAACTTGAGTCCGATCTGACTTGCTAAGAGATCCTTCGAATCGAATATCTGACCTGCTGTTAAACTTTCACTGCGAATATAAGGTATAGGTTCGTAGCTTTGTGTCTGGGTATGGGAGTCTGGAAGAATAGGGGGCATATCAAAAAAGTCATTTATCTGACTACATGATTTTCTACTAGGGGTATATTCTTCGTGATCATCATTATCGGTGTCTGATCTGTCTATTTCAGAATTACTCGTTCTGAAAACGTGGGTTTCGTCATCAGCAACTCCAGCAGTACGCCATTCGTGTGGTTGTGGTGGTTGTTGTTGTTGAGAATCAGGCTGCTCTATTTGTTGAGAATCAGGCTGCTCTATTTGTTGAGAATCACCCTCCTCGTCACCGTCGTCGTCACCGTCGGATACGCCGGGATACACAAAGAGTAATGGGGGTCTTTCTGAATCGACTGCAAGGTGCAGAAAAGTAAAGATATCCCCATCGTTGGATAAATCCACAAATGACCCATCGCCATTTTTAAACACTAACTTGCAAATATCAGAAGAGTTGATTCCACATTTTTGCATGGCGTATGCAACAAACTTCTGATAAGTATAGTTTACTGACACTTTTACACCATGCTTAGATTTATAAGCAAAATTCCACTCATTGTTATCTTGCACCCATTCACCATCAAAACAGAAATATAGCTTAGCTTTTGCAACAGATGAACTCATTTTTTCAGTAGTATCTCAAACACAAAATATTGCAGAAAGAAATATTGCAACAATGAAATCGTTGTGTGGGGATTATGGCTTGCATTTTACGTCTATTTATCAATGAAACAACCAACATATCAGAAAACCAATCTCAAAAACATTGATTTAACATTGATTCAAACATGCAAATGAATTTCAACCACAAATCGGTCTTTAAAGTGCAATAATTGTGGAAAAAACAGTAAAAGAATGCAAGATTCGTCTAAGTACAGGGGCTGAAAGTGTAAATTTTCAGGGACCAAAAGTGTAAATTTTCAGGGACCAAAACTGTAAATTTTGGTCCATCGCGGGCCATCGAGGGCTGCGATCGCGGGCAGGGACCAAAAGTGCACCGCGACCAAAGTTGAGGGGCTTCGCGGGGCATTTGGGGCCAAAGTACGTGCCACGTCACCGTATCCCACGATCGCGGGACCTCATCGCGGGTATTTTGGGTATTTTTGCAAAATTGAAAAAATTTAGGGTATTTTGGTAACTCAATGTTTGACTTTGGGTATTTTAATTAATTTCCCTAACATTATTGGAGTCTTGATAAAAAAAGATCATTGAAATAGTGAAAGCAAATAAAAACACAGGCATTGGGAAGATAATCAATCAATGAGCACTGAGCAGAACCAAGAAAGAGAAAAGAGTGAGTTTTAGAAAGAAAAAAAAAGGTTAACTTAGACACTCCATGATTTCCAAAGGATCTTTTTCTCTTTTTTATATAAGAAAATGAAAAAAATATATATTCGGAAAAGTAAAAGGTTCTGAAAAGAAAAAAAAGGTTTTTGTTATATTAGTTCCCCTCTTCTAATTTATTTAGAACAAGGTTTTAGATATATAGCGTGAGACGAGGCGAGATCAAACCTCGAGTTTTACGAGTTACGGAGAGGCCATGTGTTTTTGGATTTAAATCTTTTGTAAGAGTTGATACACAAAGTTATGTCAATGGTTTATTGAATTCATGTCATTTAAACCCCTTTTTCATTCGTAAGTCGTTCAATAAAGTATCTTCGAAATTATAAAGCTTTTAAGGGGATTGGTCAATATTTTTGTATACTCAAATTCCTTCTTGCTCGATGTTATCACATGTGTTGTGATAGACTTCGTAGTTTACGCGTTTGGTGTAACAACCCAATTTCACTTAAATAAAACTTATAACAATACAACTAAAAATGGTCCCAAAGTACACAATTAAAAATTTTCTACACTAAGTTCGCAGCGGATAACACACTCACAACTGAGATGCTACAGGAAAACCAATGGTAATCTACAAGTCTTCACTAGACTCTAGCTCTTCTACGACTCCACAACCTTCCATCATCAGCAGATGAAATCCCAAACACGACAGTCACCTGAAAATGGTTTTAGTTTTTGAAAAGTGAGGGTTAGACCATGAGGTCTAGTGAATTCCCTCTTAAAAGTATTCACAAGCCATTTAAGAAAACGTACTATCACAAGACAGTAACACATCAAACATAAGCTCAACAAGGGTATACACAGTGGCATAGACTATTTAACACCTTACAAAGCCAGGCACGGCAACTCGACACCTTACAAAGCCAGGCACGACAACTCGACACCTTACAAAGCCAGGCACGTCAACTCAAGAAGTCCCACACTGTGCAATCCGACTTCACCCATAGCAACAACCAAACAAGCATGTAATCAACATTCACGCATAACTGTACGTATAAACAACTTGTATGCAATTGTAAACATTTCCATGTCATGCACAATAAAACCTTTCCAAAACGTTTAATCATGTCATCATGCTCGTAACCATAATCAGTTAAGAAACCTTTACCAAAACGTTTAATCATGTCATCATGCTCAAACCAAATTCATATACGAAAACTTTAGCAAACCATTTCATTTTCACCAAAAAGGGGTAAGGGAACTCACCTTAGCGTTCGCACATCGACACACGCTCCGAAACACACTTTAGCTCAAACCGAACACCTGAATTGGACGTCATAAGCATGATGTTAACCATCTAATTACATCCCAAAACATCCCTACTAAGCCCCTAAGACAAACCCCCAAACGATGCCTCTGTTCTAGACCCGAAACACGAAGCGAACCGAAGAAGGGGCACAAAACAGGGACTTACGCCACTTTCCACGTGGTTTGCAAACCGCGTGGAAAACCGCGTAACTTCCTGTTCGATTTTCCCCAACTCTGTACAACAATTTCAGTCCGAAATCTCTCTCTTTCTCAACCCCAACTCATTCCAAATCGATTTTAAGCCTCCAAAATGAAATAATGAATGTTCTAAACCTTTCCCCACAATTACCAAACATCAAAACATCATTTATCTAATAAGATCTAACCAAAACCCCACTAATGATTCATCACTTTTATCCCAAACTCAAAACTCCATTAAAACCCAAAACCTTGCTAGAATCAACTTCCACCATTGAAATGGTGAAGGATTCTTAAAGGAGATAATAAAATCCATAATCAAACTCTAGAACTCCTAATACATTAAACCCATGGATTTCCAAATTCAAAACATTAAAACACTAGAAAAATCTTACACCACCTCATCCAATTCATCTTTTCAACCGAAGAAAACAAGAGAGGGAAAGATTACCTTGAAGGAGATGAAGAATAATCCACATTCAGCTCCAAATCCAAACTCTCTCTTCAAGAACCTTCAAACTCCTCCAAGTCTTCCTCTAGCCACCCACAATACGTTTGAACAACCAAAAAAATGAAGATACTTAGGGTTTTACCCCTTTCTATACCAATTCACATTTTTCTGATTTGCAACCAAGCCCCCAAAGTTGTACACTTCACATATTAGCCCCAAAATCTATATTTACTCTAACCTTTGCAAGGAGAAGAAAAATATGGGGTGTTACATCACCTCCCCCTTATTAGAATTCCGTCCTCGGAATTCCATTATCGGGCCCAAAGCTGCAATAGGAGTTAACTTCTGACTTCCAATGCTTATATTGCCCCAAAAATTGTTCCTGACGATATGACAAAATTTGACTCCTCAAATATACACATTGCTAGCAATGATACACTATACTGCTTTCCAACCCGTACTCGCTACAAAGGTTAAAACACACCAAAACGTTCTAGATTTACACCGAGTACAATTAATTCATTCAATATTTCCCCCAATCCTTTCGATAACTGCCACTACTCCAAACTATGGGAATGTTTTCCCCACTCAACTGTGCTCCCGATTACCCATCCTTTCTAATCCAATCCTCTTGTACCCATTCA
The DNA here is from genome assembly GCA_033807775.1 of Saussurea involucrata. Taxonomy (NCBI): domain Eukaryota; kingdom Viridiplantae; phylum Streptophyta; class Magnoliopsida; order Asterales; family Asteraceae; genus Saussurea; species Saussurea involucrata. The sequence continues at coordinate 222,911,680 of CM066320.1, read as the reverse complement.
CCCTTTCATCCCTTTCCTGATCAGAACCGACAACGTGCAGCATTCTTAGACAATGCTCCTCGGCCAACTACCGCCTCCTCAGGTCGGTAACGTGTCGAACCATACACAATTGCAATCTCTTTGATCGATCACACTACTCACACCGAACTACTCTCTTTAAAAGAAAGCTCCTCACCGGAGTCAACACCAATCACATGTGCCCCAACAGTTACAAATCAACGGTCCAAACTCACAACAATCACTAAGCCATAATTCAATTCTATACACAAATTATATTCCTCGCCAAATCCACCGAATGGTTCCACCAAATAGAAGCTACCACCAAAAATCACTTGCCCTCCACGAAGAGGAGTGACCAAGCTCAATCAAACCATCTCGCTTAATCGAACACTGAACAACCCGCTCATGTGAAACATTCTACTCGACAATACTCTATCTAGTCCAAAGGTCTCTCCACCAGGGCACTACATCCGACCACTTGTTTCCATCCTAACTTGATACCTTAAAGACGCCTCAAAAGGATGACTCGCCAACATGAGTCAGCTTTTAGACCGGTCGCGCGAACTTTGCTTTCTCAACTTTTTAACCATGACGTACACAACGATTTCTTTTCTTACGCCCTTAAAATAACAGTTCTTTAATTATAGTCCGCCTATTCAGTGTCTCACGACATCTTCTTACCGCGAGTCTGTCTATACTCGATCTGTCATACCGTCATCATCTTTTCTCATGCTTACACAGACTTCCCATCACACATCGCTACAGTCTAAAAGAACGGCTTCTCCAAAATTATCAGTCAAGACCTTTAGCCAAGTTCTCATAAGGTACTTAACACCAAGAACTACCAAGAGTTCCTAACTCTCCAACACCGCCGACCCGCTCATTGTATTTCATTACATCCACGGAATGCTCTAACGCTCCTGACAAACTTCACGACGAAGCACTACAGCTTAACGGGTACAATATCCTGATCGACAATCAAGTGAAGTATGAAAAACTCACCCAAAATCGAATGGGATCGAGAAGAACAAGGGTTCTCCTTTCATCCCGTTACCAACCGCAACTCAATCTCTTGATCTCAACCTAGTATTAACGTATACCGCCCGCAAAACCACACTTCAACCAAACATACTCACTACCTTTGACTACTCCATTATTACGGCAATTCATCATTACATCTAAGACTTACACGTTTCTTCGGTACCAAATGCTACCACTTCCTCACGCCAATATCGCACCACGCGACCACATTGCAACAAGCTAACATGATGTCTTTCCACACACATAAGATATTACTACTCTCATGCCACCCATAACCCAACTCCATATGAAGTGAAATTATTTTTCCCACCTTGCCTCTCTCGGGTCTCGACGAATCACATGTCAAGATCATCTAATCAACGCACACCCGCTTCGATTACACTAAACATTTCGTACTTATATGGCTCAACAAACTCCATAGGAAATTACCTATGTTACCACTATCTTTCACTTCTGAAACACTCACACAAGTTGGTCCAGCGTCATGCCAGATACACACCTTTCTCCGAACAACTTCTTACATTTTTGCACGAAAGCTCACAAAATAACCACACTATAATTGCTTCTCCAATACCAACCTCCTGACAACTGTCCAACAGAACGGTCACTGATTCAGCACCGACAATCGACATGCAATTGTCCAGTCGCCTCACAATAGACAAGGATTCTCGAAGGAATCTACTTCTCCTAACTCCCCGAACAAGTTCTCGTTCCTCGTTAACTCCCCGCAATCTATTTCCGCTATGCTAAACACCTTACGCACAAGCGAATAATCAAAAACCTCAAAGGGCATCATATCCACATTGGTGATCTTCCGTTCTCCCAATGCCCTCACTAGGTGTTCCTACACCATATCATTTACACGTCCTCAGACAACATTATTCGATCACACACAACGGTTCATTTCCCACGTTTCAATTTCCTGACATCACCCCTAACTTGAGACATGCTAAGCAGTCGAAAACCTCATCATCAATGGACTACATGACGATGATTCCATTCCTTCCTGACAAACTAGGATTCCTAACAGAACCCACTTCGTCCTACGCATTATAACCAACTTATACCCCACCGTTCTCACTTGAGAGAAAACCTACACAAGATCTTTCTTAGCGCAAGTTCTAATTACCAAACCATCTCAGTACTCCAACTCAAAACCGAAAACATTACATCAAGTAACGTAATGCTACTGATTACTATTCCACCCACAGAAACACTCTGACCATTTCAACTTCACCGCGATTAAACTATTCTCACATAACCAAGCAATAGTTCAAACGACACTCATACCAACATTCCGAATTTACTGCCCAAGACTTCCGGTATTCACCCACTTCCTCTAACGGAAACGCCAAGGTCCTAACTCGACCACATCTTATTCAATTGACAAATCCACTCCTAAAGCCGTTCCTCACTTCAATCGCAATACCCTTCCTGACCTAGCGAGTTCATAGCCTTCATATAAAATGACACAACGATTGAAATCATTTCACACTCTTTTAAAACACAATAGGTACAAAATCATAAAACAAGCTTGAGTATTCATGAAACAACACCACTCAAGACGAATAGTAAAACACAACGATCGTAAGAATCGTTTGTAGGCACTCTTACGATAATTCATAACCTTGTCCATCCAAATCGATGCCGACCCCACGGTTGTCTCCAATGAAACCCTTTCACATATGACTAGAAAACTTTCGAATGAAAACACTTACCCAAAGTGGGTTTGTCGACTCCAACACTCGTTCATATAATAATAACGAGTCAATACTTCTTTTTGTTTGTAAAACAAACCTTGCAATAAAATGTTTTCAATATTTTCGTAACGAAGGTTCTCTTCCACAAATAAAAGCGTGAAGTAATTCGTAGATCACTAAATTCAAAGCTTTACAGTATAATGAAAACAAGTTTGTCTTTTACTTTAAAGAAAACACACGCTCGCACGCGTCTACTTATTTCCCAAAACAAGAAAAACTGCCATGCATGTACATGCTTTTAACATGAAAGAATTCGTGTAATACGTTTAATGACATAATGCATGAACCCAACATGCAATTGAAGGGTATTCACTCTAACCAAGTCAACCGTTGCGCTCACTTCAACTCTTCACTAACACCATACTATGACCAACAACCGCTTTCTTACTTTTACTTCATCTCGAGTACAAGAGCTTCACAGCCCACCTGATCGACCCCTCAACATGGTTTTTCAATCGACCACTTAGCTCACCTGCTATTCTCATACGTACCTCAAAACACCACTGATCTCTTTCCTTCGCTAACCTTGCCACTAAACTGTTTGACTAAGGAATCCAAGATTGGATTCCCTCACTCGATCTTGAATTGAAGGTTTTCAAGATGCCAACATACTTCTCACTTCCTATCCCAGAGAGTTTACCTCTAGACAGCTCATTAACATTCCAGGCAACACTTCTTCTAGGGGTTACAAACATCACATCACAAGGGATTCCCCCCCCTCCCCGACACATCAACTCTTTGCTATCAAATACAAGGTTAGAACCTTCTACATACTGCCACACTCACCACTCATCCCGACAATAGAGATTGATTACACCCATGCACCTGTAAAACCACAATAGCATTGGCCAGATGCTATTTGAATTTACCTTACATGAGAGTTCTCACTACCATTGTCAAGATATCCTATGATTAAGATCTTTCCTAATGGCTTCCTATATCTCAGTTGTGTCCCACTCTACTCCACAGTTTAAGTTTAGGCCCATCTGGTCACCTAAATCCCTTAAACTATGGCTCTGATACCATTTGTAACAACCCAATTTCACTTAAATAAAACTTATAACAATACAACCAAAAATGGTCCCAAAGTACACAATTAAAAATTTTCTACACTAAGTTCGCAGCGGATAACACACTCACAATTGAGATGCTACAGGAAAACCAATGGTAATCTACAAGTCTTCACTAGACTCTAGCTCTTCTACGACTCCACAACCTTCCATCATCAGCAGATGAAATCCCAAACACGACAGTCACCTGAAAATGGTTTTAGTTTTTGAAAAGCGAGGGTTAGACCATGAGGTCTAGTGAATTCCCTCTTAAAAGTATTCACAAGCCATTTAAGAAAACGTACTATCACAAGACAGTAACACATCAAACATAAGCTCAACAAGGGTATACACAGTGGCATAGACTATTTAACACCTTACAAAGCCAGGCACGACAACTCGACACCTTACAAAGCCAGGCACGGCAACTTGACACCTTACAAAGCCAGGCACGGAAACTCAAGAAGTCCCACACTGTGCAGCCCGACTCCACCCATAGCAACAACCAAACAAGCATGTAATCAACATTCACGCATAACTGTACGTATAAACAACTTGTATGCAATTGTAAACATTTCCATGTCATGCACAATAAAACCTTTCCAAAACGTTTAATCATGTCATCATGCTCGTAACCATAATCAGTTAAGAAACCTTTACCAAAACGTTTAATCATGTCATCATGCTCAAACCAAATTCATATACGAAAACTTTAGCAAAACATTTCATTTGCACCAAAAAGGGGTAAGGGAACTCACCTTAGCGTTCGCACATCGACACACGCTCCGAAACACACTTTAGCTCAAACCGAACACCTGAATTGGACGTCATAAGCATGATGTTAACCATCTAATTACATCCCAAAACATCCCTACTAAGCCCCTAAGACAAACCCCCAAATGATGCCTCTGTTCTAGACCCGAAACACGAAGCGAACCGAAGAAGGGGCACAAAACAGGGACTTACGCCACTTTCCACGTGGTTTGCAAACCGCGTGGAAAACCGCGTAACTTCCTGTTCGATTTTCCCCAACTCTGCACAACAATTTCAGTCCGAAATCTCTCTCTTTCTCAACCCCAACTCATTCCAAATCGATTTTAAGCCTCCAAAATGAAATAATGAATGTTCTAAACCTTTCCCCACAATTACCAAACATCATTTATCTAATAAGATCTAACCAAAACCCCACTAATGATTCATCACTTTTATCCCAAACTCAAAACTCCATTAAAACCCAAAACCTTGCTAGAATCAACTTCCACCATTGAAATGGTGAAGGATTCTCAAAGAAGATAATAAAATCCATAATTAAACTCTAGAACTCCCAATACATTAAACCCATGGATTTCCAAATTCAAAACATTAAAACACTAGAAAAATCTTACACCACATCATCCAATTCATCTTTTCAACCGAAGAAAACAAGAGAGGGAAAGATTACCTTGAAGGAGATGAAGAATAATCCACATTCAGCTCCAAATCCAAACTCTCTCTTCAAGAACCTTCAAACTCCTCCAAGTCTTCCTCTAGCCACCCACAATACGTTTGAACAACCAAAAAAATGAAGATACTTAGGGTTTTACCCCTTTCTATACCAATTCACATTTTTCTGATTTGCAACCAAGCCCCCAAAGTTGTACACTTCACACATTAGCCCCAAAATCTATATTTACTCTAACCTTTGCAAGGAGAAGAAAAATATGGGGTGTTACATTTGGGTATACCGAGTCACTAACCACCTCTAGGGATACCATATGCACGTCATTGTGGCACTGATGGCTGACGTGACACCATTTGACAGTGTCTCCTTTTGAATTTTTTATGCTCTAGTGGGAGTAAGGCATGGTGTGGTGTGACACGTGATTTTATTTTGGAGGCGTATGGGTCAACCCTAACATATTAGATTTGTTTGGCGGGTGGATGACAACATAGTGCCCAACACTCATCACACATTATTTAGTATAGTTGGATGTCCATATCTGGGGCTGTAAACGAACCGAACGAACACGAACGGAGACTTGTTCATGTTCGTTCGTTTAACTTAACCGAACAAACGAACGAACACGAACGGTAAACGAACGAGATTTTTTGTGTTCATGATCGTTCGTTAAGAATTTTTGTTTGTTCGTGTTCGTTTATGTTCGTTCATTAAAAGTTAAACGAACGTAAACGAACGAACTTAAATGAACATAAACGAACGACTTTAAATGAACATAAACGAACTTAAATGAACATAAACGAACGAACCCAAATGAACAAAAAACAACCACCATACTCATCATTTCATTCGTAAAAAATAGCTTAACAAAATGAAAAATCGGGTTAACTCAGGAGGTATGAAAAATAAATTTTAAAAGATCAATGTACTTGACGATTTTACACATTAATTTTATATTATATAAACATGTTTATATATAAACAAGCATAAACGAACATAAACGAACGAACGTTCACGAACATAAATGAACGAACGAGACCATTGTTCATGTTCGTTCATTTAACTAAACGAACAAAAAAACGTGTTCATGTTCGTTCATTTATTAAATAAACGAACATAAACGAACTTCCCGCCGAACAGTTCACGAACGGTTCGCTGAACGTTCGGTTCGTTTACAGCCCTATCCATATCCAATGTATGTGCATGTGTGGCTATATATGACACTTGTTGTATCTGTCTATGTGTGACACTAAATAGAAGAGTATGCAATTATTTGTTCGAGCATGATATCCAATCCTATGGTATGATTTTGATTTAAGTTTTTCATATTCGTTTGACACTAGTGGTTAGTTTTTGTTCTGATTTGGTAGTTTTGATCCTTGACAAGATTTATTGTTTTGATTAAATGAATTTGAATATATTTATTTTATTATGGCTTGATTAAACATTCTAATTAAAATTGAGTTGATTGGTCTAACTCCTTAATTATGGTATCGATCGTTTCTTTTGTTTGTGAGTATTTTGATATGTTGTTGTTGAAGTTGGATGTGGTATATTGTTATGCTTCTTGTATTTGTTCTTCATCTTCTCAAATATTTTAATCAGGTTTATTTTCTTTTTCTGTAATTCCTTCTTTCTCTGCATGCATACTGGAGATGAGATAACTTTTCTATGAATTGAAGATGAAGTTGGATGTCTTTTACATATTATTAATTATTCAATTAATTTTCATTGTACCTAGGGTGAGTCTGGAATCAGGGAATGTGGATTGACAATTGTGTCGGTGCATTGCATAGTAAAACAACTATTGGATTATAAACTTGTTTTGTCCAGAATGGGAGCCCATCAAGTCTAAGCCCAAACCCGAGATATGAAGAATTTTCTAGAAAATGTAATAAGCTTTGCATTGAAAATTATGTCCTCAATTATAGGCGTATGGATATGTGGGCTAAGATTGACCATCTCATCACATAAATTGGTGGTTTTGTAACCAAAAAGAGAAAAACAAACAACATTGAGTTTATAAAAACACTTGCTTCAAGTTTGAAGGAAAAAAGTGTTTCTTTGTGTTTTTGATTTTTCTCTCCAACACTTAGGTGCAAGCCAAGCCTTTGCTCGACATAATTTATTCATGGCCAAACTTGTCCTTCCTATATGGCCAAGTTTTTTTTTTGAGTAACCGGGCAATGTGGCAGGACATCAAACTTTTTAGTAGATCACGGCAGGAGGTCAAACCTTTTCGTAAATCGAAAATAGGCTGATCGGATGTCAAACTTTTTTGTAAATCAAAAATAGGATGATCTGATTCTGACCAGGGTTGTACAAAACCGCCAACCCGCAAACAACCTAAATAAACCCAACCTACCAACTCGTTAAATCGATAACCCGTGAAACCGTTAGTCCATTGATTAATAGGGTTTAAATAAACCCAACCTACCAACTCGTTTTTAGTATGTTCTCGTATCTCACGTGGAAAGTCCAGCACCAGCAGTTGCAAGATACAATTGCTGGATGTTGTAGGCTTCTTTAAAAAACAGCAAGTACCTCAGCAACAGTAGGTCTGTGTGATGCCTCACTATTTACAGGCCTGGAAGCACTGCATCACTATCTACAGACCTGGAAGCAATTGAAGCTGTGTTTCCTTTAATCTCTTGTCCACTATCCCAAATATAGTTTTTCCTGCCAAAAGTCCCAATTATTTTGTCAAAACCAACCTAACACACGTGTAAGCATAATAGAAGTTGAAGAAGAAGATTTTTGGTACCCATAAATCCATCTTGAAGGAATCTAGTGATCAAGTTCGCCTTATTGGTTCTCTACCACAAATGAGCTCAAATAGAACAATTTCAAAACTATAGACATCAGTCTTCTCAGTCAATAATTGAATGGCATAGTATCTACATAGATTGTCACATTCTTGTTACGATGGACATTTGATTGAGAGGACTTCAAAGAAAACACAAGTGTTCTACACCATAGTGGTCACATGACTCACGTCTACCTTCGATACAAACCTTAGCATTCAAATATCCATCCAACTGTATATTGCTGGACTACACGTCACGGGCTCACGGTGGATGATCCTACGTTCGCTCACGTTGTGCACATAAGAAAAAATTCCAAGAGAAGAAACTTCCTGAAGTGAAAAAGTTAATGTAAGAGTTAAAACAAAGCCCAAAAAAACACACCCGTTTGATGTATCAGTAATTACTCCCAGATTCTCAATCAGCTTAGTATGGTTTTTAGGGATTAATCATGAGGAAGTCGTAGGCATCCCAGGACCTGTGATAATTCTTCTATCGTCGATACAACACCAACATTAACAGGCATCCCAGGACCTGTGATAATTCGTATTATCTTTAGTTTATAAACTCACCATTTGGTAAGTTACAACCTAATGAGTTGTAAGGTATATGCAACTTATTTTTTCAGCCATACTTGTAATGACCCGGTTCTCAAACATGAGTCAAATAACATATATTGCATAACATCGTTACATAAACAAAGATACATTATAAAACAGGTACGGTCCCTTAGTCTTTACAACCATAATACATATTTGATTACAAACGTTTTGCTAATTAATTTACATTATGACTAACAACAAGGTCATTTGTACAAAACACTTTTTAATCTTCATAACATAAGTCTTCCCAAAACCTATTCACTGATTATCCTTCTTACTTGCTTTTACTTGATCCACGACCTGGAATACATATTTTTAAAACAAAATGAGGGTTAAACCTAGTGGTCTAAGTGAGAAAATCCCTATTAGTTCAAAATCATTTGCACAAACACCATATACATCATTCAAATATAAATACCAATTACAACTCATGCATCGTGTACTTTCCTGTCTCATTTCCATGGCCATATTAGATGGTTGTGAGCCAACTAATAAATTTACTCCGTTGTACTAAAATACAGCCAACACCGCTGTCCCTCCGTACAGCCAACTCCACCGGTCCTAAGCCCCGCCAACGTGCACTCGTGTAGTGTAATGCTCATATAAATATAATATACATCTTAACATATTATATTTCAAACATAAGAACATAATCACCCAAATTATCACATTCTCAATCCATATATATGTATTCTAGTTTAAAAACACTTGTAAAACTCACCTGTTTTCTTATCAAAACGCTTCCAAGCCTTCCCAAACAGATTCAGTCTTTCACCCAGAATTCACAGAATCTGAAATAGTTTTCATACAATTATCTCCTTACCAATTAATCATGTAAGACTTACTAGTAGGCTAAGAACTCTAGATAACTCTAATCCTCAAATGTTTCCCCAAACCTGAACTTAAGTCGAGTCCACAGTATATTCAGTCCTCATTCATAAACTATCCAAGAGTCGACAAAATACAAGGTTACTGGATACTCAAAAGTATCTGAAATCTCAAAAGTGACCAAACAACTAAAGTTTCCGGACACCTCAAAACTATCCGGACAACATGATCAATCCGGACAGCATGACTTTCCGGTCAGCATAAACAATCCGGATAACATCCGGACACCAAAGCAATCCGGACACCATCCGGTATCTTATTTTAACCGAAAACTTATAGAAAGAGGAACTTACCGGGTACCTGACTCGTCCGGACACTAGCAAGAAGAACTACCGGATACTACCAAAAGAAACTACCGGACACATTCAAATTGTGTCCGGAAACCTCTGTCGGTTACCCCATTTTAACCCAGAAATCGACTGAATTTAACACCAGTCCAGATTTGATAATTCTAATCCGATAGAAACTATCTACTAACAATTATACACATAAAATGTAAAAGAAACATACCTCAAATCACTTCCAATGAATCAAATTTGAAGCCTTAACCTAAATCTTCTTCTTCTTCTTCTTCTTCTTTTGGTCTCAAAACACACACACACACTCACTGATTTTATTTTCTACTGAATGAAAATATCTGGTAGCCTAAGGATAATATTAAACCATATTTACCATTTTAGACCTTGCACAATTCACTGATGACCCAAACACCCCTAAACTTATAAATTAACCCAAACTTACCCTAAACATCCTATTTTAAAGTTAACTAAATTTAACGGAAAGAGAATGTAACTAACGTACTTACCCGGTTATTACATCATCTCCCCCTTAAAAGAATTCCGTCCTGGAATTCGGTTATGCAAAGAGGTGCGGGTACTTAGTTCTCATTTCTGATTCTGATTCCCAAGTAGCATCCTGACCTCTATGGTGTCTCCACTGCACTTTTACTTGCTTGATCTCCTTTCCATTCCGCAACACTTTAACTTTACTATCAACAATGGCTTCCGGTTCCTCTACGTAATTCAGCTTTTCATCAACTTGAATATCTGGTAGAGAAATTGCTTGATCTGGCGTAACTAAACACTTTCGAAAATTTGAAACGTGAAAAGCGTTGTGGATTCTGCTTAACTCAGACGGAAGATCCAACCTGTAGGCTACTTCACCAATTCTTTCTGTAATTGCAAACGGTCCAATGTACCTTGGGCTCAGTTTGCCTTGTTTCCCAAATCGAATGACTCCTTTCCAAGGTGAGACTTTCAGCATTACAAAATCTCCAACTTGGAATTCTAACGGTTTTCGGCGTCGGTCAGCGTAACTTTTCTGTCTATCTTGAGCCACTTTCAATCGTTCCCGAATCTGAGTAATCTTATCCGTGGTTAACTGAACTATATCTGGCCCCGCTAATTGTTTCTCTCCCACTTCGTTCCAACAAAGAGGATTTCGACATTTTCTACCATACAGAACTTCAAACGGTGCCGCTTGTATACTGGAATGATAACTGTTATTGTAGGAAAATTCAATCAACGGCAAATGCTTATCCCACGATCCCCCAAAATCAACAATGCAGGCCCGTACCATATCTTCCAGAGTTTGAATCGTCCGTTCACTTTGACCGTCAGTTTGAGGATGATACGTTGTACTTAACTTTATTTGCGTCCCCATTTCTTTTTGAAAACTCCTCCAGAACCTTGAAGTAAAACGACTATCACGATCAGAAATAATTGAGATTGGAACTCCATGTTAGGGGTGTACAGAAAACCGTCAACCCGCGAAAACCGCCCAACCCAACACGCTAACAACCAGATTAAACCCAAACCGCCAACCCGCCAAACCGCCAAACCGCTAATTAGGAGGGTTGAAATTGGGTTACCATAACTCAACCCAACCCAAACCGCCAACCCGCCGCTAATATATATTATTTCGATAAATTATATATATATATATATATATATAAAGGTTTTCTAAATGACGTGAGGCGTGGCGACGAGGTCAAGCCTTACGAGTTACGGCGCCATACACACACACACACACACACACACACACATATATATATATATATATATATATATGCACACACATTGTGTGTTATGTACTAAATAATACCGTAGAACAAGATAAATTATGTAAAGTAATAAAACAATAAAAAATGATATCAAATATATAGAGCTTACAGAAAATGATATCTATAGTGCAAAATCGAGAGTAAATCTTGAATCTCTACTTACTATTATCTTTAATTCTCATTGTTCGCGTCCGACTCTTCGTGTACGGGAATGAGAGTAAATATATACCAATTTAGGGTTTTTAGTTTTTAGGTTTCCTTATTATGAGTATTTAAGTTATAAGTTTCGTGAACAATTATCTTTTATTCTTCAAGTTATATACTAAAAACAATCTTACATCTTACAAAATAATGCGTCAACACATCGTAACACACCATAACGTGTCATAACGCGTTACAAAGCAAGTCAACCCTTAGAGTGGAGCCATAAGGGTTAACGTGACGGCAAACCTACGCCTTGATGCCATAATACGCTGTAACGAGGTCATAACGAGTTATTTAGAACCATGATATATATATATATATAATATTTATATCTATTTGGATGATTGTACTAATTAATAACTTTCTCGAGTATATTTTTAGTATTATTTATTGTATTTCATTCATCAAATTTATTTATATTTCTAACCCACCAACCCAACCCAACCCGCCCTAACCCGCAAGGGTTGGGTTGGGTACTTGGGTTGGGTTACACTTTTGAATGGGTTGGGTTGGGTTGAGAATTTTCAAACCGCCATAATTGGGTTGGGTTGTAAAAACGTCAAAACCCGCCCAACCCAACCCGCGTACACCCTACTCCATGTCGAGTTACTATTTCATCGATATACAATTTAGCTAGTCTTTCCAACGAATATGTTTCTTTTATCGGTAGAAAGTGAGCAGACTTTGTCAACCTGTCAACGATTACCCAAATGGCATCAAACCCTTTCGGAGTCCTTGGTAACTTCGTGATGAAATCTGATCCCATTTCCACATAGGTATTTCTAAACGTTGTAACTGACCAAAAGGCTTTTGATGTTCAATCGTTACTTTCTTACAAGTGGTACAACCTTCCACATGCTGGGCAATACTTCTTTTCATTCTCGGCCACCTGTAAAATTGTCGTAGATTCTTATACATCTTATTCGTACCTGGATGAATAGAGAAACGAGATTGGTGAGCTTCTTGTAGAACTCGATCACGTAAATTACCCAGACGAGGCACACAAATTCTGTTTCCCAGACACAGTAACCCATGATCATCTTTTACGAGTGATGCTGATATACCCACTAACCGTTCTGGTTTCAATTTTTCCTCTTGAAAGGCTTTTACTTGACATTTCTTCAATTCGTCAAAGATGTTAGGTAGAAGTTCAGCTCTTAGTGCAATGGCTTTTATTGTTCCACTTCTTTCTTGACGACTCAGTGCATCAGCTACCACATTTGCCTTTCCCGGATGATAGAGAATTTCATAGTCGTAGTCATTCCCCAGTTCTAACCATCTTCTTTGCCTCATATTCAATTCCCGCTGATCGAAAAGATGTTGGAGACTCTTATGATCGGTAAAAATTTGACATTTAGAACCGTAGAGATAATGTCTCCAAATCTTTAGCGCGAAAACAACTGCTGCAAGTTCCATGTCGTGTGTAGGATACTGTCGTTCATGATTTTTCAGTTGACGAGAAACATAAGCAATAACTTTCCCACGCTGCATTAGTACACGTCCCAATCCTAATTTGGAAACATCACTGTAAACAACAAAGTCGTTGGAACCTTCAGGTAGTGACAGTATCGGCGCGCTACAGAGTCTCTCTTTCAATATTCGGAATGCTTCATCCTATTCTGCTTTCCATTCAAACTTTATATTCTTTCGAGTCAGCTTGGTCAGAGGCGTAGTGATACGAGATAAATCTTGTATAAACTTTCGATAGTAGCCAGCTAAACCCAGAAAACTTCGTACTTCGGTTGGCGTTCTCGGCTGTTCCCACTTTTCAATTGCTTCTACTTTCATCGGATCAACTTGAATGCCTTTTTCTGAAACTACATGCCCAAGAAATTGAACTTCCCGCGGCCAGAATTCACATTTAGAAAATTTAGCATACAACTGTTCCTTCTTCAACTACTCCAGAATCAAACGAAGATGTCGTGCGTACTCTTCTTTGGATCGGGAATAGATAAGGATATCATCAATAAACACAATAACAAATTTATCGAGATATGACTTACATACCCGATTCATTAAATCCATAAAGGCAGCTGGGGCATTCGTCAGGCCGAACGGCATTACTAAGAATTCGTAATGACCATACCTTGTGCGGAAAGCAGTTTTCAGAACGTCTTCTTCTTTAACCTTCAGTTGGTGATAACCAGATCTTAGATCAATCTTGGAGAAAGAGCAAGCTCCAACTAATTGATCGAAGAGGTCATCAATTCTGGGAAGCGGATACTTGTTCTTGATCGTGCGCTTATTCAGTTCCCGATAATCAATGCACATCCTCATCGAACCATCCTTTTTTTTCACAAACAGAACCGGTGCACCCCATGGTGAAGAACTGGGTCTGATGAAGCCCTTATCTGAAAGATCTTGCATTTACGTCATCATCTCTTTCATCTCTGGAGGTGCCAAACGATACGGTGCACGGGCAACAGGAGCGGCTCCAGGAATCAGATCTATACCAAACTCTACTTGTCTAACGGGTGGAAGACTATTCAAAACTTCTGGGAAAACTTCCGGAAATTCACACACAACAGGAATATCTTCCAACTTATTCTTTTCTAGCTTAGTATCTATCACATAAGCTAAGTAACTCGGGCAGCCTTTATTAACACACTTACGAGCTTTCATCAAAGAGATAAGGCAAGACTGATGATTTCTACGGTCTCCATAAATCACTACCGGTCCCTTCTCAGGTAAGACAACATTAATCAACTTCTTATCACAAATTATACTAGCCTGATTTTCGGCTAACCAATCCATTCCCACTACCACATCAAACTCAATCAAAGCTATAGGAAATAACTGAATAGGTACTCCACACCCATCTATATTTATAACACAACTATCAAATACCTCTTTAACTGGTACGTGATTATCATTTGCAGTATCTACCATTAACGCATGATCTAACACTTTAGGCTTTAAATGCATAACAGCAGCAAAAGAAGGAGACACAAATGATCGGTTTGCACCGGAGTCAAATAACACTTTAGCACGTGTAGAGTTTATTAGAAATGTACCTGTAACCACATCAGGAGTTTCTTCTGCTTCTTGTGCTGTCATTTGGAAGGCCCGACCCCTTGCTCTTGGTAGCTCTGGATTTTGTACTACTGGCCTAACACCCGTTGGTCTAACTGACGTACCACCCTGCTGTACTCTCCCCCGTGGACAATCAGACTAAATGTGATCAGGAGAATTACATGAGAAACAAAATCGAGTTACTCGACAGTCTTTAGCAATATGGCCGGTCTTTCCACACCTATAACAAACTCGAGGATCAACTTGACAATTTCCTTGATGAATACGGTTGCATTTTGGACAAGGTCTTTCAGCTGGTCTGAAAGGTGTACGACTATCAAATCTCTGAAATCTAGACTTCTTTGGATCATACTGTGGTCCTTCACATTTTCTTTTTCCAGTACTCTTATCACCAGCATCTCTTCCTCTATCCCGTTCCACATTTTCCGCGGCATCTACTGCGGCTGAGAAGGTTTTCGGTCCCTTTGCAATCACTAGACTTCTGATTTCTGACTTTAACCCGAAGATAAACCTTTCCATCTTAAGTGCCTCCGTGGCAACATAGTACTCTGCGAAACGAGACTTTTCCAGGAAACGAGCAATATAATCCCTAACCGATAAACTACCCTGTTGCAGATTCATAAACTCCTCTTCCAGTTGTCTAACTGCTGCTTGAGGACAGAATTGTCTTTTGAAAGATATGGTGAATTCTTCCCAAGTAAAAGTAGAATACACATCCGACCCTCTTGATGTAATAAGAGCTTCCCACCAATATAAAGCATCTGCCTTCAGCATCGCTGTTCCGTATAATACTCTATCTTCATCAGCACATTTGCTGGTCTTGAAGATAGCTTCTATTTCTTTTAGCCATCTCATAGCCTTCACTGGATCTCTTTCCCCTGAGTAGGTTGGAGGTTTGAAGCTTAAGAACATCTTGTAATCACACTTCCTTGGCACCGGTATGACAGTAGGTGTAATGGGCATCTCGTCTTCCAGATTAGGATCTGGTATTTCAGTTTCAGTATTACGAGTTCGGTCGAACATAGACTGTATACTTGCTTGCAGTCTTCCCATTTCAGCCGTCAAGTCGTTTCTTGTAACAAATTCAT